>CM032660.1:20876187-20924738 GCA_019095985.1 Streblospio benedicti | reverse complement strand
AAATTGTGAAATTAAAAACTTTTAAAAACTTTTAATAAAAGATTTGGTTTACTTCAGTGGTAAGAATAGACAATCAAACATATTATGTGGACAGACTACAACTACGCTGCTCTGTACAAATGTTCTCAACCCAATGAAGATGGCAGCTGTGACTCTGAACATGTCAACCTGGCTCTTTATGGACATTCTAGAGACTTGCCCGGGTCTGTGATCGAAACTCTGCAATCCATGGCCACTTGTCTGAAGAGGGAGTTCTTTGAGCGAGTTCCTCAAGGAGGTAAATTTATTACTAGATAACTGTGAAACAAAAACATTAAATTCTATTGAAAATATTTTCGTATAACTGTAATATTATAGGCCTTAACGATGATGTATATTGTATGTGTGTTATTTATAGAGCACTATTGCATATTGCTATCATTTGTCGATTTAGTTGTTTGCCCGTTGAGGACTGAAGATGGTTTGTGCAGACTTGCAGATTTCCAACGTGAAGACAATGCCAACCTCGATAATGTAAGTTTGATGTGAACGAATACTGTTAAATCCTAAAAACTATGTGATGATAATTATTAGAGCTATGAGGATAGAAATTTCAGCTCTACTGCAAAACAAGATCCAAACACTTTTACTACTGAATTATCATGTTAGGCATTACATTTTAGATGAAAACATAGTTTTCTCTCTTTCTAGACAATCACCTCTCAGAGTCATTATCTTCATTGTCATTTCAAAACATATAAAACACCATCGCTTTTACTTTTGAAATGGGGCATCTCAAGATTAGGCCTAGTTTTAAGTTTAGAAAAATAGTTATATTTGAATTTATATTTCAGTTTGGAGGTCTTTGGTTCAGTGCAGCCAGACTAACCCGCTTTGATGGATCTGTCACGTCAAAGTAGAATCTATGTCCGGAAGATCGATGATGACAACTACCGTGTACAGTACAGAGCTGCAGTGTAATTGCATTTTCTCTTATGCTTGTGTTCATATCAGCAGGATCAATCATGTTTATATATTCGTAGGGAAAAAGTAATATTTGATTGCATAAGTTGTGAATTCGTTAAAGTTTAATGTTTGTGTAAATTTTCCCTTGCAGAATAGGCCAGTGCTTCCCTACCAATATGATGACTCTTCATCGGCGTACGTCCGAAAGTAATGCAGTCTGGGATCTCAAATATGGCAGATACAATGGTATGTATGTAATTGAAATTTTGGCTAATGTTGTGAAATTATACCACAGATGCATGTAACCTAGTGTTAACAGACTTGCTTGAGATAAAAGATTCTCAAAATGTGTTGTTTTTTATTTTAGTGGACAAGCAAACCCCTTTTTTAAAATGTATCCTTTAGGGGTTTCAGGAATAGATGGATACCAGGGTCAGGATTATCTTTTGCCACTAATCCACTTGTGATGACTAGTAAAAACAAGTGGAGGACGAATTGCTAATTTTTTCAGAAACTTCGTCCTTTGACAGGAAATTCTGAATAATTTGTCATAAAACAGATAGAGTTTAATTAGAGGGATCCAGGAGGCCAGTACATTTTTTTGCAGGAAGAGATATTTGAGGGTTACTAGTCCTACTTATGAAGCACTTTTCCAAAATAATCACACAAACCTGCATACAAAAATCATGTATACAATTTCGGTACAGTCAAAATTAACATTGACTGAATTTTTTCATTGTTTTTTGTATTTCTAACCTCTCTCAAATCACACTTACTACCAGGCATATGTCTTTCACAAGAGACTTACATGTAGCTGAAGACATTATTTTACAATCCTAAGCTTTCTTTTTAATGACATGAATTGGGCCTGGAGAGACTTGAACTGATGACCCCAAATACATACACATGTATAATGATAAGAAGGATGTTTTTGTTTCGTAAAGGAGTTGGAGGTCTAGCATATGCTGAAGGCAGACTCGCTGTTTTCTATGAGTGTGATGAAGTTCAAGACAATGGTGCTTGTGTGCCCAGTAAGACTAATGTGGAAGTCCTGAGTCGCACCCCAGAAACTTTGACTGAAGAGGAAAAGCTGAAGCTCGTGCCTGTAGCTCAAAGGCTGTGCTTTGATCTGAATGACTTTCATCTTATGAACCATGATGGTAAATAGCACATTTAAAGCATGTTGAAATATTCTGAGATAAGATTTTTCTAATTAATGGGACTGTTGTTGAGAACAAATTAATTAGATTTGAGAGCTGTGTATGGATATGTCAAATATTGGCAGAAATCACATCTGAAAGGGGAAGATACTACTCTTGTAAGTAGTCTGCTTGAAGTTCTACGAGAAAATGAGTAATTCAATATCATGAGGAACTAATGTATGGAACTATTATTTTACAGTTGACTGTGGTATTGAAAGACTTGCCCGACTGAGCTGTGACATGGAGAGTGTCCCAGCTGTGGAAGATTTTCACTTTGACAAGGTTTTTACTCTATGTATCTAATATAATGTGATTTGTAAAGAACACTGTGTCATGTTTATTATCATAAATGCTTCAATGCCATTTGTAATTTCTCAAATTCCTTTCCAGTTCTTCAGTGGAACTATTTATATGGTGGCTAGGATGAAGGGTTCTGGAGAATTCAACTCCAATCAGTACAGATTCACCAAAGCAGGACCGATATATAGTATTGAATCAAACGGAGCTAGGTAAATATAATGAAATTCAATTGTTATATACAATATGTTAAAGAATGTATCAAAGTAAAAAGTAATCAGTGATAATAAAACTCCAATGACCATTCATTTCAGAAAGGGACACTGTTTGCCAACTGTTCGATCCACATTCACACCTTTGGCTGGAGGAAGGTTTGAGTTTACTGTTGGTGACAAGACAGGAACTGGCAAGGTTTTGTGGACAGACTACAACTACGCTGCTCTGTACGAATGTTCTCAGCCCAATGAAGATGGCAGCTGTGACTCTGAACATGTCAACCTGGCTCTTTATGGACATTCTAGAGACTTGCCGGAGTCTGTGATCGAAACTCTGCAATCCATGGCCACTTGTCTGAAGAAGGAGTTCTTTGAGCGTGTTCCTCAAGCAGGTAATGAAGACTGCCATTTCTGAATCGATTTTATAAAGCTGTTTTTTGTGAGATGGTTGTAATACTCTAGGTTAGACTCTTTTCAAACAGTGTTTTAGAAATGTGTATGAGATGCTATCAGGAATTTTTCTGTATCTTAACTTAAAACCCCTTGAACAATTGTGTAGCAAGCAGTTGACTACCACTTGCCGATTATGGTCACATATGGTCACAAGTGGATTTTGAACATGCACAAAATTTATTTATGGGTTGTACAATGAATGGCTCAGCCATTGACTTTTAAACTGTTATATCGTAACAAAATCGTACACCATTTTATCCACTCATATAAGCTCATGCATATGGTACAAAAGTTTTTTCTTGCGCCACGTGGCCGATTGGATAGGGAGTTGGAGAAGGCCATGGGTTTGATTCCCGGTCGGGTCTGGTGGTAAGTGTTGAGCAAACTTACCTCTAACAGGTTGCACACTGCGCCATGGTACCTACACGTTAAATAGGTACAGGTCAGGCAAGTGAACGCAAATGTGAATGATTAGCACGTCTGCACTGCTACGGCAGCAATTGTGCTGTATGCTCCCCGGGGAGTTGAGAAAGATATGGTGTGATAAGGATGCTAACGGCCTGGTGTGAATGTTAAGTCGTGAGAGCACTAGAATCATGACTATAAACCACCACATTTACATTTACACATTTATACGCGGACTTGTAAGCAGGGTGGATGTTGAAACCAGCATTTGCAACCCATGCGAGTGATGCTCAACCATTGTCTTAATGAGTATCTTGTATGACCCATTCTTCTTGTTGCTGTTGGTTGAGACAGGGCAGTCTCAAATGATAATTACGTGACAAAATGCCATATAATTATTTTGGTGGCCACAACTTGAACAAAATTGGTCATACAATATTTTGATCACATTTATTTGAGATCAATTTCAAAAGGGTTTTAAAAGTGCCTTCCTGTGTATGGAATGTGTACAAATATTGATAAAGAAACTCTATGTTTTAGTTGTGTGTCCATTAAGAACTGAGGATGGGCTTTGTAAACTTGAGGATTTACAAACACAAGATGCTGTTGATCCAGAAAAGGTATTACCAATGAAGAATCTGCTTTTGATTTTTGGCATTGCTGTTCATTTCTTACTGCAATGAAGTAAATCGAATTGTCATGCTAAATTTATGTGATGTATGTCGCTAAGATATTTAAACAAGAAAATTGTGAACATTCAGAATGCAAATTTTACATCCTCATTGAAGCATGGTTGCAAACCACAGCATCGGCGATTAGTAGTGATAAGAATAGAAGACTTTCCTGTTCAAGCACTATTCGTTATAAATAATTATTCTGTAACTTTGTTGAATGTTATATGTAATCATTATGTTATTTTGTTTGTCATAGTTTGTTGGAGATTGGTACAGTGCAGCGCGATTGACTCGCTTCGACGGATCAGTGACGTCAGGCAGAGTCCATGTCGACAAGATTGACGATGACAACTTTAGAATGCAATACAGAGCAGCAGTGTGAGTGGAAACTTGGAAATGATGTATTTTGCTTTATAGATTCCAATATACCAATTTATTTGTTCAGTTACCACAGTGTTTCAAAAAGTGATAACATACCCTATAAAAAAAGGAAAATTATAATATTCATTTGTATTATTTATTTCCATTTTTACCTTATTTTTTTTATAATGGTTTTATATTGTTTTGAAGGAATATGTGGACAATGCCTTTAAAAAAGAAATTGAAAAGGTCAACCAATGTAATCAAATTTTACATATTTCCAAATCATTGTGGTAGAAAAAGACTTCATGAAATGAAATGATCATTTGTATTATTTATTTCCATTTTTACAATGCTATACAGTTTGTTAGGATCTACAATTTGGAAACAATGCAGTTTGGGATCTACAATTTGGCAGATACTCTGGTATTTTTTTAGAATAGTAATGAAAAAATACAAGTACATCATCTTTACTAAAAAAACTTCCATATTGGTGAAAATCTTTTTTAGACAATGACAATAGGATATGATATTATTTTCTTGTATACTTTTACTTTCAAAGCTAACTTTTATTGCAAAATCTTTGCTGATTGTCATTTTACACTTTACATCTAGAGAAGGTACTTATTTGATAACTTTTACTTTATCACTGCATGTCCTTGCCTCCTAGGTATTGGTGGCATAGCATACGCTGACGGGGACTTGGCTGTGATCTATGAATGTGATGAAGTCCAGGAGGATGGAGCGTGTGTGCCCAGTGAGACCAACGTGGAGGTGCTCAGCAGGAGTCCACGACCGCTCACTGAGCACGACAAACTCAAACTCATCCCAGTCGCCAGGAGATTATGCTTTGTAGAACAGGATTTCCATCTCATGAATCAAGATGGTATATGATTTATAAATTCATTTGTCAGTAATGTACTAGAGTCATGGACTCAAACACTTTTACACGTGTAACTTTTTCATGAAGAATTCTTGTTTTCTAATTGTTCTTATAAAGAATTGAATGCATTGCAGTTGAATGTCCCATCGAAAGTCATCCTGAGTTAAAGTGTAATCTTCAGGATGTACCAGCAGTAACAGATTTTGAAGCTGACAAGGCAAGTGAAGTGTTTTAATACTGAAATCAATTGGACAAATCAAATTTGTATCCAGTTTCTCAAACCCTGATAACTCAAATTTGGGGTAACTCAAAATATTTACTTATTAGTCCCTTCGCATTCAAGTTAATGAGAACTACTGTATCAAAATTAAATACAGTCATCAGCAGTTGTATTATTCTTTGAATTGTGTTCTGTTCTTTACAGTTTTTCACTGGCACACTCTACATGTTAGCAAGAATGAAAGGTTCTGGTGAATTCAACTCCAATCAGTACAGATTCACCAAAGCAGGACCTCTCTTTAATGTCATCTCAAATGGAGCAAGGTATAAATTACCAGTTGCATAATTTATTGTATTTAATTCTGAATAAAGATATTAGTAAAATCAAAGTTAGTTCACGATGGGCATTTATATTTTAAATACTTCTTTTCATCTTGATCCTTAGATGTAGCAACTGATAAACTATTATTAACATAATACTCATTGAAAGCCTAAGAGTATTCAAACATACATTTCAGAAAGGGACACTGCTTACCAACAGTTCATTCCACACTCACTCCATTATCTGGAGGAAAGATTGAGTTTACTGTTGGTGACAAGACAGGAACTGGCAAGGTTCTGTGGACAGACTACAACTACGCTGCTCTGTATGAATGTTCTCACCCCAATGAAGATGGCAGCTGTGACTCTGAACATGTCAACCTGGCTCTTTATGGACATTCTAGAGACTTGCCAGAGTCTGTGATTGAAACTCTGCAATCCATGGCCACTTGTCTGAAGAGGGAGTTCTTCGAGCGTGTTCCACAAGCTGGTCTGTACATTTAAGATTCAAAGCACTTCATATATTCTTTTTAGATCATACAGTATGTGCAGTTATTATTTCACAGGTATGATGTAATATATGTACTATGTTCTATTTCAGTTATCTGTCCACTAAGAACAGATGATGGACTGTGCAGACTTGCAGATCTTCAAAGACAGGATGATGTTAACGCTGAAAATGTGAGTAATTTAAAAAAGGATTTTTTTTTTTTTTTAGTTGTAAGACATATTAATGATCATAGCTCTGTTCAAATTATCTTTTTATATCGGAAATTATATAGTGTTTCGTACATCAAAAATAGAATTTGATTTGAATATGATGCTCATGAAAGAGCAAACTTACATGTATTGCTTTCATGGAGATTCATCTATTCAAGATTGACTATAGTAAACACAGTCAAAAAATTTTATTTCTCTGAAAAATTCTAACAATTTAACTCAAGGTTTTGGCATCTACTAACATAAACTGATGACCAAGTGGAATAGTCGTTTGAGATCATTGTAACTACATGTATGATGTTTTGTCAATATTAGTTCGTTGGAGACTGGTACGGTGTTGCTCGCTTGACGGCTTGGGACGGATCTGTATCTTCTTCACGTGTGCATGTTGAAAAGATTGATGATGACAGCTATTCATTCCAATACAGAGCTGCTGTGTAAGTACTGGTACATGTAGTTCAAGTAAAACAATTTAAACATAAATTTGAAAATAAACTCTTTATATGTATTTTTATATAAATGACATTACTTATTTTGAGATATCCATTTTAAAGTTTTAATGTTTTAAATTTTTTTGGTAATGTCAATACCAATCACTTTGAATGTAAGCAACACCTGATCTGCAGTCTCGCAGCTTTTAGACCCAGTGGTTCTTTTTTACTAATGTCACTCTGGCTATGAGGAAGATTGAGGGCACGGGTCACTAATTACATGTAGTTATCAACATGATTGCAGTTACTACAATCATATATAATAAATATACCATTCTACATCAACATACGTGATATATGTTTTAGGCGTGGTCAGTGTTTACCAACCAACGTCATGACATTCCAACGTCACACACCTGGAAATGATGCAGTTTGGGATCTTAAATACAGCAGATATAGAGGTTTGTGCTGATGATCGATGATACTCTTAACATTGAATTTTACACATGTTTGCACTTCACTGTAAAATCATTTACTTTTTGTACAGGTATTGGTGGCATAGCATATGCTGACGGTAAGCTCGCTGTCATCTACGAATGTGACGAAGTTCAAGAAAATGGTGCCTGTGTACCGAGCAAGACAAACATCGAAGTACTCAGCCGTAGTCCTCTGCCATTGACTGAGGGAGACAAATTGAAGCTCATTCCAGTGGCTCAGAGACTGTGCTTCTCTGCAAATGACTTCCATACATTGAATCAAGAGGGTAGGTGACATGACATGTTATTCATTAATTTGGTATAGTCTGAAATTTAAAAATATAGCATGCGTGCATGCTTTATTCAGTTATTGCCTGTGTTTATCTAGATGAGAGCACGTTCATTTGCTAAAAAATGCATGTCTTGAAAGACTGCAAGTTGATGAAGTAAAGTATGCAGTATGGCTCTTGTGAATGCTGAATATTTGGTATTGAAAAGATTATATTAATTTATGAGTTGTAACAATTGCATTTTGAGGTGTGTTGATAACAAATCTTTCCTAGTAGAGTGTGTTTGTGTCTCATGAAGATATATATGTAATATTAATATTCCAATAGATTGTAATTTGAATATACAGTAGAACCTCCAATTAAGACCACCTCTCTATTGAGACCACCTCTATGATAAGACCACTTTTCATGGTCCCAAACCTTCATAAAGCTACCAAAACGGACCTCTATATAGAGACCACCTCCTTATTGAGACCACCTACAGTACTGATATCGTAAGAAGGATACAGAATCGTAAGCGAAATTAGAGGAATCGGCGTAAGAAAACGTAATAATTCATAACAATTCGTAACAAAGTTGCGGCTATTACGATTTTCTTGGAAATGCTCAGTCACCGAAACTACGATACTTACGATTATCGAAATAAACAGAAAAAACGTAATAATCAGAATAACTTCTTACACTTCCGCACAATGGCACCTACCTTTTGCTCATAAATATTCAGATTTGTTCGACTGTTCTCGTTTATTCCCGCCACAAAGTGAAAGCGGACACTGTACATACACCCAATGAAATGAAATCTGTCAAAATGTCGGCGTGAATTTGAACTATGAGAAATATTCTTTTTATTATGGGAACCTCCATAAAATGCGTAATATAAGGAGAACAATTGGAATAAACGTAACTTCAGGCGTGTTATGAAGAAAGCCGTAATTTGCGGAAGCTACAGAACCTTTTTACATTCGTAATAGTCGCAACAATGAGAAGAATTAGGAAAAAAACGTAAGAAATTGTAGCGTTATTCTCGTAATTTTTCTTCTGTATCCTCCCTACGGTATCAGTACTGTAACACTGGTCCTAAAGGTGGTCCTAATACAATGGTTCTACTGTACATCTACATATGCTTTTGAATAGTCATTCTGTAATTATTTCCAGTTGAATGTCCCATTGAGGCTAGTCCACAGCTCAGATGCAGTGTTCAAGATATCCCAAATAATGAGGATTTCAATGCTGACAAGGTAAAGTATCATGGGAAAGAAATCTTTCCCAGTTTGAAATTGATACTCTGTGACTCTGTCGTCTTAGATTGCTGGTGCATGATGATACAGTAGAAACGTATTATTGTGAATCTGTAGGGATAACAATTAAAACCAACTAAAAAAAACCTGATATATCTTCATAATGTGGTTGAAGAGAAACAAAAATAATATTGCGATACATAAGAGGTATCAATATCTAGATAACAAGGTTATACTACTCTTTTATTGTTGTACATCATCAACTTATAATCCATACCTTTGTCGTGGGTAATAGTCACAATTGTACACTGACTAGAAATTTCATTTTAATTATGGAACTTTTTCAAAATAAATCTTTAAAATTATTTAGTCCAGAAATATGTTTAAACACAATTCATTACTCCATATTCTGAAACCAGACCATTGTATCCTTGGCTGTCTGAAATTATGTGACAAATGATGTGGAAAAAGTTAATTCTGTTGAATAATGTTATTGTTTTGTTTGCCAACAGTTTTTCACTGGAACTATTTACAAGTTGGCACGACTGAGAGGAACAGGGACATATAACTCGAACCAGTACAGATTCACCAAGGCAGGTCCAATGTACATTGTGGAATCAAATGGTGCCAGGTAACTATTCTATTTCAACCTCCTTTTCAATGGCTTTGTTGTATATGTCAGCAGGCATTACCTCACCATTAAAAGCATGAACAAAATATTGAGATTGTAAATTTTGAATAAAACTAATAACCATATGAATCAGTGATAAGAAATATACAAAATTTTAAAAATCATGCTATTCAATGTTACATGTACATGTATGCAACAAAAAGTTATTTCAAGTGATATTGATTACATGACTATACAATTACGTGCATTACAGAAAAGGCCACTGCCTTCCAACCAAGCAGTCCACACTCACTCCCCTTGGTGGCTCACGCTTTGAGTTCGCATATGGTGACAGAACTGGCACAGGCACAATACTGTGGTCAGATTACAACTTTGCCGCTATCTATGAGTGCACCAATCCAAATGAAGATGGTACCTGTGATAGAGAGTACATCAACATGGACGTGTACGGACATAGCAAAGAGCTGCCTGATAGTGTGATTGAAACGATATTGTCTGTCAACACCTGTCTGTCAAGAGATGACTTTGAACAAATTCCACAAGCTGGTAAAATAATAGTTTCCATGGTTATGGACATACATGTACATGTACAGTACTGATATCGTAAGAAGGATACAGAAGATCAATTTCGAGAATTACGCTATGATTTCTTACGTTTTTTTTCCTATTTCTTCTCATTGTTGTGTCTATTACGAACGTAAAAATTTTCTGTAGCTTCCGCAAATTAAGGCTTTCTTCATAACTCGCCTGAAGTTACGTTTATTTCGATTGTTCCCAATATATTACGCATTTTACGGAGATTCCCGTAGTAAAAAGAATATTGCTAAAAGTTCAAATTCACGCCGACATTTTGACAGATTTTCTTTTCATATTGGGTGTCTGCACGCCGTCCGCACTTCCGCTTTCATTTTGTGCCAGGATTAAATGAGAATGCCCGAACAAATCCGATTATTTATCAGCAGATGGCGCCATATTGACAGGAAGTATGAGAAAATGTTCTGATTATTACGTTTTTTCTGTTTATTTCGATAAATCGTAAGTATCGTAGTTTCGGTGACTGAGCAGTTCCAAGAAAATCGTAATAGCCGTAACTTTGTTACGAATTGTTACGAATTATTACGTTTTCTTATGCCGATTCCTCTGATTTCGCTTACGATTCTGTATCCTTCTTCCGATAACAGTACTGTACAGACATCTAAATGCCCAAGGCTTTTAGGTTAGAAATGTATCATCAATTATCATCAATTCAGTAGTGGACTTTTTCATGAATTTGTATTTCTATTAGAATTTCGTTAGGCTAGAATTTGACAGGGTTCAAAATCTTTACACAGGATGAGCTCTTGGATGTTTGTATTGGAGCTATTAATTATTTAGACTCACATTTTTGTATAGCTTAGATATTTGTTTACTTTTAAATTTTGTATTGTGAAAGTTCATTGTTCAGGTGTTAATATCTATTTTTTCACTATAAACTTTCAGTGATTATTGAAAAGATAGATATTTTAAATTTTCATAATTTGTTTTTAGTTGTGTGTCCTCTAAGAACAGAAGAGGGATTATGTCGAGTTGCTGATCTGCAGCGTCAAGAAAACACTAACGCTGACCAGGTTTGTCTAGTCCAAAATGCTAGAAAATCTCTGATATATATACCAGTTTGTTTCAAGGCATAAATTTGTCTTCATTCTAGAGGGTGCAGCCTCAATAATTTAATAGTCCAGTTGATCTCAATGTAGGTTTTGAATAATTGTCATTTTCATATGGGTAGAATTTATTTGAATATGTATTTAACATTTGTTTCCTTTTAATTTAGTTCATCGGAAACTGGTACAGTATGGCAAGACTGACCAAATGGGATGGCTCTATCACATCTGGAAGAGTTTATGTGGAAAAAATGGATGATGATCATTTTAGAGTCAAATATACAGCAGCATAGTAAGCAATATGGTCATCTGTTGTTTTATATAGTTGGTTTATTGACCCCTCAAGTTGAATCCTACACTCTAAAGTAATGAAATAATTCAAAATTAGAAAACAAAGCGAGAAAAGTTCTGAAGTACATGTACAAAACAATTTTTAATTTTGCTTTCAATTTACAGTAAAGGAAAATCCCTACCAACTCATCTTACAACTTTGCATCAACATGCCCATGAAAGCAACACAGTTTGGGATTTAGAGTTTGGCCGATACAGAGGTAATGTTCGTGATGTATGAAATAACTTGTATTTATAGGCCAGGTCATAAAAATGCAACAAGACTTTACTAAATGCTATCAGTCTGGTATTTGTGATTTTCAGGCACTGATAGGTTATGGATAAAACATCCTAACAATAAGATTATGAAAACAAATTATGGACTACATATAACACACTTGATGACTTTTAGGCGTTGGAGGTATTGCGTATGCTGATGACCAGTTTGCCGTGTTTTACGAATGTGATGAAGTAAGAGAGGACGGTGCGTGTGAGCCGAGGAAGACCAATGTGGAAGTTCTGAGCCGCAGCCCAACACCACTAACACAGAAGGACATCCTCAAGCTTGTCCCAGTGGCAAAGAGGCTGTGTTTTGAAACTAGTGATTTCCATCTCATGAACCAAGATAGTAAGTTTATCTTTTTTTGCAGTTGGACCTGATTAATGTGAATTTGAAGGGAGTATGGTTAAGATTTAGATATCAGAAATGTTGAGTTGACAGAGAGACTTGTAGTGAAAAGTAAAATGAAGACAGTGTTATTTGTTGGGCTTATCTATGTATTAGATGTACAGGAGTTTGAGATGCAAGGGCCGAAACTGTATCTCTGGTACAAGGGGTGAAATGTTGACTGAGTTTAGAGGAGTAAACAATATGTTCATGTAACTCAGATCTGCCGTTAGCAATCTATAAGAAAAGTGGGTGGGTCTACAGGAAGAAAACCAATGTAGTACGTTTGTTGGGGTGATTTTGATTGCTGAAAGTCTAAAGTAGGACCCATATTGACAAGTTATTTCTTTGAAAATAGTTCTACTTTGGGTCACCTGATATAATCTTTAGCAATTACCTTAGACTAGTATGGGTAATTACTACACATTTCTTTATTGTGATTACGTAGAATTTTGCTTTTGTAATTAATTGTGATATATATGATATTCATTGGTGCAATTTTGAAGATAATATTTTGAATTGGGCAATCATTTTCTTGTAGCTTACTGTCCAATTAATGCGCTTCCCGAAAAGCAATGTACATTGAACGACTTGCCCACAGAAGACAATTTTGACTTTGACAAGGTAAAGAATTGTAGTGCATTAAGTGTGATGTTTAATAATAAAAGTCATAAGAATGTGTAAAATATTTACATTTGATTGAAATACACATAGTACAATTAATAGTATGTCGGTGAAATGTCATACTGTGACAACTCAGATTTACAAATACTTTTTGTAGTTTTTCACTGGAAACATTTATATGCTGGCAAGACTACGAGGAACTGGTGAATTGGGCTCAATTCAATACAGGCTCACTAAAGCAGGAGCGATGTATACTATTGAATCAAATGGAGCGAGGTATAAACACACACATTTTATTCATGCTCTCAGAGAATCTCTATGTGACAAAAAATCTTGCTCATACATGTGAATTTTGTATACATGTGTAAAGATTATCTCAGTTATATCAAGTAGATGAATCTTTAAGACCCATTGTTGTAAATGTATTTCAGAAAGGGTCACTGCCTGCCTACAAAGCGATCAACTTTGAAACCAGTGTCAGGATCAAACTTTGAATTCAGTGTTGGTGATGACACCGGCATTGGAAGAGTGTTGTGGACAGACTATAGCTATGCTTTGTTCTATGAATGTGCTCATCCCAATGAGGATGGAACCTGTGATCGTCAGTACGTCAACCTGGCACTTTATGGACACTCCAGGGACTTGCCAGAGAGCGTGATCGAAACTCTGCAATCTATGAGTTCATGTGTTGACAGGACTGATTTTGAGAGGGTACCACAAGCCGGTAATTGTTTGTGTAATAAATTGATGTTATTTGTATAAATGTCATTTTGTGGCATACTTTTTTCTTAGGCTTCTTGTTATATTGCTGCTTTTTAAGTTGATAGTATAAGCATGTTATGAAAGATGTTTACATATATCAAAAGACAATTTTGTTCTGCCCTGAAACTTTCCACTTTTTTTTAGTTATTTGTCCTCTGAGAACTGAAGATGGACTTTGTCGCTTGGCAGATCTTCAAAGGCAGGAAGAAGTTAATCCAGAAAATGTAAGGTTTATTAGCTGATGTTGGTTTCCATAATTGCTACTACTGATTGTTACAATTTTCAATTATTTTGTCAAATGCAAATTGTCGTAGAGTCTTAGACCTCAAAAACAAGTAGAAAAGAATATATCTTGGTATACTGCAGTTTGTTGGAGACTGGTACAGTGTGGCTCGTCTCACAGCATGGGATGGATCAGTCAAGTCTGGAAGGGTTCATGTGGAACAATTCAATGAAACTTTCAGTCTCCAGTTCAGAGCTGCTGTGTAAGTGTCTGTGTGTTTTAGAGATCCATATATGCAGTACAATAGTGTGTGTTACAAGGATGCGACAAAGAATTGACCTCACTGTTCAAAGCTTAAGAGCAGGCTGTTAATCTGGATTGCCAATAACACCCATTAAATGCAGGGATGGTCATTTTTTTCCATTTTTTTAGGGGTTTGGGGGCTGTCTACATTTTAGAATTGCCATCCTTGTGAAATGTGCATAATGTCAATTTTAGAACAGATGGCAATGTGTATTCACATGTTCAATGAATTTGGATAAAATAAATATGAACAATATCACGGATAAACTAGTATCAAGAGATATTTCTTGTGAAACATTTCAAAAACTGAAGTTCTAAATGTCATCATAATTAGTTATTTAAAATAATTTAAGTAAACTATATGTGACAATCATGAAAAAAATTGTAGGCGAGGTCAGTGTATACCAACCAACAGGATGACCTTACACCAACACACAACTGATAGCACTGCCGTATGGGATCTGCGATATGGAAGATATTCAGGTAATGGTTTGGATAAACTGTTAAAAAATTCCCCCAAAAAATCTCATTCCAGATGTTGAACATTTAAAAAACAATATTGCAATATGAAATTAGAATTATTTTGATTTAACCAAGACATACATATTATTCATTTTATATGTAGGCATTGGAGGAGTAGCATATGCTGATGGAAAATTAGCTGTTGTTTATGAATGTGATGAGGTGAGGAAAGATGGTGCTTGTGTGCCGAGCAAAACAAACGTTGGTGTGCTGAGTCGCTCACCTCAACCTCTCACAGCGGAGGACAAGATCAAACTGGTGCCTGTGGCACAGAGGATCTGCTTGGACACCGAGGATTTCCATGAACTGAATTTTGACGGTATGTAATCTTTGCGAATGACGAGGTAACAATGGTTTAAAGATAAATTTGTATATTTGGCCCACTTGGGTTGAATTTGAGATCTATTTGAAAATTGAAAAGTATAAACTCCATGATGAATAATAGATATTTACGGGGAATGATTATTTGGGAAACCTTTGCATAATTCTAAATGATAGATAATGAATGCATTCTACATTACAATTGCTTAACACAAAATAATTCTTTATACAGTTGATTGCCCTGTTGACCCGATTCCAACACTGACTTGCGATCTGTCTGAAGTTCCTGATCTTGAGGATTTTGAGGCAGACAAGGTAGGTCGTTAAATCCTTTCATTATATTTCTTCTGGTAAATTACCAACAATATTGTGGTAGTATCATAATTACCAACAGTAATCTTCATCTGCATCTATCATTGAACATTTTTTTATCATCACCTATCACTACTAATTTAATTAATTTGTCCAATGAACATGCAGCATGAATGATCATTCAAATGTTTATGAAGACAAATGGTATCTTTGAAGATATAGAACTTTTTTAAAAGTTTGGATATGAAATTATAGTATTCAATCTAATCACCATTCTATAGTTAAAGTCGTATTGAATATACCGGTAATGGAGCAAATAATGCAATGTTTGTTCTAGCTCTTCACTGGCACTCTCTTCATGCTGGCCAGACTTAAAGGAACTGGCGAGTTCAGCTCTAACCAGTATCATTTCACGAAACAGGGTCCAATTTATAGTGTGCAGTCCAATGGAGCCAGGTATGATAAATTGCATGTATATTCCCACTCAATAATAACCATATAAATCATACTAATAAAGCCAAGTGAAAAGTATACTCAGAATTTAAAAATATACAGTGGTGTGGAATCATATTTTAAGGTCTTCAATGTTGATTTCATGCAAAAAACCATAGTAAACAATATCACACAATGGGTCTTATATGTACATGTATCAGGTCGAGGCTACTAAATGTTAATAATGCCTGACAATGTTGACATGACAAATCACAATTCTAAGAAGAGACATGATATGAACCTATCTTTATATTAATTAGGAAAGGCCACTGCTTGCCCACCAAGCAATCAACTATAAAGGTTTTGAATGGAGGCAACTTTAAGTTCTCTGTTGGAGATCATGTTGGAACAGGACGGGTTCTGTGGACAGACTACAACTACGCTGCCATTTATGAATGTTCTCACCCCAATGAAGATGGTAGCTGTGACTCCCAGTACGTCAACCTAGCAGTGTACGGCCGCACTAGAAAATTGCCAAAGGATGTTGTAGAAAAGATTCCTGGGAATGTTGTGGAGAAAGTCAAATCTATGGATTATTGCGTGACAGTTAAAGACTTGGAAAAAGTCCCTCAAGCAGGTACATGCATTTTTCATTTTTATATAGATGTGGCAGATGTAATGTAAACATGAGTTTGAGATTTTATGGTTACATATTTATCTGGATTGAAATATTTGATATTTTCAGTTGTGTGTCCTCTGAGAACTGAAGAAGGTCTCTGCCGGCTAGAAGACTTCCAGCAGCAAGCTGATGTGGATGCTAAAAATGTATGTATCGTCATTATGCTAATGTCATCATATTCACAAACTTTGATAGCTCCCACCTTTAACATTTAAGTCGAAATTACAAACTTAATAATAGAGTTGAATCTCTACTAAGACCACCCAATGGGCTACCCTCAAGTGATCTCAATGGAGAGTTGGTCACTCTAAGAAGATTCACAGTGTTACAACTTTGTGTGTTAGACCTGAAACCATACAGTAATGGTCTAATATGGCTTAATTTAGTTATGTAGATTGTAGCTGTGACTTGTGTTTTTATGTAGTTTGTGGGAGAGTGGTACAGTGTCGGCCGTCTCACACGTTTTGATGGCTCTGTAACCTCAGCGAGAGTCCACGTTGAAAGCATTGACGAAAACAACTTCAAAATGCGCTATAGAGCTGCAGTGTAAGTTGTTTCTTTTTTAACATTGAATCTTACTGCTATAGAACTTAATTTCAATGAACATACCAATTACCAGTTTCCTACAGCTGACCATGTTTAATTGAATCATTTTAGGAGAGGAGAATGTTTCCCCACCAATGTGATGACCTTCAGCAGACGTACAGAAGACAACAACGCTGTGTGGGATCTGCAGTTTGGACGATACACAGGTACATATAATTCTAAGAAAAATCATGTCTTCTGTTTTTGAAGGACATGGTTAAGAGCATCAATTTTGTTTCAACAGGGCAGGAGTGTGAAATTAGTCGATATTTTTCAAATGTAATAATATGATCTCCACATTTGGCAGGCGTGGCTGGCATAGCGTACGCTGACGGGGACTTGGCTGTGATCTATGAATGTGATGAAGTCCAGGAGGATGGAGCGTGTGTGCCCAGTGAGACCAACGTGGAGGTGCTCAGCAGGAGTCCACAACCGCTGTCTAAGAAAGACAAGTTGACATTGGTACCTGTTGCACAGCGGCTTTGCTTCAGCATTGAGGATTTCCATGCCATGAATCACGATGGTAACAATGAATTTTTGTCAGTTTCTGTCCTATTAGGCATACATGTATTGCATATCAGGGTGCCACAAAACAAACTAATTATAATTACCATTTTTGAGGGTTTGATAGTGATTTTCGTTGGTGGTGTAAACTTTGTAATTTCTATTATGTATAATGTTTATTTATGTTGAAAGTGAATGATAAATTGCTTTTAACAATTTGAAATGAAAACAGAACTATCAATAGTTGATTTGGTTTCATGTTAAGATTTATTAGGCATTTGTTGACATTTTGATAAGATGAATCATTTGAATTTTAGTGGATTGCCCAGTTGAAGACATCCCAAGTGTAGAGTGTGCTCTTGAGAACATTCCCGCTGTAGAGGATTTTGATGCAGATAAGGTACAGGTTATTGATTACTTAGGGGCTGGCCACTGGTCAGCTGGTGGAGCAATTGCTTGAAGAAACGTTATTACAAAAATATGAATATGAAAATCCTCTTATGCATGTATTCATGGAAATTTGTATATTCGTGTGTAAGAAATTGCTTGCCTTCAATTTTATGTTACAATTTTATGTAGAGTTTAACCAGTTTAACTTCAACTTGAATGATGTAGAAAGAAGTTTAGTTATCAAACATTTGAAGCTATCAGGGATTGCTCATGCTCCAAGCATTCTAATGTGTTTTAATCAACTGTATTTTCAAGTTCTTCAAGGGAACGATATACATGGTAGCAAGACTGAGAGGCACAGGAGAATTCAATTCCAACCAGTACAGAATCACCAAAGCCGGTCCAGTATTCAGTGTGGAATCAAATGGAGCAAGGTTTGCATTGTTAAAAAAAGCAAATTATTTTACTTGTCTTATTTGGAAAAAATATGCAGTTTTCTAATTGATCTGTATTTTTAGGAAAGGACATTGTCTACCGACCAAGCATTCAACTTTGAAATCTTTAAGTGGAGGCAGACTAGAGTTCAGTGTAGGAGATCATGTTGGAACTGGCAAGGTTTTGTGGACAGACTATAACTATGTCGCTCTGTACGAATGTTCTCACCCGAATATCGATGGCACCTGTGATTCGCAGCATGCAAGCCTCACATTGTATGGGCAGTCCAGAGAGTTGCCTGCAACCGTAATTGAAACACTTGAGAGCATGGCTCAATGTCTGAAACGGGAATACTTTGAAAGAATCCCACAAGCAGGTATACTTGCATCATAAGCTATTATTAGATACACACAGTAGGACCCGTTCAACTCAAACTTAAACTAAACTCAAACTTAAAGTTAGGGGGTAAAATATTTAAATTATTTTGAAAATATTGAGTTATCAGAGTTCGGGAGAAGTGAATCCAGAGCTGTATATACTTTGTTAGTAGATGTAAATTGATATTTGAGATAAAAGCATTTGTTGGAGTAAGATGATTTGTATATAAACATTTTGTGTTTTAGTTATTTGTCCATTGAGGACAGAAGATGGACTATGCAGAGTTGCTGATTTACAGAGACAAGATGATGTAAACATTGATAATGTAAGTTCTTCGATCAGGCTTAATGAGAATGTTTTGCTTGGTGTTCAATGAAGCCAGTAGAATTATACTCCTATCTTATATTTGAAATTGAAGTACATGTACACTTATGCTAGATAGGACTGAGAAACATGGACTAATTTTACATGTCTGCCATGTTGAAATGAAAAGGAGGCTGCTTACCACATGACCATTACAATTAAAACAAACCCAATGTTTTGCGAGCAATTGTTTATGTTAAATGCTGCTAATCAAGTGTTGCATGAAATAGCCATTCACTTACATGTATGTATTATGTAATAGGGATAGTCTTAAGGAAGTAGAATGTGATTGATAAAAAGCAAGTGTGTGAAATGACATAGTGTAAGTTGTATCTTAATCTTGCTGCTTCCACAGTTTGCTGGAGACTGGTTCAGTATCGCTCGATTAACAGCCTGGGATGGATCTGTGACTTCAGGAAAATTCCACGTTGAAAAGCTGGACGATGATAACTTCAGAGTTCATTACACTGGGGCTGCGTAAGTCGTAATTTATGTCAATAATTATTTGTTTCTAATAAATTATATTATAGATGATGTTCATTTGTAATGTGTCTATAATGCTCCCAATATTCTCAATTTCCCCAATAGATCAGTTTAACTTTTATTTCTTGTATGATGAATCTTAATACTGTTAATTTCACCTAGATTTCTTTTTCATGTTAATGTTCAATAAGTACACAAACAACGAATATTTAAAACTCTACTCAATCTATCTCTGTTGATATACATGTATATTGCATGTACATGTACAATACTATATCCAACCATCTAGTGGGCAGACTACATGTAAAGTTTGCAAGATTTGAACCATATCAAAATTAATATCGATGTACATTGTTCTAGACGAGGCAAATGCCTGCCAACAAGTGTGATGAAGTTGCATCGTCACAAAACCGACAGTAACTCAGTGTGGCAGCTGCAGTTTGGACGGTACCAAGGCTAGTAGAATTGAGAATTCAGAACAATATTAGAGATGGGGATGTATATGGAATCTTGAACAAAATTACTAACCAACAGAAAACTAGTGAAAAACATTTAGTCTTTATCAATTATTTACTAAAGGGAGGAACTGCTGGGTGCAAATTATGAACAACACATATTTTTTCAGCACTTTTTGAATATTTTTTGTATAATATTATCTCTTGCTTTTTAAAAAAATAATTTGAACATTTTTGACATACATGTATGTATTTTTTTTTTGTTTATTATTAAAGGCAACAGTTATAGATATGTTGGATGTTATTAAAAAAGCATTCATGTGAGCAATAAGAATCTGTCTTTTAATTTCAGGCATTGGAGGTATTGCGTATGCTGATGGCAATATGGCCGTTCTGTATGAATGTGATGAAGTGCGGAAAGACGGTGCTTGTGTGCCGAGTAAGACAAATATTGAAGTATTGAGCCGTAGTCCACAACCGCTCACGGAAGAGGACAAACTGAAGCTCATCCCTGTCTCATACAGACTTTGCTTCAAACCAGAGGACTTCCATCTGATGAATCAAGATAGTATGTATATATCTACTAATGTTTTACTGATGTTTTATTTTCAGATGTAAACTTTATTTGCCCTGTTTTATGAACAT
Source organism: Streblospio benedicti (assembly GCA_019095985.1). Lineage (NCBI taxonomy): Eukaryota > Metazoa > Annelida > Polychaeta > Spionida > Spionidae > Streblospio > Streblospio benedicti. Next base: position 20,903,925 of record CM032660.1, on the reverse strand, counting down.
ATATAATTTAATCTAAGCTATTCATGTGCATCTTTGCTTGTTACAGTTGACTGCCCTGTGGATTCTTTGCCAGAAATCACATGTGATTTGTCTGCATATCCAGCTGTAGAGGACTTTGATGCGGCCAAAGTAAGTGCACACATTGAACCTCTTTCATATGTGAAAAATCTTATCAAGAACCTCGCAGTGATTACTGATTTTTTGGGTGAAAAGTGAAAGAGATCTTGATTCAATATCGCTGGCAATTTTTCTTGTAATAGTCATTATGAAAAAAGACATAAATTTGATTTTCCCTACATATAACAATAGGCTTAGGTTTATGAATAGGAACCCAGAATTAATGGGCTTAACGATCAATTTCCATTTGAAATGCTGTAATACATGTATAATGTACATTACATGTTCTTCTGTTTCTTTTTGTATTTCAATATTGAAAAACATGGTGGGAATTTATACTAATTGTAGCTCTTAGGCAAAACCTGCAATTGATTTGGATGTTTAAATTAGTACACTTGATCTTATTACATTACAGTTCTTTACCAAAACAATATATATGGTAGCACGCCTAAAAGGAACTGGAGAAATCAACTCCAATCAGTTTAGAATTACCAACGCTGGACCGATCTTCCAAGTTGAATCAAATGGAGCAAGGTATGTACTGAAATATTAATCCTTCGGGATTAAGGTTCTTTTTAAAGATTTGTAGAAACACAATTCACATTGATCAAATCTTTGATTTTCAGACATTTTTCAAATTTCTTCTGATAAGATATATTTATCCTCATAATACATGTATATAATGATATTTAAGCTTGAAACCCTACCTCTACCCACATTCTCCCAGAGCAGAGTCCAATAATTCCGTATGATAAAATATTTCATCAGGATGGAAATTTGGTACAGTTATCCATTGGATGATTTTGGACTCAAACTAAAAATCTTCCTCGTGGCTCAAACTGAACCTTCCCATTACAAAAACTGAGTATGGCCCTGCATTTATGACATGTTTTTTGCAGGAAAGGTCATTGCTTGCCAACAAAATACTCCACACTGACACCACTGTCTGGAGGCAGACTGGAGTTCACTGTGGCTGATCCTGTTGGAACTGGCAAGGTTCTGTGGACAGACTACAACTACGCCGCTCTGTACGAATGTTCTCAGCCCAATGAAGATGGCAGCTGTGACTCCCAGTATGTGAACATACAACTGTACGGACATTCTAGAGATTTGCCAGACTCTATCATTGAAACTCTGCAGTCCATTGCTACCTGTCTGAAGAGAGAGGACTTTGAAAAGATTCCACAAGCCGGTATTATGCTAGCATTTTCATTCTTACATTATATGTTTACTTAAAAGCAATGAATGATACTTATCTTTAACTGAAGCTTCAAACGATGTTTATCATTTGTGTATTTTTTTGTCTATGTAGTGATTTGTCCCGTGAAGAATGAAGAAGGGCTGTGTAGATTAAAGGATCTCCAAAGACATGAAAATATCAATCCATACAATGTTAGTAACAATTGTAGAATAATTGTCTCTACCTTATATAAACGTTTAAAGCAGAAGTTGCAATTACAAAGCACTGTGATTATATGATTCGTTTTAGTATGTTCAGTCATTGTTATGAAAATATTCATATATTGGAGTCTATCTTCACCAGGTGGTTGGAGACTGGTACAGTGTTGCGCGACTGTCAGACTTGGATGGCTCTCTTTCATCAGGAAGAGTCCATGTTGAGCGAATCAGCCAAGATAGTTATAGATTCCAATACAGAGCTGCAGCGTATGTTACTCACTCTCTACCTGATATTTTATTCATGATAATTTGTTTGGTTAATTTGTAAACATGATACAAAATTGACACGATTTAAGTTTCAACCATCTTATATCTATGTGTACCGTATAGTTGAAAATACGCCTTACATGTATATATTACAAGCATACTCACCAAGATGTACTTGGCAGTAAAAGGATTCTCAATTTGACAATGGTCATTGATTCAGGGTGTCAATTACTTAATTGTCAGTCAAATTTTATATTTATTTGTACAGGCCCAAATTATTCCTCAATTTGATGGTGTAGTCTGGCTGCCCAGTCTATCTCCCAAACTTCCCCTTCAAGCTTGTCTATCGTGTGGATCTGTTTGATCCATACCCAGACGGGATAGATCTTTCAACATGACTGTGTCCCATGTCTGCTTTGGTCTTCCCTTGCCTTTCTCTCCTTGTATCATTGAGCTTGCTAAATGGTTTGATAGTTTTGATTAATATGAATAAAATGCTTTACAGAAGAGGACAGTGCTTGCCACCAAATGTGATGACTGTCCAGCGACATACAGCAGGCAGCAGCTCAGTCTGGAACCTTCATTTCGGCAGATATACAGGTGATTGTTCAAGATTGAAACATGCCCAATGCTTGTTTAAAATTCAATCATACATTTTCAGAATAATCAAGTCATTTTGCAATTTTGTTTGATCATGTTAATGTTTCTGTATACAATCCATACAGTCTTTTTTATTTTATTTTAGAGTCTCATTTAAACACTCAAAAGTGAGAAAACATCAAGGAACCATTTGCAACGTACAAGTGAAATGGAAACCTAGGGATATACATGTATTCATTTTGATGTTATTCTAGGAATTGGCGGCATTGTCTACGCCGATGGCAAGCTAGCTGTTATCTACGAATGTGACGAGCAGACGACAGACGGTGCGTGTGTTCCGAGTGCCACCAATATCGAGGTGCTCAGTCGCAGTCCTCTACCGCTCACCCAGGCAGAGAAGATCAAGCTCATCCCTGTAGCTCAGCGATTGTGCTTCAGTGCCAGTGATTTCCATCTGATGGATCAATCAGGTCAGTCTGCAACTTGTGGCTTGTAATCGACAAATATCACTCATCAACTATCTTGAAAATCAAAGGTCTTTACCACATGACCAATATATTGAAAGTAAAAACTACAAAATTTAACTGGCACTATAGGTGAATTTATACATGCCAAACAAATGCTGCTTTTTTGCTTTCAAATGCATGTGTTTAAGATGCTTGTTGGTAATTATTAAATTGGGAACAGAATATGAGAGTAAAATAGTGCATATGTAAAAATGCGTCCATACAGTTGCACCGTTTCTCTCAAACTCTAGTTGATGTGTCAAATGTGTGGATAACTTGAGGAAAAACAACTTCCAATAGTACTTTTATATTATTGTATATTATGAACACATCTCAACATTCAAAGTTTCAAATAAGTCGCCATTTTTTGTTTTCTCTTTTAAGTTTGACTACAATGTGTTAAATTGTAAAATATACAGTATACCTGTAAATATGCATACTATGAAATAGTTGTAATGTATTGTGGTCATAATGCAATGGGTGCAATGTTCCAGGTGAAGTAAGAGAATGTTAAGTGAGGGGCACATTCCACCTTGCAGCCGTGGTCGCCGCAAGGCGTCTTGAGGTTTGTGACGTCTACGCCGTTTTCCGCATGCAGTGACAAAAGTACAGTTGTGGGCACTTACGCACGGGCTCTGTGTGTTATGAGTGCGTCGGCACAGGGAGTGGTTTTTATTTAGGTGGCCGTGTGATCAATTTGCATAGAACGTGCAATGTATTCGCGTATAACTTACGTCCTACGCACCGTGTGATTACAAAAGTACGGGATCCGCACATTCATGGTACAGGGAACTCACGGCCCCAGTACTGTGTCTGTGTCGACAACGTGCAGGTAACTCATCTGCGTTTAACGTAATGTCACCGCACTGCCTCCTTACGGTCAGACCACGATGTAGGGTGGTTGTAGAAAACTTCTCCTGCGGCAACAGCACTGCCTTGAAAAACCGTACGTTTGCCACACTGCACACTCATGGATCGTTGCGATTGCTCTGCGTTTTTGGGCGTAGACTGGCTGTAGACCCACCTTGCAGTGGAATGTGTCCCTCGCTTTTATGAGGAATGAAAAGATGTTCATAGAAAAGATGTTCATGGTACTTTTTAATCCAGTTTGAAGAGCCATAGAAATGCATTGTATTATTTGTTACCAAACTAACTCATGTTTATTTGTATTGTTTTTGCTTCAGTGGATTGCCCAATACAAGCAGTGCCGATACTAGATTGTCACATGAGTGACATTCCTGCAATGCTGGACTTTAATCCAGATAAGGTAAAAGACACTTGAATTTCAAATAAATATTCTTGTTTAGATCATGTTATCACACAAAAGTTTTATCTTACCACATTCACTATTTTTTTTTCTATTATGTAGTCTATGTTCGTTAGTAGACCAAGGTTTTTGGAATTGGAAAAGGGTATGTGTGCATTTCAGCAAATTCAGGAGTTTCTTATGTGTTATTGTTAGTGGTAATGCTAAAAAACATGAAAATGAAATATTTTATTTGGAAAAGAGGAGGTTTGCATTAACTGTGCCCCGTGGATCTGCCTATGACATTAGACAGCTTAAGTTTTGATTACTATTTTACAACATTTCCAGCTCTTCACTGGTAGCCTGTTTATGCTGGCGCGTCTCAGAGGAACTGGAGAATTCAACTCCCAACAGTATAGGTTCACCAAAGCTGGACCAGTATACAATGTCGAAACTAATGGAGCCAGGTAATATTAAATATAAATATTCCCCATCTAAGACTACCCTATCATATATCATTCATTTTTATTTTAATGATGTTTTTTTCTATTAATTAAAAGAAATATATTTCAAACAATACAGTCATATCTTACACAACCACAAAGGGTAATTGATTTTTTATACCACCTTCTTTTGACTGAACCCGTTTGTTTTTAATAATGACAGTTCAATAGTGTGTTAATTATATATCAGTTCTAAGTACTTATCAACTGTACCATTGTGCATTGTAAGAAAGAATATTTCTATGTTGGTTTCAGGAAGGGTCACTGCTTGCCGACAAGTCATATGTCTATGCGTGTGACTGAAGGATCTGATGTAGAATTTACCATAGGAGACCAAGTTGGTACAGGCCGAGTTATCTGGACAGACTACAATTACGCACTGTTCTACGAATGTTCACGTCCAAATCAAGATGGCAGCTGCGAGTCTCAGTTTGCTAGCTTCACTGTGTATGGCAGAACCAGGAAATTACCTCAGAGTGTGGTCAATGATCTAGAATCATGGACTGCAGATTCATGCATCAGGAAAGAAGACTTTGAGAGAGTACCTCAAGCTGGTAAGAATGTCACTGATTATTTTTGTGCACACATATATTCCTCTCGAGATGTTAATGCAAAGAAACGGATATTATGGTTCACTGTATGTTTTATATTTATTTTAGTGATCTGTCCAATTAGAACTGAAGAAGGACTTTGTAGAATCTCTGAGCTAGAACGGGAAGATGATGCTAGCATTAGTAATGTATGTTTAACTTATTAAATTTTTTGTCTTTAATTTAATATCATACTATAAGACAATGCACATGTTTTTCAACATGTATAAGCTTAAATAATTGTTTGAATATGCAGCACATTACCTACACCATAGGAAAAGATGCATTTGGTGCACAAAAATACACATAAACGCCAGATTTGTGTACATTTTAGCTGTCATCTGATATTGGACATTGTATCCCTGTCAGTACAACAGTTACAAAAAACATTGCCGAGAAACATCATAATTTGATAATGCAAATTCTGCTTCAGTTTGAGGGTGACTGGTATGTGGCCGCCAGACTGACTGCCTTGGATGGATCAGTGTCGTCAGGAAATGTGCGCATCTCGAGAATCGATGAAGATAACTTTAAAATGCAGTACAATGCTGCTGTGTAAGTATAGGAGATATTTGGTGTCATAAGCCTAATGACTTATTAACCAGTAAATATAGTTATAAGAGTTTTTTATATGTATATTACTAGTTTGTATTTCAATTACGGTGTTTTTATCTATCATTTAAGGTATGGCAAATGCTTGCCAACTGCCTCCTTGGTGCTCCATCGACGCTTCAAACAAAGTAACGCAGTCTGGGATCTGAAATATGGTCGCCATTCAGGTAAAATCATATGTAATATTGAAGTAGAAACGTAATTGACTCTCAGAACCTTTCATAATGTTAAAACATAACTTATGTTAGATTTTTATAAGGTGCAACTCGTCAATTGTCTAGAATAATCAATTCACCCAGAAAATTAGAGGGGCAGGTGTTTCACTGAAGTCTCGCACAACTTGTAGTTAATGATTCGAACATGGCTTCAAAAGAAGTCAAAATCATAAGTTTTATAATGTAGAAATATCCAGAGGAATAGACTTTTAATTGTGGTCTATAATAGAGATCATAATTGTTGCTAGGTGTTGGTGGCATAGTGTACGCTGACGGAGACTTGGCTGTGATCTATGAATGTGATGAAGTCCAGGAGGATGGAGCGTGTGTGCCCAGTGAGACCAACGTGGAGGTGCTCAGTAGGAGTCAAGTAGGATTGACCAAAAAAGACATATTGAAGCTGACACCTGTCGCCCGAAGGTTGTGCTTTAATACTGACGACTTCCATCTTCTCAAGCAGGATGGTAAGAATATGTTTCAAAAGAAGATGCGCTATTGTAGTGTACTCAATAGACATTTTGAGTCATTATGAGGACTGTTAGTAGTAAGGGTCATAAAACACATATTTAATGAATTTTCATAATAGTAGCAGGGCTGTCTATGGAATGGTAAGAAACATTTGATGTATAATTGAAAGAGCTCTTGCAATTTGATATACTGTTCATGCATTTTTAATAGACTACATGTAGCTGCCCCTGTCAAGTAATGTTTTTGGTTATATGATTAAGAGAGTAATGCAATCATCATAGGCAGTAATCAGTAAAAGTTTATCTTTTCATTATTATTCCATGTTGCATTTGCAGTTTATTGCCCGATTGCTGATAAGCATGAATTTACATGCAAAATGGAAAACCTTCCCAGTGCAGAGAATTTCGATGCAGATCAGGTAATGATGTTATCCAGCTTTTAACAGATGATAACATAACGTCTTAGACAAATTCAGAATATGGTTGCTTAACAGATCTTTAAAAATCTCCATTTCTCTCCTCTTCAGTGGTTCACAGGAACTCAGTACTTGCTGGCACGTTTGAAAGGTTCCGGAATTTATAATGCCAATCACTATAAGTTCAAGAAGGTTGGAGACAACGAATATGCTGTTGATTATAATGGGGCAAGGTTAGTATTCAAATTATGAACTGAATGACATCTGAAAAGATACACTCAACAATGACAGCATACCTATCCTCTAAACTGCAGTCACTGAGTCCCAATGTTTGTTTACATCTAGAGACACCCCCCTCCCCGCAACTTATGCTACAAGCGGCTACATACATGTAAGTCGGAGGTGGGGAGGGGGGGGGGGGTCTCTAGATGTAAACAAACATTGGGACTCATGAGTGACTGTGCTCTAAACTATCTTATAATCATGTTTCACACTAAGCCGAAGTATTTGCAATTGTTTTCAATCTTTCACTCTATCACCAAAACGATTTCTTTTACAAACGTTCTAGAAAGGGCCATTGTCTTCCCACCATGCACACCCACATTCACATGCACGAGGGAGCAGATTTCTCTATGGACCTTGAAGGTCGCGTGGCTCGAGGAAGAGTTGTGTGGACCAACTATGAGTACGCTCTGGTCTACGAATGCTTTGATTTCAATGAAGAGGATGGCAGCTGTGACCCGGCACAGGTAAATTCACAGTGTTAGCAACATGATGGGAAGTTGGATTTATTTTATCATGATAGCAACATACATGTATGAAACTGTCAAGTAAATTCGAACATTTTTATATTGCCATGATTAGCACACTTTTGTAGCACAAAATTATTGTTCTCTAATTATTGTTGTTTTAACTCATGACTTCAAATTCTGTGATATGAATTGAGATTTTTTATTATTTTAAGGTTCAGATGGCTCTCTATGGTCATTCAAAGAAGTTACCAGACAGCATTCCTGAAGAGGTTATGGCTTTGGGTGAAGCCTTGTGTATCACTAAACAAGATCTAGAGAAAGTGCCACAAGCCAGTATGTACAAAACATCTCTTTAGTTGCTGTTATTGTCAATTTTTGTAAACGTAGATGCAGTCGCCAGCACTCTGTCATACTTTAACAGTCCGTCACACATACATTTTAGTGACGTGAAGATCTGCTAACGTCTGACGGAGTGCGAGGCGCATCTATCAAAGTAGTACATTGTACTAATTCATGCTTTCAGTTGAATGTCCATTGCGCAACAAAAATGACCTGTGCAAACTAGCAGAGCTTCGAGTTTTCAACGGTGCGAAGGCTGATAATGTAAGTTATTGCACATTTTTAAAGATTTAGGTAGTCATTACCAGCTCAAAATTTTGATTTGAAGTTTGAACAGGAAGGCAAATAGAGTTGTGAATTAGAGACCCGTCAAGGTCACTTAATATACTCAAATGGAAAAATATCTCCAGCTATGTCCATATAGTGGTAGGAACCTTGAGAGAAGTGAGAGCGATTATTAGAATTAAACGATATTGTATTATGTTTTTTTTAGTTTGCTGGTGAGTGGTACAGCATGGCCAGACTCAGTAAGACAGATGACAGGTGGAACTCTGGCAAGATGACCATCACCAGACTCGATGAAGACAACTTCGAGATCCATTACAATGCAGCTTTGTGAGTACAGGACATTGTAACATTGAATGCTAAAATATTTGTGGGAGAAATGAAAAATTTTCCATGATGCTATTAGAAGTATGTTAAAAGCTGTTCCTGATATAGAAGAATCATTCAGTTGAGACTGTAATTTTCAAAATATAATTTTTTCTCAACTAGTTCTATGCACATGATTCTCGTAGTTGAGTAAAAATTAAGTTACATTTTGAAGTTAACAGCTGTTTTTTGGAATGCAAATATATGATAGATGTACAAATGTAAAAGATCTTTTTGTTTTGTTTACACCAAATGAATTCATTAATGTAAGATGTTTTCTTGTTTGCCGAATATCGCTAAATAATTGTAAACAATTTTTGAATAGAACACTTTTATGTTGAAGTTGGTAAAAAATATTTTTAACTTTTATCTTTTGTACATTTTTTTACTTATTTAGTGATATTTGGCAAAATAGAAAACAATGTGCATAAATGATAACAATGTTGACATTACATTTGTGCACTAGAATACAGCGTTTACTGTTATTGTGTTTTGTTTGATGATGTAGGAGGGGTAAATGTATGCCTTCCCTCTCCATGAAATATCACCGCCGCTTCAAGAACAATGATGCAGTATGGGATGGACAATATGGCAGATATCACAGTAAGAATATACCTCACTTTCACGTAAAAATCATTGATGTATGAAAACTGAAATACATACTAATTCATCAATAGATCTGTGTACTGCATTAACAATTCAACAGCCTCTATATATCTTGGATCTCCTAAATTTTTAAGTTGTGAATGTTTTTTAATGATTGAGAAATATTTTTTTTCAGTTTCACGGTTTTATGTTTTCGATTTTCTGCATTGAAAATCTGTACAAATCATTTCCTGTCATATGTCCATACAAGGAATTATTAAGCTATATTTCATTAGAATTTCAATACATTTACACAGGTCTCATTGCCATTATGCATGCTGACGACGAAGTGGTGGTTCTGTACGAGTGTGATCGTATCTTGCCAAGTGGCGCCTGTGATCCGTATGCTACAAATGTGGAAGTATTGAGCAAGAGTCCTCTGCCACTCTCCACAGAGGTATGGTTTTAGTAAGATATTTACGAGGATGATAATCCAGTTAACAATAAATACCATTGACCTGAATCGTCATGGTGCGTGGCACCTAAAACATCAGTTATGCTTAGAAGTTGTAGTAATTCTGAAGAAAAAAATCAATTGAATAGAAGTAAATTTAACATAAATAGGATCTCTTATGTATATTTTACAGACAATAAATCGACTGAAGCCTGTTGCCCAAAGATTGTGCTTTGAAGACAGAGATTTCAGATTGATATCACAAGACAGTGAGTGTTTTTTCTGTTTTATTAAGATATATAATTTAATATCTTTTTAAACAGAAAATTGATTTTGCCATTTGAAAATTGTAGTTCAGTAAGATTGAAACTCATGATTAAAATGTTTAAAATTCCAATATGTTATTATGTATTTTGAATTTTATCAGGAAGTTGCATTTGAATGCATATTTTTCTTTGTAGCATATTGTCCAGTCGAAGATTTCCCAGAAGTGAGCTGTACAAAGGATGATTTAGGATCCCATCCAGATTTTGATGCAGACAAAGTACTATGATATTATATCTTCTTATAACGTAACTTTAATTCTGAAACAAGATATGTTCTTATGTTTACATAATTACAATTACCTTTCTCTTTCAGTTCTTTTCCGGTACATGGTTCAGCTTGTCGAGACTGCGAGGATCTGGTCAGTACAACTCCAATAGGTTCCGCTTCACCAAACAAGAGAGTGGAGACTATCTGCTAGAGTACAATGGAGCAAGGTGCGCTGGAAAAATGATTGGAATATATGAAGTTTATCTTTATGCAGGAGCGAATCATTCTTGAGATGCTCATAATGATAAGCTAAATTTCTGTTCATTCACATATACTTTCACTTCAAGTATTTTACTCAATATGTGTGCACACACCTTCGAATATTGTGGTTATCCAAGATAAGGGATGAATATGTGAATTTGTTGATGTTTAGAAGTGTATGTATAAATTGAAAGGTACAGAATAGAATAGAATATTTTTATTCAACCAATTATGTATCATTTTATCCTTCTTTATATTCTAGGAAAGGCCATTGCGTTGATACTGGACGGTCGATGATCCATCCTCTTGAAGGGGCAGATTTTGAGATGAAGTTTGAAAAAACCACGGGCATCGGTCGTGTTATTTGGACTGACTATAATTATGCTGTGGTGTATGAGTGCTCCAGGCCCAATGAAGATGGAAGCTGCGATAGTCAGTATTTGCAAAATAAGAAATGATAGTTTATTCAATGTGCACATTGATGACAAATGTGTTCTTTAGTAGAAAAAAATAAAGTCATTTTGTGAATTCTAACTATCAAGATTTTAATTGATTGCCTCTAGTTGATGATCTTTTGTCGTGTTACAGGGGTCATTGGATCCGTTGTATTACATGCAGTGTACCAATAAAATCCCAGCTTAATTATCAACTTCATGATCACAGTTGGATTATCAATTTCAGAGAGTGGTGTGCATTTGATTATCTACGGACGAACAAGAGAGCTGACTGATGCAGCCAAAGAGAAAATGTCTTCGCTCAAAACTGAATGCTTCAGACCAGAGCAGTTCGAGATGGTCCCACAAATGGGTAGGACTCTTTTATAATACATGTAGCTAGCTGCAGATGTACCTCATTATATATTTGCAACTGAAATGAATAAATACCAATGTTGTAGCTAAGTGTATGGAATGTTAGAATTTAAAGATGTGGAGCCATTTTCAACTTAAGTAAGTCAGAAACAGATTTACATCAAATAATGTGGGAATAGTTGATATGATATTTTCAGAAAATATTTTTGGTGATATTTCATGCTATTATTATAATCAATTATTTTAACTCATCCATCCATCTTAATGCAGTCCAAATCTAGCTTACAAAAAAAAAAAAAAAAAACGCCTCAACCTGCATGTATTTGCAAATTTACACTTTTATTCAGTGACCTGCCCCATCAAAAATCGTGATGGTCGCTGTAAGATGAGTGAGCTTCCGCGCCATGCGATTAAGGATGATGCTCAGGCTAAGCAGGTTAGTAACATCTACATAGATATGATTATATTCTAATAAGTACACCTGTAAATTATATGGAAATTCGCAATTGAAATGCTATTGAACTATACATCTTGTTTTGAACTTATTAACTTTTATTGAACTATCCAGTCTAGAAACAAAATCGTAAAATCGTCCCTAAATAAGACAAAATTTTAGTCATATGCGGTTAAAACGATATACACTAGTGTACATGTATTACAAATTGAATGTTTTCAGTTTGAAGGAGACTGGTTTGTCATTGCATCTCTGTCTGGCCATATTGATGACAAAGTTACGTCTCTGAAAGTTAATCTTCAGCAGCTAAGAACTGGAGTGTTCAGGATCAGTCATAACGCTGCAGTGTAAGCGTCTTCTTCCTACGTAATGCTCATATCAGTATCATGTAATCATTTATTTGTGCCAAAGTAAAGGCTCAAACTAATGTTCAATAGAAACTTGTTATCTTGAATCCGTAGGGAGAACAGCAAATTACGCAAAATAGCCATTTATCGAGACAACCAAGTAATTTTTTGTTTGTAATGAGTTGAAGCGAAATGATACAAACTTTGATATAGCACAAAATTTGCGCTGAGCAATATCCAGATACTTGTAACTATGTTCTGCTGGATATTTGCATTAAAAAAATGATAATTCTGATTTCAGTAATGGCCAGTGCTTCCCCACCAACAGTGACAACAAAGCCGTGTGGAACGTACATGCCGGACGTTACAAAGGTGCGGCACACTTTTTAATTTTAAATCCAAAAGATTTCAATATAAGTTATACAATTTCAAATGTAATTTTAGACATAGTTTTTCATCAAATTGATATAAAGATTCAAATGTGAAATGCAGAATCATAAATTTATGTACATGTATGTATATATATATTTTTTTCTAAATTAATTTGATTTCTTAAGAACAACCTCTTTGTTTGAGTCTTGTTTTATTATTAACCTTGTAGTTTCTTGAATCATAATTATTAACCATAAACATTCTACATTTTATTTTGAAGGATCCTTGAAATGTAGCAATTTTGGCTTAATGATATCATGCCGGGGTCAGGGTTCTGAGAATCCGCTATTGTCGCCAATAATAGTGTCATTTTTGCTGCAGCGATAATGGGTGAATTTACCATGCCGGCAATGGGCGCCAAATGTTCACGAAATAGCTGCTTCTTTGGGGGGGTTACTATATACTCATTGTTCCTTTAATCTGTGTTTTTCTATATGTACAGATTCTCACAAACTTTATCTAAACATCCATTCCAAATACTTATGCAATATGGCATAAAATCAATTAAATATTAGTCTGAGAACTTTGGTCTTCGTTATGATCACCCCAAAAGTAGCAAAAGTGAACCCGAAATCCTGAAAAACCCTATAGGGTGAACCTTGTTCATATTTGGTATGTATATAAAAAATTGGTATACTTTACCGGCCACCTATAATAGAAAAAGATTAACAACTGGCCTAACACACATTTTGCTGACCAAACATCAACTGTAAAATACTGCAGTCACGCAGCCATCGTGATAGTACATGCCTATACTTTCTTCCATATATGGCAAGTTTGGTATCAATATTTAAAGGTCTATACATACGCTTGACATTGCCATTCATTGATTTTTCATATCACATTTTCTAAGAAATAGAAAATTAGTTTTCCTGTGAAAATGTGTACTTTGTTTACATCTGTGTTTGAATACTGTAGGTGCTTGCAGGTGCGTGCTGGAAAAAGCTTATTTTTCACGTCGTCGATGAATAATTAGTTTTTTTTACTTTCAAATCGATGCAAACAGATAGAATTTATGATGTACAATGTTTGTTCAGTGATAATTTAGGTTGTCATAGAATGTAAGCAACATAAAAGGTCTGTTATTGTCGTGTATTCTAATATCGGCAGGTGGCCGACAGCATGAACATCGGCAAAACCGGCGCTTGACATCGGCCTGGATATATAATTTTTTTACTCTCAAACAGAATGTTTGTTGTCAATAACCTTCATTGATCAACATGATTCTTTCTGTAATTTCATATCACTATACAGATTTGGAAAAATAATCAATATCAAAACTTACACCCACACCCAAGTCACTTACATTAAATTACAATCTATATAAAAAAAATCATCGTGTCACATTGAAGGTGAAGCGATCATCGCATACGCCGATGCTGACTACGTTGTGCTGTACGAGTGCGACCGCGTGACTGCCGCTGGCTTCTGTGACCCGGACCGTGGTGGTCGAGGTGCTTTCCCGCAACACGCGCCGTCTCAGCGCATGCTCTGTGCCATACGCCGGAGGACTTCACCTTCTATAGGCATGACGGTGGGTAATCGGGACTTTGCTATTTGACCCTGCTTTATGGGGGTTTATTATTGAAGCCTGCCTTTTCTTGAATATACTTTATATAGAAGTGAATTTCATGAAATTCTTGTGAAAAATGCTTGATAGATTTTTATAAATTTTGTGTTTTCTTCGTGTAAATTGAGTGGAGATTTTTCTAGGTATGGGCATGTTGAATTATGTATATAGAAATATTGTTTTATATTATTTTGAAGTGGCTGTGTTCAATTTTAGTAGCACATTAATTGGATTACCTATTCCGTGTATTTCAGTGTCCTGTCCTATTGACTATGCTCCTGAGTTTAGCTGCAATATGAATGATCTACCACAACAGGCAGACTTTGACTTTGAAAGGGTAAGTGCAAAGTTTTCTGTGGAAAAATGATTTTCACTTTATGCTCAACTTTAGTTATTTGATAAATTTGCAGTAGTATATTTAATATCTAAAATTTTCAACAATTCCTCTTTTAAGAGTTTGGGATAAGTGTGTCCAACTATACAAATCTTCATCACAATATATAAATCTGGACTTGTTAAGCCGTACATGTATAGTGTAAACTTTTATTACTTGGAAAATATTTTAGCAAATATAATTTAATTCTAGTTAAATTGTGACAACTTATGAAATTATTTATGCAGTTTACTGGAACATGGTATGCAGTAGCCAGACTGCGTGGAAGTGGTGTCTACAACTCATACGTAGCAAGGATAACAAAAACCAGTGATGGGCATTATGCTGTAGCTTCAAATGGAGCAAGGTTAGTGTGTTTGTTACATGTATATGTTTATAGATTGATATTCTTTACTTTGTGGAATTGATGTTTTAAATTAATGTCATGAACTATTGTGCACCTGCAGAAAGGGTCACTGCTTGCACACTCTGCACCACACGGTAACACCTGTTGAAGATGAAGCAGAATTTATCATGGACTTTGGAAATTACCAAGGTACTGATTATCATGCAGTACAATGTACATATGTCTTGAGTAGTGAGTTACTATCACGTTATCCATGAAAAAAAAATCAACCTTTTTGTGTACATGTATCACCATTCTTTATATTAATTGATTACAAATTATGAATTACATCTCTTCTTGATTCGTGCCCATAAATGCTGTAAGTAGGACACTATATTATAGGAGAGAATCCATGTAATTTCAGGCAAGACCAGAGTTCTGTGGACTGACTATGATTATGCACTTGTGTATGAATGTTTCAATCTTCAATCTGATGGCTCATGTCCAGCTGGATCAGAAACTGTGGTCGTGTTTGCTAGAAAACCATCACTGCCACAGTCTGTTATAGGCAAGCTGATACCTCTGGCCAAGGAAGCATGTGTGCAAAAAGAAGACTTTGAAATTATTCCACACTTTGGTAGGCTAATTGATGTTGATATTGTTTTTTATAAAGACATGGGATTTTGTGTTGCATGTTGACAGCTATTGTGATACAACTATTGACCATTGTTTTGTTTTTTACCGTTGTGTAACATGTACCTGTATGTATGTGAATTATTTTTAGTATCATGTCCAATTGAACTTGCTGAAGAAGAGAAATGCAAACTCTCAGAACTCACCTTGCAAGAAGGAATTGATGATAGGGTAAAATATTATATACTTAAAAGTTTTTACGTCATCTTATCTTCTGACATTGTTTGACATTGTTTATCGTGCATAGGAAATAGAATTATTCACTTTAACTCCTTCGGAGGCTAAATTGCTAAACAGTGCTACTATTGCAGTGTAGAATAAAGTCTAAAATAAGCTAAAATTTATGCAGTGGGATGGGTAAATCAGACATCCATCTTGACATGTTTGACTACAATATTAGGAATCAATGAGTACCCTACAACTAAGAGGTTTATGCAATTGGTGCTGTTTAGGTGTCTGGTACGTGGTACTTTGCCTTCCGGCTGAGATCAGCTGGTGAATACGAGGCGGGAGTGGTCCACTACGACTCTCCACAACCGGGAGTGCTCAACGCATATGTGTCCTATGCTCGGTGAGTGATTTAAGACCATCCAAATGGCCATGAGATTTCAGGCTGAAAAACATGACATTTCAGACTGAAAAATTGTCAATTTAGTGGACGGGATATACATATACATGTATATATACAGTAGTAGGAACAAACGTGCTTGTTATAGAGAACTGAGAGGAAAATAATCTGTTAACTGCATGTGTCATGCTCATTTTGCTGGGTGTCTTTCAGTGATGGTCAGTGTCAAGCTCCGGTCCTCTACGCCTCCGAGTTTGAGGCTGGGAACCCCGCCCTACGTACAAGAGGCGCCATGTCTGCCAGAACTCTCGCCACTGACTTCGAAAACTATCTAGTGAACTATCTGTGCAAAGAAGAAGATGCCAATGGTTATTGCCCTCAGAAGAATATCATCATTGATGTCTTGGTAGGGTACATCCCATAATACATTGCCATATACAACAATTTGCCAAACGCTGTTTTCATGTGTCAATCGTTTTAGGAATATTTCTATCCCTATTCAAGTATTTTGATTAAATTTGTCAATTACATTTTACAAATCTGCCTTCAACAAGTGTGAAAGTTTCACATCAATCATATGTGTACAATTGTTTTCCTCAGTTTCATACAGTTGTTGGTGAAGCATAAGACAAGGCACTTAGAAAATCTTATTAATACACAACAAATATTTTGGAAATAATCCCAAAATTGCAATTTATGAAGATTTTGTGAAAAATTAAACAATACTCATCGCATTTCAAATTACTGTTATATGTCTAACAGATTTCGAATATTTTATACATTTATTTAGTTTTACAAAATGAAAAAAATTCCTATGAAAGGATCTACATGTGCATGTAAGTTAATATGCAATCTCTGCATTATTTTCCAGGTACGCGAGAAGAGACCTCTGACAACAGAAGAGAGGGAGTACATCACAGGAGTGATCCGAGGAGCTTGCGTGGAACCTGGAGACTTTGAAATCATTAACCATGACGGTAATATGAGATTTTAACTTACAAATAGTCATGATCCAAAGAATTTTATTTAGTCTCACTGGCAGATCCAGGTTTTTACAGACAGGGGGTTTGGTCAGTGGATTTCAATGGTTTCATTCAAGCGAAAGCTTGCAAAAATGCTAGATAACATAAAAATGACAGTGTCCAATGTGAAATGGGTCGGAAGACAACATTAAGGTCTTAAATAGTTTATTAGTAGAAACCCTGTCATGATCCTATGTACATCAATATGCCATTCTAGTACCATACGATTTTTTGTAGTATCCTGCCGACTTCATGATTTGGCCTGTGACTTCACGGAACTTCCTGAAGCAGAGAACTTCAACCTGGATAAGTTCACAGGAAGTTGGAAAACTGTGGCCTTGACTAGGAACTCGAAACGAGACATCAACATGGCGAGAATCACCACCGGTGCTGATGGAACCTACAAAGTACATTTCACGGCTTCAGAGTGAGTTGACCGAAAATTGATTTAGTATCAGTTTTACATGTACTAATTTTAAGTCATGTACAGTACTAGATGGAACATTATCATGACATCTCATAACCTTTTCAATTTTATTACATTTGACATCTATTTATTTTATTTTATGTTCAAAATTTTTTCGGACTATTCCAGAAATCTGGCTTACATTTTCTATTGTATTCTTCAGTATTCAATGTTTTACATTTTTGTATGATATTTGCAAGTGGTATTTTTTAATTCTAGTAATGTTATGTTAATAGCATTATGAATAACTTCTATTCAGAGATGCAGAATGTTCTTTGACCCGACACTTTAACATACAACAGCATGAGGCTCATCCTTCTGTGTTAGATCTCTCTGGTGAAAGTGCAACAGGTTGGTGATGTGGTATTATGTACACAGTTGGGTTTGTTTAACTTGAATTTGAGCAAAAATCTTCTGAAAATTATGTGCATATGTAAGGTGATATAATATGTGAAAAAAACACATAGTCGCTTTCAAGTTCTCTACACTGACTAACACTACATTAACATTTGCAAATAGGTCGCCT
This sequence comes from Streblospio benedicti, assembly GCA_019095985.1. Lineage (NCBI taxonomy): Eukaryota > Metazoa > Annelida > Polychaeta > Spionida > Spionidae > Streblospio > Streblospio benedicti. The sequence goes on along the minus strand of CM032660.1, from coordinate 20,885,806 downwards.
CCGAGTCCTCTACACTGATTACCACTACGCACTCGTTTATTACTGCCGTGAGTTCCTTGCCAACCATACCAATCACAAAAAATTAGAAGGACGTTTTATGACTAAACTTTGAAAGTCAAAATGAATATCGCATCCGACATGAATGACAATGGCAATAAGAATTTTAGTAACAGGGAAGATAGATATTGGATGATATTTCAGCTATAGGTTGTTCAATCATAATACTGTTACCATGGAAATAATCTGTGGAGATATGCGATTCTATCCATATATACAAGTCTAATTAATTGCTCAATCCAATTAGTTTATTTTGATCATCAATTAAGTACATAGCCACATTTGACAGTTGGGATTTGGTCGCATTATCGTGACAATCTTTGCAGAATATTACAACAAAAACTATTTAGTAATTTGTGTTGAAATAGTGAAAATAAGAAACAACAGGCAATTTTGTATATAGGACTTTATTTTTTTTATGAATCGATGCTATAGAAAACTACACAATAGTTTAAAAAAATGATCTCTGAATTGGGGGTGAATGCGCACAGCAAATGTGCGCAAGCTGGAAAAATGTCCAGGTTTTTGTACATGCTGACAAGGAGAAAACAAGGAAACACAACACCCAAAATTTGATGCTAAATTGGCCATATCTCTCTTATTATCCATAGGATTTTAAAAATCTTTGTTTTTAAATTGTTTCTGTTATCATTTCCCATCACATGGTATTTTAAAAAAATATATATATAATTAATTCCATATTTTGAGCTGGACACTCTACCAATAATTGTTTCTAATTGTCACTTGTGGCAGCACGTGCGAGGCAGTGGAGGAGATGCTGGGCTGCGACTGCACCACACCACCATGGTCCTCAGGCTGTTGCTGCAGATGCTCACCTACCCACCGGCACTCACAAGGTACGTTATGCGCACTCACTGTGTCCGTCATAGGCACTTGATGACGTAAAGAAGCCAGCTGTCGATGTAGCGATTGTCAGCAACTTATTCTATCGAAAAAAATTTTGTGGTTTTTGATGGTTGTAATAATTTTTGATGTCAAAAGTTTTTGATGAAAATGTCCTTTTGTTTTGATATTTGATTTCGATGTGCAGCAAATTAAGAAACTTTATGTGCCCTTCTGATAAATGAGTAATTTTGGTGTATGTAAAATATTTTGGATGTATGTTCCTGTGCAGGTTTCGGGAAGGCTGGAGGGGGCCAGCTGAAGGCTGGGAGCCGGTTCTCACCAACAAGTTTGCATGCAGCTTGGTAAGCTCAAGTGATTTATGCATCCATTTTAGAACTGTGCTCAAATGCTTTGATAGAGATCCATCTATTCAGGGTTGATAACATGATGTCACAAGTAATTTCAAGTCTTTTGTAAAAGCCAAAAGCTTAAAGTATATATTCTTAAAATGTAAGATATCAAGTGTAATAAAGTTAATTGCATTCTAATGTATTCAGACACACCAATTTAATTTTCAAAGTACAATTATGAGTGCCTTCTACTAAGAATGAAGCCATGGTTAGAAATACACATCATATTTTTATTTGACATTTTAAGTCTATTTAGTTAATGTAAACATTATAGAAAGAATGGGGTGAGATTTCATGCTGTCCATTAAGAAAATGTTCTTTTAAACATTAGACACAACATTGATATAAAAACAAAAAAACTAAACCAGTTTCACACATTTTATACCCTATTGGACAAACTAATACTGTTATAGACTGTGTGTTAGCCTAGTTATCTGCCGGTGATCAAAAGTTATGCTTTAAATCATCACATTGTGTTTTCAGACCAATCTTGCAACAGTGATAGTAATGGCGATGGTTGTAGTGATATTGGTAAATTAACTTTAATAAGAAGAAGACTGGTTTGGGGACAAACATTGCTAAACATTAAGAAATCACTTTTTTCCATTAGTAATTCATCTAACATAAACTTATGAGCCAAAATTTGACAATATATAATTACAGAATTTTCAATCCTCATTAATCAAGCTAATACATATCCAACTTTTAAGATATTTATATCCAAAAACTAGATTTCAAGTTGTTAATTCTATTGTTGTTTAAAATCATAAGTATTTAGACTGTTGACGTGATTCGAAGAAGATGATGTAAGACCACATTTATGAGCACTAACATTATTTCATTTTGTAATGTTTAAACATCCATGGCAGTTTGTTTACTTTTATTTTCAAGAGCATTTTTTAAGATCTATTTTACTTATCTAACTTATCATAACACCTAAAGGTCAATCAAATATTTTTTTAAGTGAAATTACCACAATGCAAGGATGGTATAATGTTTGAAATTTTTTTATGACAGACACGGGTTCTGAAGCTGCAAAGCAGTGGCCTCATCATTTATACTTGATGGCAGTTAAAACTTTTATTTGATTGCAGGGAAAATTTGGAGAAATAGGGTTTTGCACTGCATATGTATGGCATATGTAAAAATATGTCGCCCCATATTGTTCTGATGTCACCCATTAATCTCACAGCAAAAAAAAAATCATCTCTTCTTGATAAATCACTTTTTCATTTTCATTTTTTAAAGCTATTCAATATTTTTGCATAATGTTTTTGTTGTTTTAATTCATTTTTAAAAGTATAAAAAGTAATTAATGTTTTCAAGAAGTGGGAGCCAGTGTCATGAATGTCATGAAAACTGCAGAGAATAAATGTGGTTGTGGTGCTGGAATTATCCTATATATTAATATGCTAATTTTTGGACTTTGTTTGGCTATCTCCTCTTTAACCTGACTAGCTGGACGAAATCTAACTACAGGGAGATCGTTCATGGTACTGTGTAGTCTTGCACGAATATGTTTTTCATCGTCCAGATGGCCCTGATGGTTGTTAATTAGCGGTTTTATAACAAAAATAGCAGACAGCGGCAGCCATGACAGCGTCATGTGGAGTAGTGTGATGTCATAAAGACGCCAAAGGCGTCACACATTGGTTCAAATACTATAGGGATTAGCACCACTTTGCCAATTGGGCTATGTGTACATTAGAACCTTCAATCAAGACCACCTCTATAAATACACCACCTCTATTATAAGATGATTTATAACATTCCCAAGTCTTCATAAAAAGACCATTGCAAACATCCCTAAAGAGACCACCTCTATATTAAACCACTTGACACCAGTCATTGGGCAGTCTTAATAGGGATGGTCTATTGAAGTGTGTGAGAATATCTGTGCCATGGAGAGCATTATGTTCCCATTGCCATAGACACTAATTTTTCATCCCATAGCTTTTGCACATTAGATGCCAAGTGCATTTTCAGTGATCAATGACTTACTTGAGAAGATATACTTCTCCGTCTTTGCCAAGTATACCACGTCCAAGCTCAGAAATCCATAGTTTGATCTGTTATGTTGCTTGACTTTTTGCTCATTGCAAAAGATTCTATATTGTGGTATAAGAACTTCGCTATCTCAATTTACCTTCAGTCTTAAAGGTTGGTCCAAAACACTCTTTCTCCATATCATACTTAATACTTGGAAGGTGCTAAGTTGTCAGTACAATGATGTGTGCCAATATTATTTATTATTCATTTGTATGTACTAAATAACAGAGCCAATCCAAATTGCCAATATTATTTATTATTTATTTGTATGTACTAAATAACAGAGCCAACGTTACAAAGTATCACCCATGCCCACAATTTGCACAATGGTGGTTGCTGGTGAAAAAGAGTGCTGTACTCAGTTCATACACTTTACTCAAGATATCCCATTCCTATGTCCATGGATGGGTGGTAATGCTGTCAGGACGTGGGTAGGTGTCGTCAGAACAAGGGTGCTTGAAAATGAAATGCTGTAAAATCATATTTATACACTCACCAAATATGTATTTTGTCTATGCCCATGGAGGGCATTGTTTTCCCATTTACATGGACACTAACATTTCCTCCCATAGTTTTTCATTTTACATGCCAAGTCTAAGGATTTCACTAATGATTTAATTGGGATCGACTTATACGATAATGTAACTGGAGTGATTCAATGTGATTCTCAGCATGCCTCTTTGACCACACAGGTATAAACTAGTTAGTATACTAATACTGTTTTAATGATGTTATGTATGGACCATAATGCAAACTCATATATATATATATATATACAAGTTTGCATTATGGTCCATACAATGCGAACTTTTAGAAATATCCTTCGTCCATGACTTCAACACAGTATTAATACTAATCCATTCGTTTCAAAAAATTATCTTACCCGTGGTCAAAGAGGCATGCTGAATCACATTAAGAATAGTGGCTCCATAAGCCGTTATCAAAATCAGAGAAAATGCAGATCTCAAGGCTGAGTAAATCATGGTGAGATAGATTGACTTGGCATCTAAAAACCAAAAAAACATATAAAAATGGCAGGTCTCAGGGAGGGGAAATGTTTTTTTTATGTGGGTTCCATCTAGACCTATCGTAAATGGGAACCCAATACCCTCCATGGACACAGGTGTCTATTTGTTTGGTGAGTGTATAAAAATATGATTTTGACAGCATTTTATCTTCAAGCACCCTTGTCTTGACAACACTTGCCCACGTCCTGACAGCACTACCACCTATCCTGAAAGCACCTTTGACAGCATCCCCTTCAGGATCAAGCCAAGGCATCATTCCTTGAAAGGCAGTAATTTGACTATGTAAACATGGCAGGGTGACAATCCTCTGTAATAGCCAATGAAATGCAAAGGCATTGTGATTTAACCCCCACCCCCAAACATTGGGTATAAGTATTCTTATTTAGAGAGTACAAACACATAAATGATGTTAACACAATAACTACACTGCAAACATAAGCATCAAGTATGATTCATTGGCGGGAGGTGTTCGGAACCATATAACAAGTAGTCGATGATGAAAAGAAAGTCAAGACACCAACCATCCAAAAATGAATGCCACTCCGCAATGTCTGCATTTTACACCTCCCACCCATGTCCTGATAGTACAGCTGAGGTAGGAAATGTCTTCGTGTTTATGTAAATGAGAACATAATGCTCTCCATGGACATAGGAAAGGGATTTACAGCACTCTTTTTTCCCCAGCACTCACCCTTGTGCAAACCCCGAGCATGGGTGATACTTTGCAACATTGACTTTGACCAATTTCACAAATACGCCAATATTGTCACTTCATTGCAATGACAACTTAGCACCTTCCACAATATACCTTATTTCTGAACTAAACAGCTGCCCATCCCCCACCTCCACCCCACTACTCAACAACAATTATTACGTAGCACGGGTCTACCCCATTTGCACTGTCTTGTTATCCCACGCCTCATCGTGACAGATACACTACTGTTCTAATAACATCCCCCTCCCCCTGCTGCACCACCACTGTCCTAACAAAGCCCACTCCGCAATCTGACCCCCCGACCCCCACCGCCCTGTCCTGATAGTACCTGCCCACGCACCCCATTACCCATCAATAATTAACAACAAATATTACATAGCACGGGTCAACACCATCCACTCCCACCTATCGTCCTGACAACACCCACCCTTGTCCTAAAAAGCTCAGCCCAAAATCTCACACCGATCACCAAGTACTGATAGCATGCTTCCCATCCTGACAGGTTCCAAGTATCAAATATGATATGAAGACAGTGTGGTTTGGATCAACCGTTAAGACTGAAGATATATTGAGAAAGGGGAGTTCTTATACCACAATATATAATCTTTTGCAATGAGCAAGAAGTCAAGCAACAGTCCAAGCTATGGATTTCTGAGCTTGTATGTAGTATACGTGGGCACAGAAAAAATTACCTGGATTAACTATAACTTGAAGATCGTATGAGTGTATCTCAAATGCACTTGGCACGTCAGTCATTGTTCACTGCAAATGCACTTGGCACGTAATATGCAAGAGCTGTTGGATGAAAAATTAGTGTCTATGATAATGGGAACATAATGCTCTCCGTGGCACAGATATTCCTACACACTTCCTGTTAAGAGTGCCCGAGGACTGGCGTGAAGTGGCTTAATATAGGTGTGGCCTCTGTAGGGACGTTTGCAATGGCCTTTTTATGAAGTCTTGGGACTGTTATAAATCATCTTATAATAGAGGTGGCGTCTTTACAGAGGTGGTCTTAATTGAAGGTTCTAATGTACACATAGCTCAATTGGCAAAGTGGTGGTAATCCCTACTATTTGAACCCATGTGACGCCTTTGGCGTCTTTATGACATCACACTACTCCACATGACGCTGTCATGGCTGCCGCTGTCTGCTATTTGTATTACAAAACCGCTAATTAACAATCATCAGGGCCATTTTAGCGGTGAAAAACATATTCGTGCAAAACTACATAATACCATGAACGATCTCTTGTAGTCAGATCGCGTCCAGCTAGTCAGGGTAAAGAGGAGATAGCCGAACAAAGTCCAAAAATTAGCGTATTAATTAGCGTATTATTAGCGTATTAATATATAGGATAATTCCAACATCACAACCACATTTATTCTCTGCAGTTTTCATGACATTCATGACACTTTGTGCCCATCCACATAATCAAATTAGCAACATCAAAAATCTTCAAACTTTAAACACACTTTTATTACTTAAAAATCCCTCTGTTCACTTCTCACCAAGGTGGTTTCCACGTGTCTGGCGCCGGGGGCGAGCTCTGGACGTGCAGGATGACATGTGCCACCTGCTAGGATTCCTTATGCTACAGGTTGGCACAGGACATATAAGCCGCTCAACACCCTACTGCTTCAGGCTTATTGCTACATGCAAGATGCCTGATAAATGTGTTGAAACACTTTGTTACTCAATATTTTTGGAGCTAAACTGTTTTATTCTCACTTGCTCCATTGTCATGAGTCAAGGTTTTACAAAGACTGTTAGATGTACAGTATTTTTTGAAAGACTTAATATGAGTTTGCTGCATTTCTGCTGTCTGGTTTTTAGTTTAACCTGGATTCTGTGTGGACGTTCGACGGGCAGCCTCCGGGAGAGAAGCTGGCAGCAGGCAGTGGTGGGGGGAAGAAAGACTCGCAGCTGTGCAGCGAGGCAGCCCTCTGTATTCTGGCCATGGTCAGGGCCATGTTCATTCAGGTATATAAAAGTTCTTGCACTTGTCATGACATAGATACTGTGACTGACTATCCAAATGACCATGGGCTTTAAGGAAGCAAAATTGTCACTTAGTGGGTGAATGCGAATTTACATTGAAATTTCAACTGTTCTAATTTTGATGTGGTCTTAATAGTCCCTCACCTGAGATTCGAACAAGCCTGATAAGAACTAACTCGTGCCATCAGAACGAGTCGAAGTGTTTTTCGGTACCCAATTAAATCAAATCTCTACGCTAACATTCCAGTCCCTGGAGTCGGCGTCTCCTCCTCGAGTTCCCAGTGACGCTTCTTCAGTTCCTGTACTTCCCTGCATCTGCCAAGCTTCCACGGCGCTGCCAGCACAACGGATTTCGGCACCAAATAGCGACACTCTTTCCCCTGCGGCAGACACCGACGTCAGCCAATGAGCTCGACTCACCGTTTAGCTCACCTGTGGACGAGTTCAAGGTAAAGGTTTTCAGCAAATGCTACTTGTTTTTATTTGATTCTTTGTGGGATGAAAAACTTGAAGACAGACGGCATCGACGGCAGAATGTTGTTTTTGAATGTTGTGTCCTTTGATCGTCAGAGAACTTAGAAGTTGGAGAAAAGTAGAACCATGATTCAGCTTAACCCTCTCAAAGCCAGACGTTAATACACTATAATACCCTAAAGGAAAGAAAAATCTAAATAACAAAAAAACTGTCACAATCATCGAAGATTTGTGTTACATATCTACATACAGTTTCAAATATATATATATTCTGCATAAATAATCATGAATAATATATGGTAGGTTTGAGAAATTAGTAAACCTGTTTTTCTTGTGTATGAAAAATGTTTGTGAACGGCCAGAAATCAATTGCCATTTCAGGCTATGTTATTTATTTTGTCCATATGACATGGAGTTCCGCCCTTTCTGGATATGCATGTGCCATCTTATTGATCCTTACTGGCACTCACATATAAAACTCAAAGAATGAGCATTTAATTGCAGACTTGTGTTCTTACCATAAACACATAACAATGATTATTTTATTATAACGTAACTAACTATTCGTATGGATTTCAGAAGGAAGTTTACAAAATGACAACTTGGGTTGGGCCACCCGCAAGCAATGGAGCTAAAAGCCCACTGTCTTCCGTCTCTCGGGTGCAACGCAAAAAAAATATGCAGGTTGCAGTTGTAGAACCATCTGGTAAACTTTAGAAACTACTCCAACAAATCAAGACCAAATAAATGAATCACTAAATCAATCAATGTCATTTCCAATTTAATTGAATATAATCAACATAATTATGAACAATGTCCTAATGTAGCAGTCTCATGTTAAAAGCTATCATAATTCATGAAAATGGCATTATTCACATTTGTACATATAATAATTTAAAATGCAAAAAATAGCTCAAGATGAATCAAGACTAGAAGAAAAATGTAATTCCAATGATTTTTAATATTCTCATAGGGATCACCAAATGATAATAGGGACCTATAATAAGACATACACATATGTGATGGACTAAGACATCAATGAATGGTTTAACCTTTTTTGAAAAAAATGGCATTTATATTGATCCAGTTGTATTAATATTTCAAGTGTAATGGTTGAAATGGTCCAGTTGAATCCTGGTTGGGATATTAAACTCTATTTCATAACACTTCTTATAGTCTTTAATCTGTCATTGTTCTATATATCAATTTCATTTTTTTTTCTTTATTTCAGAGGCTATGTCGTTTATATTTATATTCTTTTCCCCCAGGTTTACCAGGGTTAAAAGCAGTGATGAAGATATTGACAAAACCAGGCCACTTCCTACATCCCTTCAAAGTGACTTTCTGCCTGATGATATCCTCATGGCCATTGTACAGCCTCCTCCACCATATGAAAAATTAGGCCCGCCATCACGATATAGAAATATCAACACATCCTCGGTGAGATTTTACTGCAGTTTATTTTTACTTTTAAGGAAAAGATTAGGAGACATGATAGCCATGAGATCATCAGGACATGGATATTTATAGACCCTTTTCATGTGCATGTTTATTTACATGCGCCACATTTTAAAATTAAATATGTAATAATTGTAGAATAAATACAAAAAAATCTATTGCTTTCAAGACTTCTAACAGAATTGAACGGGACACATGGATAAGTAGGATAAAATAATTACAATTCAAATATAGATCATCATCTGTGGTGCAAGTATTTTTTATTTTGTTAACATCATTTTATTGATTCATTTCTTTGATCTTAGATGCTGGCAAGAAAAGCACCAGATAATGTGAATAATTCAAAAAGAAGAGAAAAATTCAAATATTTGACTGATAGACCCCCATGTGTTTGTGGTGCAGGAAAGTAAGTATTAAGATTACATAAACCATAATTCTAAGTTGTAACTTTGTTGTATAGTCATATCAATTTATAGCTTTCATGCCCTCTTAAAATTTATTGCTCTCAAAATTTACCATCATTATTTAGGATATTATTTGTCTTCCATAGTGATATATCATTTCTGTATGATGTTCCTCT
>CM032660.1:20865218-20876087 GCA_019095985.1 Streblospio benedicti | reverse complement strand
ATTTTGATGGACCCCAAGGGCATGATGATCATTTAGACAAATACACCATTGGATGAAAATTGAAAAAAAAATGATCCAGCTATGGTTTATACTAAAAAAATTGATGGACCCCTGGGGCGGGGTCAATTTTCCACCATGGGGCATGATTCAACCATGGAATAACAATCTATTAGGCATACAAGTTGTGTGTAAGACTGATGAAAATTGACTATTTTGCAAATGTTAATTGTGGACGTACAGCTGAAGGAGTTGATGGCCAAAAGGTGATCTGACAGCTGAGGTAAAAAATGTATATGGTTCTTTGAAACTTAACATGTGAATAGCGTTAATTCATTTCGATTCATTTTCAACATTGACATATAAATATTAGAAGTATTTCAATACATTCCACGCTGATTTAATACACTAGTAATAAATACAAATTAATTACAATTTGAGAAGTCGTCGTCAATTTTGTATGCAAAAAAAAAAATTTTGACATTAAAGTACTGATTGAAAAAAGATGTTTGTCACATAGAAAAACTACTGTTCACAAGCGTCTGTCATTGTCTTAATTGTCATGCGCTCTATATCCCAACGCTCCCACCCATTTGATGAAGGAGATAAGCATGAAAGTCATTGTCTAAATTGTCATATTGTCATACCCTATCTGCCATATAACCTGCTTAACAAATGGACGGCCAGAATGGATCATATAATATACGAATGTCATTCAGTTTACCTGTTTCTATTGTTATGTAAATTAATTACTTATAATGTAAATATTTAATGGATATTCATTAGTGTAGTAATTTTTTCTTTATTTACGGACTATTTGGTAAAGATCTACACTTGGGCCGTAACAGCAGCTTGCTGTGATACAGGATTAGATGGTTTAGGTAGGATCTTCTTATACATTGTGTTCATTCCAATTTGCAGGGGTAACTGTGGAGCTTGCAATATAACTTGCTGTCCGTAACTTGGGATTTGCTGCTGCATGGGAGCTGTTGCATATGTAGTATACATAAGAGGAAAATTGACATGTCCTAGTATAACTGGTTGAGTGCTTACAAATACTGGATTTATAACAGAAAGTAAAGGTGCGCAGCAAGTGGTAACTGGTACCTCATCCGTTGAAGCCATTTGTACTACATTCTTTCCTGGAAACTAGGGGCCTGGGTCTTTTGCATGCTGTTCTATGGTGAAATACCATCTTGATTCATACAGTGGTTGGTATGGTCTAGTGTCAAATGCTCAAATTCCTGTGAAGCCATGTGTTGATCAGGAGCCTTGGTGACACCAGCAGATGTGCCTTGGTTGGTTGTTGATTGTGATCCAGAAATGGGAGAAAGAGAAATGCCTGGCTCGTTATGCAGCAAATGAAATGATTCCTCGATAATTTCAAGTTTCAATTTGTCGTATTTTAAATTCATATCTGCAAGCTCGGGCAAAGATGCTGCATCCACATCTGCAACTCTCTTTGCAATAAGAGACCGCATTTTTTGCTTGTACTCTTTGGCAACAAAATGAGCATATATGTTGTTACCATGACTTCTCAGTGCTTTAATAAAACTTGCTTTCTTCATTTCTAATGTTTCTGATAATTCTGAGGGGAATAAACTGTTTGCTAAAGACAAAAATGATGTTGATGCTGCAGATTTATCCAGATTCTGCAGATTTGTTTGCAGCTTTTCTCTCTGGACATCCTTGCCTTGCAACGATTCCATTGTTTGAACTTGACAAGAAAACTTAACTTGAAATGTACAATGGAAAGTGAATGAATAATACAGAAAAGTTAAGCTTAAAACAATCTAATTTACACAAAACTTACTTTCAATCATGCAGAAAGTATCCGGTCCCTATCCAAATGATAATTTATCCAAGGAAATTGAATTCTACACACTTTAAATAAGAAGTTTATTAAATCCTTTAAATCTTTGAGCTTTTAAAAAATATAACACATAAGAAAATACAGCAATGATGTTGATTGTGCAAAGACAAGCAGAACACTGATGTCTAAATTCACTGACTGCTGTTTTATATCATCACAATGCCTAGCTCCCATTGGCCAATGTGAGATCACCCACCCACTAAAATGTTCTTCCATAACTTCAGTGGATCTTTTTATAACTTAGATCCTGTATTAACTTTGAACTTGTTTTAACTATGCACCTTTCTTTGAAGGTTACCTGAATTAACAGAATTACTTGAGGAAAAATGGCCTTATGATCTTTTATAACTTAGTTCTTTTAAGTTGGAAACTGTATGAAGCACTGACTTTTGTAAGTTAAAGGTTCCTGGATGAAAGAATAACTTGAGGGAAAAAAGCTTTAATAGAGGTCACTTCTAATGTATACTACTTTGATAACTGGATCCTTTTATTTATTTTTATTTCAATTAAGTGATTTTGATTTTATTTTTGAAAACAAATAATATTACAAGAGGGTTAAACTTGTTTATTATTATTCCAACCTGGATAGATGAATCTCCCTACAAGATAATGATGTTCTTGAAAAATAATTATCACCTTGGAATATGATATCATGGTAAATGGAATGTTACCTGCATTTTAAAGAGATTTACACTAGTCAGTACTTACTGTTTTGATGTCAAAGTTTTCTTGAGCTGGTAGATTTTCTGTGGTGCATTCTTCATCAGTCACTGGCACACAGTCAACTGATTAAATGAAAAATAAAACAGACCATTTATAGTTATTGAGTTGCTTTTTTCAATTACTTAAAAGGTTCCCTAGTTATAAAGATCTTGAATGATTATGACTTGAATCTATGACTGTATCATACATAGATATATTGTAATTATTAGACTTGGGTGTGTTGATATACATCAAACCCCATCAATATATGATTACAGTACATTTGGGACAGTGTTAGGTGGTCTCAATAGAGAGGTCTATACAGAGGTTCATTTTGGTAGCTTTATTTAGACTGTGAATGGTCTTATAATAGAGGTGGTCATTAGAAACTACTGTATATTGAAAATGCCAAAACCTGCGCGATCAACCAGCATGAGATCCTCTTCCAGCAGACACGTGTCTCTTACGACACTCATCAGTCTCTGCAGATCGTTTTCGCTGAACTGTCCGTCTCTGCTCAGCACGCCCACAAACTCCTGTGTAGGAATGCACTCGCCGTTGGCAAGGAACTCACGGCAGTAATACACGAGTGCGTAGTGGTAATCAGTGTAGAGGACTCGGAGGCGACCTGTTTGTAAATGTAAATGTAGCGTTAGTCAGTGTAGAGGACTTAAAACGACCTATTTGTAAATGTGTCATTTTCACATATCATATCACATTACATTTGCACATCATTTTCAGAAGATGTTTGACCATATTCAAGCTAAGCGAACCCAACTGTGTCCACAATATCACATCACCAACCTGTTGCACTTTCACCAGAGAGATCTAACACAGAAGGATGAGCCTCATGCTGTTGTATGTTGAAGTGTCGGGTCAAAGAACATTCTTCATCTCTGAATAGAAGTTATTTATAATGCTATTAACATAACATTACTAGAATTTAAAAATACCACTTGCAAATATCATACAAAAATGTAAAGCATTAAATACTGAAGATACAATGAAAAATGTAAACCAGATTTTGGGGATAGTCTGAAAAAATTTTGAACATAAAATAAAATAAATAGATGTCAGATGTAATAAAATTGAAAAGATTATGAAGTGTCATGATACTTTTGCATCTAGTACTGTACATGACTAAAATTTTGCACTACGCGTATAAAATCTTTCCATTTGTCAGAGCTGCGTTGACAACTTTAAACTACCATAATTTCCTTAAAAATGCTCGTATTTTAACCATCTTTTCACCAAAATACAAAGCAACCATTTTGGATTACCCCATTTCCAATTTCACAAATGTTTTGAAACAAAGCATATCATTTCCAATGGCCATGTTCGGATCGGTTAGGACTGCGGTATAATACCCGTATTTGCAGCGTAGTTTCGAATAAATAAATCACAGTAATTTAGAAAATAATTAAAAATATTTATCGGGTGTTTTTGGAACTCATTTATATATCATAATAAAGCTTAAGTTGTTAGAAACACGAATATGTATTTCTCATCAAGATTGAACCATTATGAGTATGTCTACAACGCGATCAAACATTGGTGTTTTTGCATTTGGTACGATGTGGCAAACATGGCGCCATTTCGAAGTGCAAATTAATGCTGTCAAATGAAACTTTTGTATATTCTCTTAAATTAAAACCCAACATTAAGATAAATTATACACAACGATTCCTCATACGGTTTTACATATAGTTATCTAGTTTTAATCACGATGGCACCGCTGCTATACCCCAAACGAATGATTTGTATAATGAAGCTTTTGACACCCAAACACGTGAAATCAGCTGGCCGGTTTAGGCGATTTGAGGGAGACGGCTAAATAGACAACACTTTTGAACAAATTGCTGAGAATAGAGTTCTTGACCAGAGCATCCGCCATCGATGGTCCTCAATAATGCTTTCAGTGTGAGTGAGAGGACCCAGAGAGATTCCACCGAACACGATGGTAAATCTGAAAAATATAGCAATGAACATTCTGAAAATAACACCTCTGAAATGCGATTTACTAAGGTTTGGGAATCTAGTTGGACAAAGTCTTTCAACATTAACCTACAAATATATTATTGTTCATTAATTTTCACACCCAAACTGATATTTGTAACACTATAATAAAAAGCTATGCTTAGACGGATGTTGATATAGCACATTTCATTATGTATAACATGTAACAGTTAGTAAATAATGGAACAACATTAACAAATTGTACATGAAATCTCCTTACTAGCTTTGACTATCTGTGTAATGTCATTGATGACCATAATGAAGTGACTCAAATGACCAGAGTCCAACACTTGAACTTGCTGTTTAATGCATTCCACTTGTTCATCTTTGAGCTAGAATAATTGATACATGTACGGGTAAATTTTCATAGATCACATGTACTTAGGACTTAAAAATATATATTAATATAAAATATATTATATAAAATATACATGTATATATATTTTAAATAATCATTGAGTGCAGTATTTTTCATTTAGATCATGAAATCTATCCTTTGTCTGATTGTAGCCATGTTCCAAATAATTGTGCAAAAAAAAACAAATATACAAGTACTAGCAAAAGCACATGACCGAATAGTTTTAGATTGAATGTACATGTGCTGTGTAATAATAAACATACTGTTCTTCACTTCCTGCTTTTCTTATCCACCAACAAACACTGATTCTTGTCAGGAAAATGTTTGATTACGACTCCATGCTTCACCTCTGTACCGCCTTCTACATACTTCACATGGGACCCAATTGAAAGAACCTGGAATATCGAATTGTAAAAAATAATCACATGTGTTGGCATACATTTTATTCAAATGTATGTTTCAGTTAAAGTTTACAGTATTATTTAGATAATTTTTTATTACTTTACCCACATTTGTGAGAATTTTTTGTGCATCACAGCAAAAATACCTCTGGATATCCAGCAATAACAAACAGTGCAAATATGGCGGACAGTCGAGGTGATGAGTGAAGGTTTGTGAGCGAGGAAGTAACATGTGTCATGAGAACCTCCCCACGCAACAGTATTGAACAGATTCTGCAGGATATTTGCCATAGAATTGGCCCATTCTAGCCCACTTCTCTCTAAAAAAGATTCAATTTCAAATTGCATAAAATACACCGATATATATATATATATATATATATATATATATATATATATATATATATATATATATATATATATATATATATATATATATATATATATATATATACAATAAAATATATGACTCTCAATCAATCCATGTTTGAAATAATGCTACATCATTAGAAATTAAACTGGTTTACTTTATATTGTACACACATTGGTATTCAATTTGATATTGCACAAAAGATAATATAAAAACACAAATCTCAATTATGTTTCAGAAACATACATTTAAAATAATACTCCATTAAAAATATTACAATTTAAGATTTTTTACAGCATACACACCAAGATATGTGCCTCCAAACTGGAAGAGGAACTCTGCGGTGGCAACACCCTCTTGTTCAGTGCCAGCAGGTCACGCGATGAACCCGTCGTCGTGTTCCTCACAGCAACATCCACCACCTCAACAAATTAAACACTCATAATTCTACCAACTTTTATGATAATTAGAATAAGAGATACAGTTTTGTGCTAATTCAACATATTCAATTAGAAAAGCAACAGCAATAACCGTTTTCATGCGGTGTTTTGTGGATGCTGCCAGATGCATGAGGTCTCCCTCCAAACCAAGCTAATTATCATTATAACAGCTCCATTTCATATAAATATTGTGCTTTTAAAAAAGGCTTTGCATTATACATTGGGATGCCATACTTGACAAGTGGTGGTTGTCTTCTGCAGCAGCTGGCTGATATGAGTCCCATCGCCAGGTGCTGAGTGTTCACTTCATGCTCCGTGTCACCTCTGTAATGCCACAAACATCACTTACATTTCAAGTGACTATAAGATTCAAATTGCAAATCAAAAGCAACAAAGATGTACAAATAAATAGATTTAAACCAAAACACTAACAGTCTACAGAATGATAAACAACATAATCATTTGTGTTTTAAATATCTCAGATGCAAAAGTTTACTTGATCATATTCAATCACATCCTGTCTATAATCATGATATTTACATTAATCAAAGTCATATTGTTTAGTTGAAACCTATAGTTTCAATTGCTTATGATCTTCCTAGGTTTGAATTTGTAATGTTGTTTCGTTGAAATTTTTGCCAAAAGTGACATTTCTGACCCTCCTACTATATTGCAGGTTTAGTAGCCAGTCACACATAGTACTGATATTTCCATATTACACATGCCACACCTCAGTGACTGTGAGGCTCTGAACATGGCTAAACAGACACCACATGAGTACCTTATGATAATGACAGCATGCATTATGATTTTGTGACAATATTCAACTATGGGGAAAAGGCCATGTGAAGATGCCCGAAAGCTTCAGGTAGCTTCAAAATATTGGTTCAAAATTACAAGTATAACTCAAGATGATTAACAGAACTTGAACAAATGAATATCCAACATGTACTCACTGAGACTGAGGGAGCTGGCACTGTGTGCTGGGTCGTCGGGTCCACCCACGCTCATCAGACACTTGGTGGCCAGGTCAATGCACTGGTTGTGGAGCGTCGTTGCAGTCGTGACACTGCTTGGACGTGCTGCGAAAATCAACTCACTCTCAAGTTTGCAACTCACAGTACCAATTTTGAATGATAAAGCTACAGCTCTAATTGTCTTGTTTTGAAAAACATAAATCAATCAATCAATCAATCAATCAATAAAAACTGCAACTCTAATTATCTTGCATTGGAAAACATCATAAGTAGGTCTATAAAGCTGTACCTGTACAAATGATTTGCCATGGAGAGAGCTAATGACGTGAACTGGAGCCAAACGTGCTGATGGATGTAGGACAAGATGGAAGAATCAGACTCCTTGTTCAAACACCCTAAATTAGTAACAAATCTAGTTTAAATTCACATCTGTAAGTAACTCAAAACAGGAATGTGTTTCCATTTTATAAATCAATTTCTTAAAAGATCCATTTTGTTATGTATTCAAAACGAAACTTTTTTAACATACAGAACATTTTCATTATCTTACACTTTGTTATCGGGATTCGAGTAACACATGTTCAGTTGAGTGTCTGAAATGTTAAGATATATAGTTTTTTTATAACAAGTCTAAGAACGATATTGTTAACATATTCTAACTAACTCTAACCTTCTCATGTTTACTTACGTGAAAAAGAAATACAAAGTGCTGCTAGATGATTGATGAGTAAATCGCCAAATTACACGATTAAGATAAAAAATCAACTAAATTTCTATCGCCATTTAATATTTCATATATATAATCTCTGCAAAATTAGTACTTAGTCGTTTAGAGTTTCCAAAATAATCATAGTTTAAGAATATATGTATCAGCATATATCAATTGCAAAATATACATAAAAAACCAAAGCAGAATTACCCTCCAGGAAATATTCCTTCCTGATGGCAGCCAAGACAAAGGTCGAAATCCTCACACACGTTGCAATGAATCCGTGTGCTTTGAATGAATCCCTGGCACTCATCACACTTAAATCTGCAATTCTAATATAAAATAGCATCACTATATAATATTAAACTACAATAGTTTCTTACTAACTCATTTATAAACTAGGTTAGAGTATGCCAAACCAAGGCTTTACAATTTTTTTTAATTACAGCTAACATAACATTGAATTTTTTCAAACAGGAGTGAACCACAATTATAAAGAATAAAGTTAAAGACCAATCACTCACGAGAGATGAACAATGTCGTGGTCGTCAGTGTGGTCACCTGCAGGTTTCACCCCACCTACAACACGAAAATTACATATATATATGTTTTCTTTTGACCGAAGAATTCAATTTCTGAATATACTAACTTTATGAATGGTAATGAGCATTTCTAAGACTCAAAACTAAATATAGCAGTTAGGCATCGATGCTTGATATTGTATTTGAATTAAGGTAAATGTACATAGGAAAAACTAATCAATAACTTTTTCTTTTCTTTTCATCTATATGTTAGAACAAAGTGTCTTTGTTCATAAAATGTAATTATAAAATTGATGGAATATTTCCTTGCATCTTTTTACTGCAGAGAAAACATTGTCAATTTTATATATGATTAATAGGGGAAACCAAGACCATTATGTTTAAAACCCAATTTAAAAAAGAAACTGCTCCATAACTTTCCTCAAAAAAATTTATGTTTCATGAAGAAATAATAGATTATCCTAAAAATATTAATGAATATTCAATTAGATAATTCTTTCATACTTTTTTTGCCGTCTGAATTCATAGAACTGTCAGGTTTTGGGGGGAGGGGGCGTGGAAAATTAAAGTCTGCATGAAATAGTGCTTCTGTATGATAAAAAGATCAATTCTTCAATACTTGTTTATTGTACGACAAAAAAGGGTCTGAAACAATACCCATATACTCGTCTATTGAAAAAAATAACCCTGCCCAATTAAAAAAAATACTTGACTGACTGCGTTCCAAGACTGGTTTGCAAAAATAAGAAATAAGAAAACAGTCCCATTAAACTAAAATCTTTTCAAAAAAATAACAAGCTTATTGGTGACAGAGTTCTTTTTATGTAGTATTCGTACTTGCAATCAATATTTACTGACATTGAGGCAATTCATTGTGAAAATGGGAAAGCCTAAATTGTGGAAAAGGAATAGGTTAAAAAACTTGAAAACTAACACACCGGCCAGACCAGAATTAGCTGCTGAGGTTACATTAACAGCTGACAATGCACTTGAAGGGTCATGGAAACATATTTCGCTATCATAATACAATATCCATTTCAACTTTCCTTTCAATTTTTGTATTAAAAAAACCCAGCCAATTAAGATAACATAACAAGTTATGTTTATTCATCACTATCAAAACAGGTACATGTATATCATAGTATGTTTTACAAAACAAAATTTATCAACATTCTGAAAGGTTCAAGATTTAAGAAAATTCATGTTTTTAAAAATCTGGGGAGCACTTGTACAATTGCATTTCAACAACATGTACTAAGATCCTACCTACCCCAAAATTTCCACATTTATTATTATAATTTGGAAAATACATTTGTATTAAAATCAGACTGAAACCAAATACAGTGTACACAGATAATAGTCATAAGGCAAACAGAAGCTGTAAAAAGTTGAGATGGCTGTTTGCATTATGTCATTTGGACAGTTAAGAAACGTGCTGCCATTTATTGTCTGTAAAGTGAGGTATAAAGTGCAATTTGAAGATTTAACTTTTCCAAACTTAAGAAAAGATAAAACAAACATTATAATTCTGAAAATATATGAAAGCCATTTTTGGAGAGGATATTATGCATAAGAAACAATGGTTTTGAAGACCTCGACACAGTAAGTAAACATGTAAAATACAAATTTTTGCATCTAATTTTGAATGGACCTACATGTTCTTTGTCCTTAACTACTTTGGATGAGTTTTTCTCCTATGTCATGTTGGTTAATCTTATAAATTTTGAAGATAATTCAACAGAACTATGTATTTGCTAACATATGTAAAATTTTCAAGACTGCACAGCCATAAATAAGTTTTTTGTTGACTTTAAGTATATTAATATTGTATTGAATATAAATGAATAGATCCTGTTAAACAGTCAATTTCAAAGCAAATGAGGTTCGGAAGCCTCGTTAAAAGGCGTGCCCCGTTTAGAGGACAGTCACCCCTCTGCATGCAAAAGAACTACCCTACCTTGAAAACAATAGCTAATGTGATCCCTCCACCCCGAGGCTCAGTTGTTTACTTAACCTGACAAACAGAACCATATTGTATTTAAGCAATACTATATGTATGTTTTCATGTGATATCCGAGAACATTAATTCCTGAATAAACTAACTAACTAAAAGAAAAAAATCTAAAGGCAACATACTAATATTGTACATATTTCGGTTTTTTAAAATCTTTGTAGAATCATTTATTCCAATGGATCACTAATCACTATCACTATGATATCCTGATGATTTGAATATATCCACTTATCATCAAATTCAAAGAGTTTAAATATGTGTATTCTCTAAATATACAAACATTTTATTACAAAATGTTTCCATGGTCAAACTGTCTATCTATACCTGTAATGCTCCAATATACACAGTTTCCTCTGTATCTTTATGAGGCCTCTATATGGATAGGTTATACTTTGCATTTTTACTTGGCTATCAGAAGACTCCGTCCTGAAACAGGCTCTAGTCATTAGTTTTATTTGGGATAATTTTCT
>CM032660.1:20839438-20856431 GCA_019095985.1 Streblospio benedicti | reverse complement strand
TATGCGAAGAACTTCATTCTTATCTAACAATGAAATTAGTAGGGCTTATATTATAATTAGAAAACTGCGAATCAACTACTCCAATTTTAAACAGCATTATCATAGAAGAACGTTTGAGCATAAAATCAGTTCCACTTTCTTGCTGTAATCACCGCTCAACAGCACTTGAATCTAGGCGCTTTGTCCAAAATCGCTGTCATCTTCTCCACTGTAACAATGGTAACTAATGATAGCGCCAAACATTGGCGTGTTTGTGTTAGAAGCAGCCAGAAAATGGCTTCTTGTGGTCCAATTGCACGTAAAGTGATTGTGGATATAGGAACGGTACTGCTGCGTCTGATATAGTACTAATAAGGGAACGTTCACAATTGACGTCAACCACATTTCGGCATTGACACGCACACCCAAACCCCTGCGCAGTTTAACATTGGTTGAAAGCAATGGCAGATCCAAATTGGCACTGCCTCTCTATTCCTGCGTTTGTAGGTGCGGCTCCTGTCTGCAGTAGTTCCGCAAAAGCACGTGATTGTCAAAAGCTCAGTTGATTCTCTATTTTTTTTTTAAATTAATGATTTCCCAAATCTTCTACTTGTTCTATACCAGTCATGTTTATGAAAAGCGCACGTACACACGGTACTTCTACAGCACAACTCTACTTCTAGTGAATGATGAAATATTAATAGTGTCCACGGGCGATCCTGTAAAAAGTCGCCTCGTTAATACAGCCCCAATCCTACGGGTTCCTATATTTACTATGTTTATTGCCGAAATTCGACTGTGCATCGTATGATAAGAGATATTTCAATAGCACATGATGATTCTGCCAATGAAACACACGTCTCGGAAGAGAAAAGTCGGTAAATATCCGCGACTACACTACTATTATCAATTCGGCTTCAATTATCGTAATCGTTCAACCCTGGCTTTACTCACAGTTCTCATATAATCTCCTAAATTTGCATTTTCTTTGTGATGTGAGAAGAGCTTTTTGTGCTGTTAGAGCAATGGCATATTTGTTTGGGACTAAAGCAAATGTTTTCCTTTATTCAAGTTTCATAATGTCTGTCTTTTACATCGCTATTAGCGTGTTCATGTTTTGCCAATTGCAATGTGCGTATATAAATCTATTTTCGAGAAACGGGCAGAGAATCGAGTTCAACATGTAAACACATAAAATCCCCACTCTGAGAGTCACGATTGTCTACCCCATGAATTTCACCGTGTAGAGTAGATAATGCCCCGTGAACGAGGATTCTATGTGTACATAAAAGGCATTTGTGAAAAGACCATGACTGTACCAACTAAACCTGGCAACGATCGCCAACAACAATGGTTGATTCGGATTGAACAGTCGGAATCGTGTGACTTTAGCATAAAAGAACAACTACATTGTACTTTAAATATTGGCAATATAAAGAAAATAAACTGAAGAAAAGAGAAACGGAAATCGCTATTTTCAATCCATTGCCGTGTCTGGCTCAGTTCATGCTTCGGCAATTCAATTACAAGTATGTCAGTGAAAATAAATCATTGCTACTGAATTCTAAAGCCAAAGGAGGGGCATTGACACTCCCATTCCATGCCAACTGTGGGTTTGTACGGATCATTGAGAACCTATCATGGCCCGAGGCAGTGGACCAAGCTGTAAAACATATGGCAATAAAGCTAGGGTCAAACAGTCCCAAATATTGAAGCCGCAACTGTTGTGGTTTTGTAGCCATTAGGGGTTAAGTGGCAGATTGTTACAGATGTGTTAAAAATGAATTTTTAATGGGAATGAAGATTCGCGACGATTACTAATCAGATAGACCCTATAACATATGTACATGCAATTATGTGTAGAGTGGTGGGCGGATGGTATGAGTATTTGTTCAGGACAAGTGACTACTTTGATATATAGCCAGAACACTGCCAGGTTTTTGTGTGCTTTTAGACTTTTGCTGCACCCATATTAACTCACTTTGCTACCCTAATCCAGAGAATAAGTTGTCAGTCCTTCTTCCCTCATCCCTTCTCTTGTCCCACGTGGCTGTGCATAGAGAACACGCCCGAAGCATTGCACGCCAGCACTGGTGCGAAGTCCTCCTTCGGCAGGCCTCGGCAGGCCTCTCCTGACACTCACGAGTAAGACATCATCTGGGTAGGGGTTGCCAGAACCCACGGCCAAGGCGTACTTGGGATGCCAAGGGTACACAAGAAGTCTATTGAGACCCACAAGACCCGCTGGGGTCGACAGTGCGGTTTGAACCCTGGGCGGGTAGTCGACCACGAGGAATGGCTGACTTTGTTCACACGTATACGTACGTGTAAATTCAATTTACAGTGTTAACACTATACTGGTTACAATATATGATTGAACCAGTTACGATTAATGTTGGTTATATATTACTGTTTAACACTCTCCTCCCCCCACACCACACACCGCAAAAGGAAAACACACGCACACGCACGCATGCACGCACACACACACACACGCACACACACAGACACACACACACACGCACACACACAGACACACACACAAGAAAACAAGAATAAAAAGAAAATAATTCTTTTTAAACAAAATATAATAATGAATCAAAAAGGAAGTTTAGATAAATATTTCTCGTCTGCTACCACGCAAGACAAAGTGGTCCATGCAGACTGACATATTTCGCTAAAATGTCATATGAACATGAGAGATAAGAAAGTAGGTTTCGGGTGCGCACATGATAAACGTCTCAACACCTGAGAAAGCAGTGTAAATGTTGTGCTGAGAGGCCAATAAACACATGTTTTAAGGTGATAAAATGTCCCAACTATTAACTCAATAAACACTTGACTGATGCGGCCGAAGACTTGCCTATACAGTAAAAACAAATGTAGTCTGACAGTCACGAATATTCTAGCTTGTAATACTTTTGGTTTTTATTTTTTTTTTTTTGTACAAGGGTTGCGAAAAATGCCACCACCGGTGTTAATATTACTACATGTTTCTGAAAAGAAAGAAAGAAAAAGCTAACAACCACGCACTACTATCCATACTAGCAAGAGCATCATTCCTCAAAACATAACCACCCGTTTAAACATAGCACAATTCAAGCCTACGTCTGACAGTCATGAACGTACGGACCCGAATCTTAACTGTGGGAGATTGAAATACGCGCAAAGGGACGAACAACGAATGCCTTTATTCTTTAAAACTAGTGGAAGGTTTGGTTATAGATATATATGCTGTCTCCATACTGCCTAAAACGTACATTCTTCGCTCTTCCTTCATACGGGACATGCATTGATTCACAGGGCTTGCGCGAGTTTTTGGCAGGTGAGAGGCAGTAGGAAGGCAGTACAGCTACATGTGCCCTAGTCTCAAAGCACGTATACGACGAGGCAGCGTACCAATCAATAGCGACGACAGCGATACAGCGACTGTTTCGGTGTCAACATTCGAGAATGTCCGACGCCAGCCTTACATCGAAAGTACTCCCCAAAGCCAAATGATGAAATGCTGCAAGAAGATAGTGGCGCAGACGATAATGAAGACGTACAGCTCACGTGATTGACCGTACAGTCGGTGACACTCAATTTCCTAGAGGCTCGGCGAAAAGACATTTGTTGAACTGACATAACTCGATGTGAGGTCGTTACGTTGCAAACAGTGGTCGTCGAGGAATCTAGCCTTTTTTTTTAAAAATAGAAGTTCATTCAATATGTTTCTCTTGGGTGAGAGGGTATAATAAGGTAGTGGGGTGCATGGGAAAGTGCTGAAATTGGTAATGTTGGATGAAAGGGAAAACAAGGATGGAATTTACACTTTGAGGGAAGGCTGAATATTAATTTTGTTGAATGCGGGGCGAGGTGCGGGGGGGGGTTGCGTGCAAGATGGATGTGGCAATTGAGAAAAGTAGGATATGAGCCTGTTTGACCCATTATAACCCCACTCCAGTCAGACAGTCACAAATGTTCATGCCATAAAATTAACTGCGTCAAATGAGAAAAAATAACACAATAGATTTAGCGTCTTCTTTAAAATCACGTTTATGACGAGACAATTAATGTGGCAATTAACAAAGACTACAATTTCACGACTGATTTGACATTAATCATCGAGAAAGTGCCACCCTAGCACGATCTTCTGATCTAAGGGCGTTGTTGCGGTCTCAGTATTTCAATGTCATGGGAATGTGTGCATTGAGGATTCTACGCGTTTGTCAAGGTTTCTGTCATGTGATTGAGAATGATAAATGCTGTAAACTGAGTCTGCAAGCACTTGGAATGATACATCGATGTTTACACCATGTGTCACCGCAGATAAAGCTAGAATCAAACAGTCCTGACTTTGAGGCCGAACTCTCGGGTGTGTGTGTGGGGGGAGGGGGTGGGGTACTTCCATAGTCGCCCTGTACGGCATGTGCCACTGATAGGGGTCACCATTTTCAACCCCGCAGTTTCACTAGGGGTCATCTTTTCCACCAACCAGTTTCACTAGGGGTCACCTTTTCCGCCACTCAGTTTCACTAGGGGTCATGATTTCAACATTCCAGCCAGTTTCACTAAGGGAGGTTGAATCTCGAGGTTCAATATCTAGCTCCCTTTTCATGTGATTTTGCATTATTGAGCCATATAAAGGATAAAAGGTAAATGTAAGTTATAAGATAAGATAAGATAAGATAAGTTTATTTCAGATGTATAATATACATCCATATAACACATAATGGAAATCTTGTTTTCATTACAATATCACATAGAATAATACCCCTTGTTTTCATCCGTTAGTTTCACTAGGAGTATCATTTTCATAGTTTAAATGGTTTCACTAAGGAGTATGATTTTGGACCTTCAGTGGCACCCCCATACCCATTCACCCCTGATGTAATTGAGGCATTTCTGTATTCCTCCGCCGACCATGTGCTTTGATGACGTCATTTTGGGCTGATATATAAGTAAACGATTCGGTATTTTAAATTTATGAGATACTAGTAATTTAGATGATGTTCATATGCTAGAAATCCATTGTTATTATGTGAAAGAGGGTTTCTACTCTATAAAATCATTGAAAAAAGTCAAGCTTGTTAACTTGTTAATCCATTAATGATTGACAGGTGGAAGGATTCCATTCAAATGTATAATGAGTGTTAAAAATGCTTTGCATTAGCTGTGAAATAATAAAATATGAGTAGCCATAGTAATATCGGTGTCCAAGTAACAGTGATTCAAAAATGCAGGGTGATCAAATTCAAAATTGCTATCAAGGAACTTCATTTGTATGTAGGTTATTTTTATAGAGGACTGCACTCCCAACAGATGAGGAGTTCTGGCCTCTGATTGGCCAGTGTAAGTTGACGGTCCCTTTGGATGTTGATGATGTCAACGATGTCTATGATGTGAACGATTCATGATATTCATTAGTAGGGACAAGCAAGTCCAACAACACAAAGGTAAAATAATGTGACAATTGCCAATGACCTGGTGTACATTCTAAGTCAATAAGCACGGTAAGCGAATGAACGTTTATAAAACTAAAATTCATTTTATATCCATATACATGTAATCCCTTTTTGTTGCGCATTGAAAGTTCGATGTGAAACCAGAAGATGTTTGTTTCAGTTCATGTGGATAAACTCTTTAATACGATTAATGATAAATAACATCTTTGAAGAAACAAAATCAAAATAGAATAAAACATGAACAAAAACAAAACAGGGACTGGACAGGTTTTTAAAGAAATATTTAATGATTACCATTGTAAAGTTTAAAGTGTGTAGATGTCAATAAAAGAAAAATACTCATGTTGCCTCGCTGATTTGAGATTTACGAGTCACAACACATCATATGGAAAGATCTTATCAAAAGCTTAAACAAAGTATAAATTTGATGTAGGTTACATTCCATTTACAAAGCGATATATTTTAGGTCCTAAAAATCTATCAAACCAGAGTTAAATACGAAACATGATTTTAAGTATAATATTATATGTTTTCACAAAACGAAACTAGATCAAAAGTGTTCAAAGAACACTGCGTCGCTAGAACGACGTTGACTTATGGACAATTAAGATAATATATTGAAAAATGTATACTTTTACAATCAAGAAATCTATGAATTTGAAGAGAAAACATCAGAATGAATCAGAATCAATATATCCAGCATAAAGTTGTTTGTGTTGCCATATACAATAGTACTGGATAACAAGATGATAATCACTATCAGTTTTCAAATCAATAATCAATTTTGGTGCTTGGTTGAAATATTGATTTTTTCTTGCTGGCTGAATAAGATGCATATGGACAAATGAAACACATCATATGGATATGATGCAATAATTCTGTGATTTATTGCAGTTTAATTGGGACCGTTTGAGTACTACGTTCAACGTTACTAGTAGACTTACGTTACTAGAAGACTTACGTCATATGTTATACGCACACGGGTATGACGTACACGCACGTTGTAAACATACTAAGTGCATTGAATATCATTGAAAATGTCATAAAAGCGCTTCTAGAAAACAAAATTTAATTGGCAGGCGCCAAAATAGTCGTGTAAAGTTTCACTTCGGTGTCGCCTCATACCTCATAGTAGATACTTTCATATGTAAAGTTTGAACGAAATCTGTGGAACGGTAAAAGCTCTAGCTTCTCCGGAGACATACATACATAGATACATAGACACATATTAGATACATAGATACATAGTAACAAAGTGATCACAAGGCTTTCGCTTCAGCTACTGAAGCGACGCAATAAAACAAAAAGCAAATTCTCTACTAAAACGGGTAACAAACACTGTTCACAACGGCTGATCACAGCTGATTATACGTGTATAGACTAGATCTGGCTGTTAGAGTGGGTGTAAACATAATGCACCTCTTTACTGTCCATAACCATCTTTTAAAAAATCCACACAAAACAACATTGTTTGTCAAAGTATGAGTCCGTTATGTTCAAAAAGTTAATGCAAATATAAAGAATAGTAATGCTAAAATATATTGTAATTAGATTATTCAAAATTAAACTTTTTGTTTGCGTACATTTTTCTTTCATTTTGTATAGATATAATCCAAGGTTTTAGATGTAATAGAATTTATGGAATATCACATGACAATATTTGAATCAAGCTATATCTTTATACCGGGTTCTTTCCGAACGTAGCCTATAGTGTTGTAAGTGTTCATTAGTATTATATTATATAGAATGTATTAAATTTTGGTGCCTTGCATTGAAACCTGCACAAGGCTTTTTTATGAAATGATGTTTGCATCACATATGTCATATGAGCTTCAACTGTGACAAGACCATTACGAGACACAAGGTGCATAAATGGTTAATTAGACACTCACAATAGATATACACATTTTATATTGATCAGCCAGCCCACGGTGGGCTTACTGTACCAAAGTGGACGGTTGGTACTCGACCCAGGTACTTGAGAATCACCTTTGCTAGGATTATGACATAATTACATAAGAATGCAGTTCTGTAAACCTAGGGGCATATATGGGCTTTGATTTTTGAGATATAATTCAATGGCCTTGAATCTTTGATGGGCGTTTGGGATCCATGACAATCCAGTGTTTCCTGTATGTGTACATGTGTGCATCTAAAAATAACATCTCTCGTCAAGGTATGAGTTCAAATGCATGGTAACAAAATTAGGGGTGTAAGAATATCTTTGTTTTCAGGTATGTCCATCCCCCAGTGGTGTTTTGTTGAAGAAACAAAATTTGAATGGTGTTGAATACAATATAGAATGCCCCCAAGTCTGTAAGTAGGTGTTATTTGTGCCACGGGGTCGTCAACTATAAGTATGAAGAAAACAACTGTCGAGAGTTTAAGAGAGTAAGATAGAGAAAATATCCAATCAAATGCATTATGAATGTTATAAAAGCGTTGTGCAAGGCAAATGCAATCAAATGATATAGTATGAGTAACCATTGTAATGTCATTAGCCAAGTATTAAACAGTGGTTAAAACATACAGGACATTCAAATTTAAAACTGATATCGGGGAGTAGCATTTCTTTTGTGGGAATAGAGGACTGCACTCTCCCTATTATGGCCAAAAAAATATCATTTTATATCATTTTATTCATTTATTAGCCCTTTAATGTGCACATGGTCTCATCACAGACATGTTTTATGGGTGATAAACTGTAGAGTATTCATTCGGGAATGTCAGACGGGGGCTTATTATGACTGTACATACCAAGTGACATATGTGTTTACACCATCTTGCCACGACACCGCAGTTTATATTGTGGCTGATTGATTTGCATCCGGCTCGGACCAAAATATGTAAACCATGACTTCCCTGGACTTCCCTCTGTTCATTATGAGAACGAAATACCCACTTCATTAAATAAGTTATTTGACTTGGCGATAGGCCGTTTCCATCATTCCTGCTATATCTTGATTTTTTTTAAAAAAAAAGAGAAGATCTTGTTTGTCATCGTGGGGTTTCACTGCTTTCCATTCACGCAGCCATCAAAGTCCATGTTTATGGTATACATTTTCAGTAAGTAATAAGCCCGAATAGATACATGCAAGGATGTTGTTTGTTTAACATATTTGAAATATATAACTAGTACATTCAAAATATTAAATTAACAAATCAAAAAGAAATTAAAAATAATAACGAGTTACACTCTTTTCATTTTCATTTTCATTCAATTTCTATCCTTTTTGTGCTCAAACATCAAATTTCAAATTGAAATTTTCATAAGAATAATATTTCGCACACTTTTTAGGTGCTTTTTCACACCAACTCTACTTATTACACAGTCAATACAAACCAAGCATGCCCTCCTCACAATCTAAACGCAATCGACTCCACTCTGCTAATAACGCTGGTTCCCACATAAATCAACGCTATTGACAGCTAATGCAAGCGTATGATGATTGAGGTGACAGTCATAAAATTTACACCAGATTAGTCCCTAATGGATTGTCAACAAAAGCCCGATCATCCCGCCCATTACACGGAGGGATCACGCCTTTTATGTTCACACTCTGCGCTTTGATGGGGCAGGCGAGATCTGGCGGGCGATCCAATCCCAGCTATCTCCGTCATTTCCGGTTATCCACGTCATTTGGGGATTAATGGCGGTTTAGCGAGGGCTAGTGTCACCCTCTTTTTAAAAAGTTAACTATGTTTTTTATGTCTTCCAAACACTCTCCGCCACCAACTTATCTCTAGCAAGATTATTTCCTGTCCTTACTCAAATGCTTCAGTTTTTATGCCCGTGTGTGGTTGATCTTTCAGCATGTGTACACCTTATTTTCTAATGTTTGATGTATGTTAAACCGTCTGTATCTTATTATACATACATTCAAATCAACTTAGATGTGTGTGTGTGTGTGTGTGTGTGTGTGTGTGTGTGTGTGTGTGTGTGTGTGTGTGTGTGTGTGTGTGTGTGTGTGTGTGTGTGTGTGTGTGTGTGTGTGTGTGTGTGTGTGTGTGTGTGTGTGTGTGTGTGTGTGTGTGTGTGTGTGTGTGTGTGTGTGTGTGTGTGTTTTCGTATCTTTTGGAGATCACTTTGTAAACGTATGATACACTAACTATATTGTGATACTGTTGACAAGGAAAATCATTTCCCTTAAAATTCTTGGCAACTAGCCTCTCAATATATTGGTCTAGTGCGTATTTAAAAAGTACACGTAAAATGTGAATCGAGACATAATCGCAATAAATTTGACCGTACTTGATTTGTGAAACTACGTTAATTTCTTTGGACGTTTGTTGCATTGTCTGCACTCGTTCGCACTCGTTCTCTGGCAAATACCAAGATATTGTGATCTCACGAATCAAGTGCAACTCAGGCCATTTCCCATCATATTCACAAAGATGTTTTGATAGTAAATATATGAGCTCAATCAAAATGTAATGAACGTCTATGAAAAACTCACATATCTCAATATAGTTTGACTGGCAGACGATTGAAAAATGAAGTTCCCATTTATCACAGCCTGAGCTTTACAAGACATTGCAGCAGTCAAAGGACGACTATCTTGAAATTGGTCATCAATCATGTTGCTTCCTATTACTATGCTTAGAGGATTTGTACCAAAGGAGTATAAAACATAGACAAATACCATGGCAATCAACAACAGCCACAATGCCAAGAATCCATCGGCTATAATTTTCGGCAATGTCTGACACCTGCATTAGCAGCACTGTTCCCCTTGTAAGATATTCAATGAAAATACAGTTCCTTTCCCGTGACTGTCAGACCCTATCTTAAAAATAAGATGCACTTCGCAGCGCAAGTAGATAACAACCAATAACCATATATAGTTTCTTCCTAATCTGCTTATAGGGTATCTCCAGCCCCAGAACTCATTAGCAAATGGTTGATATCGGCAATCTCATCATGGCCGCCTCTCTATGATCAGCCCGGTGATGGATCTGCTGTCACCAGGCCGGGTCCATATGGACACGCCGGAACTGTCTTGGCTACTGTAGAACCTCCCTATTAAGACCACCTGAATCGACAGTTGGTCTCTTTTTAGAGGTTCGTGGTGGTCGCTTTATGAAGGCTTGACACCGCATCTCGTCTTATTAGATGCGGTGTCTGTGTATAGAGGTGGTCTTAATTGGAAGTTCTACTGTAGCGGATGTTGTAAGTGAGTGCGCCTGTGGTATAAGGAAAGATGTGTTGTTGTTGTTGTTGTTGTTGTTGTTGTTGTTGTTGTTGTTGTTGTTGTTGTTGTTGTTGTTGTTGTTGTTGTTGTTGTTGTTGTTGTTGTTGTTGTTGTTGTTGTTGTTGTTGTTGTTGTTGTTGTTGTTGTTGTTGTTGTTGTTGTAACCATTATGTATGTTGTGTGCATGTAAAAAGAGTATACTCTTGGTGACGTGTTGTTGCTAACACGTTTTGAAAGTATAGAAGAACCACCTCAGCAAAGAGACCAATTCTTTATTTAGACCAGTTGAGGCCAGCCCTTTAGTGGTCCTATCATAAAAATGTATATAATACTCTGAATACTAATAGAGAAGTTCTACTGTAAGTCTGGTGTCTCATACATGTCAGAAGACACCAGTGCTGACGTAGTGTAAAAATGTTTTGAAAGTTGACTACACTATTTATGAGAATAACATGATAAATCAAGCACCTTTTAACTCTTTGCGAAGCAACTGTCCATACTAATTCATCACCGATCATGACAGATTCACGAAGGCGCAGATGTCCCACCCACCCACTCCAACCCCGCCACACACATGGACCAACAAAGAAAAAAAGAAAAAGGGAACAGAAAACCTACATAAACACTACAGGGTGATGAGATCATAAATGTTTGATGTTTTCACTCACTTTTCAACCACACAGATGCCAATTTTGACAGAAGCTGTGCATCAATTACAGGACGTTTGACACAGAGAAAGACGGATGCTGTTATCGAACAGCTTGTTGGATTCACGGGAATGTGTTTCAAGCCATGAGAGTCCTGTGTACGTGCAGATCTAGGCAGGAAGCGTAATAATGGAGGATACAGAGACAACGGTTCATCTGTGTAATCTTTTGCATCTCGCTGCTTGAGATGATGGTATCATTGTGGTCTCACCACTACGGGGTTGTGAGTTCGTATCTCGTTAGAGCCACTGGGACTGGAGTAGTCGTAAAATCTGTCTTCAGCCACGACAATACAGTGGTAGGAGCGTGCTCGGTTATAGATAACATATCGATTGTGCGTGCGAAGCCCCTGAGATTCCAGTACGCCTCCTCCTTTCCAAAAAAAACAAACAAAAAACTTGATACACCAGTGGACAACACGTAATACTAACGCGTGATCGAGACCAATGCGTCCGACTGTCTGCTAGCACCAGCGAAATGTCTGAGTGATAAACCGCAACAATAATAAACATAATGTACACTGGGCGTGGCGCCTATCACTTAAACAAGACGGATTACCATCGAGAGATATGACTGAAGAAATTCTGACACCGGCAGTTGATAATATTGCCAATAAGTCATGGCTACAAGTCATACTCACTATATGTATTTGATAGGTCGGTAACCGCGGACTGAACGTGAAAACTGTGTCATATTCAACTCAAATGTAAAAACAAATGATACACTACAAGTGCAACAAAATATCATTCACGCAAATAACACTGTAAAAATGGGGGTCGGTCTCTCATAAAGCGTGGCCTGCTGTTTTTTTTTTTTTTTTTTTTTTTTTTTTACAAAATATTAATATTACCATCGTATTCTAATAAAATAACACCACAATATCCAATAGTCAATCAGTTTAACTCCTTTCAAAAATGCATGAGCACCTATAAAAAGATAAAATAAATCATATTACGCACATTTTCAATTTGCTTGATTTAGCGTATATGCATTAAAAAAATATATTGTAGAAAAATGCTAGTTGAGCGTTCAAACTTACTATATTAGATGCAGTTCTAAACACGCGCCCCACTCTGTTTTATTTTTGTCTGAAGAACTGATGTCTAGGATCATTATGTCTTTAGAATTGCCACGTCTAAGTCGGTTCATGCCCCAACAATTCAATTACTACCATGTCAATGGAAATACATCATTGTCACAGAATTCTATGGCCATAAAGGGGAAGAAAACGAGGATTCCATTTCGAGGCTGAGATTTATGTGGACATTCTTTTTTCCCTTCATTTCTTTAGACTTAATGCTTTCCGTGTATTCTTATTTTATCTTTCATACTTTCTATTGAGTAGAACCTACAAGCAAGACCACCTCTGTTAACTGGTTAAGCCGCCACCTCTATAGAACACATACTTTTCATGATTCCAAGAGATCAACACACGAATCTCCATAGAGAGACCACCGTACCTCTCTATTAAAACCACTTGAGGTGGTCTTGAAAGAGAGGATCTACTGCACGTGCATAGCATAATGCCCATTATATGCTTTATTTATTTGAAATGTATTACTATATTAGAATTTCCCTATTACTAGAAAAAAACTATTTACCAACATGGAATTTGAGTCGTGGACCTTTATTATAAGTCACAAGTCATACGTATTTTGTACAGAAAAAGAGTCCATAGAATATGCACAAACTAGATAAATACAATATAAACAAGTTAGAAATATTATCACATATTAGTACTTAAATAGAAGAGTTCATTCTATATACATTACAATTAATTCATCTATATCTATCTATATAAGATTAGGAGTACACGTAACCCCTCTGCGTAATTGTATAATTAGATAAAACCCGTCACCACGAAGTTACACGTGTAGTAATTCATAATTTCTAAACACGAGCTCAGTTCCATGAATGAACCCTGCCACTTGTGTTGATTATATCTATATATGGCATTTACCGTGCCCATTCGTAAGATCATCTAGACTGGCCTGGATGCATAGTAAATGTAACTCCTAATTAGATGCTATGTAAGTTTTGGGGTCAACTTTCCAGACCGCATTGGTGGCCTAACGTAAAAATATGCTGTCGAACGCCCCAATCCTACAGACACTGATGTCAATCCTTGCTTTTTCACATTTCAGTACGTAATAGCCTATGCAGTGATACCACTCTATGAAGACCACTCATATCCGGTCTCCAGTAGTCTCAATAGAGAGATGGTCTCTTTACGGAGGTTTGCAAGTGCCTCTTAATTTATGTATGGCTGGGACCGCGATAAATGGTTTTATTACAGAGGTGGTCGTTTTTATAGAGCTGGTCTTAATTGGAGTTTCTTATGTACTATTTACAACTTCATTATAGTATAATTTATAGTTATTCGAAATCCCTGATCTGTCCCATCAATAGCCAAATGCTTTGTGCATTGTATAACTCAGATAAAGACCATCTCATATTATGCCACTACACTTCAAATCTCCCAGCCAATAACCTAGTTCTATCAGCGGGCCAAATCATATACCCACAGCCGTAAGTCCCAGTCTCACAGTCACGAAAGTTGATATCTGACTTTGTAACAATGAGTTGGCAAATAAAAAGGTCTAAAGATGATCCCACTTCTAAAATAAATCATTTTTTTTTTTTTTTTTTTTTTTTTTTTGGTGAACAGACAAATTGGCAATAGCATCAGCTACAGTACAAGTGCTCAAATTGTCGCTAATGTCTGATCCTAGTATAAGCAATGGGGGAAAAGAGTTGAACTTGAGACATGAGGGATAAGGATAAAAGGGATGTGGGAAATGAAATCCAAACAAGAGAGACGTAGGATTTCATGATCCCCACCCCCTTAACATCTCCACGGGTTATTTTTTTTAGCTTACAGACAATCCGTTATAGAGAGCCGACTCTTTCCTAAAACGTGGATCTGCAAGTGTCACGAATACAGCCAACGTAAGAATAAAAAAGCATTCTTATTCGCCAGGTGTCACTATGAGTAGCGCGGTGTCGCCGCGGAGATGCTTTACTGTACTCTAGACATCTGAGTAGATAAGGAGTTCAGTGGCCCTCTGCTGCTGGTGAAGAATGATGCATCTGATCACCCGGTGGAACCTGATACTGATACACAGATGAGGAGGGAGATCTCACCGATACAGAGGCTGTTCACCCAGCGTACAGTAGAACACCCACCTTTATATAGAGACCCCTATCTAAGAAAATCATTTATCGCGGTTTCAAACCTTCATCAGTCTACTAAACCATAAGCCTCCAATACTTGAAGAAACCGCCTTTACATTATGACCACATGAAGGGGTGGGGTGGGGGCTACAGGGGGTCAAGAAATCCCGCATCCTTATCGTTTTGCCTTTTCGACCCCCATTCCAACAAAGTTTCATGCTATCCTCTCACATCCCATTTTCTTGAAATCCCACATCCCTCTTTTTTCGTCCTTGTTTCCATGTATACCCCTTCTCTGTAAACCTGCCCCGCATGAGTTCTGTTCCCATGGGAGGTGTTGGAGGGATTCTACTGTATAACTCTCTCAGATAGGACCCTACCTATATGTGCATAAGTATCGTGTACATGGTAGAAGGTCTACAGCATGTCTCTTTAAACCCACGACGTCTATTTCTTTTGGAATACCATTTGCTGGGATGATGATAACTAACCAAATATATAAGTTTACAGAGACAATGTTCAACAGTGTAACCTTTTAACAGTTTGCTGTTTGGCATGATGGCATCATTCCGGTATCACAACCTCAAGGTTCGAGTCCCGCCAGGACCACTTATATATAGTAAAATGGTAGGTTAGGGTTGTGAAACACGTCTGCAGCTATGTCGATCGTGGTAAAAGCTTTGTAGAAAGATATGACTGCAAAAGTTGAAAAAGAATTTCAGAAGCACAGGGAAAGTAACACACCCCTACACATCTACATTTATGTTTATTATTTTAATAAATTCTACTATGAATTAGTAAATATGTTCATCCATGATTTTACTGTGCAGTGGAATATTGTAAAAACATGGGGAATACATACTTGTAGAGTAAAGAAAAAGATTTAAAACAAAACAAAAATGTGTCTGTAACGAGACTATGTACCTATTAACAATAGTTACAATACCAAGACGGACTCGGCTTTGTTATTCGGGAATGTGTGCCCATGTGCCCTCCAGATGAACCAAGACCTAAAACGTAAAGAGACGTTAAACGTTAAAGCCTCCCATTGTCGCCACGTTAAACGTAATGTCATTAGAAACCCAACGTCTTCCCACAAAGATTAATTTGTTGGATATTTGCTAATATTTTCACGATTTTTAAAGATTTATATCTGTTATTGTTGAGAAATAATAAATAAGATAAAGATGCCTGTGTTCAGGCATCTGGATTCGATGTCACATTTTGTCACATACAACGAGGGTATTTATAACATTATCAAACTTACTTAATTATTTTTCTAAATGACTGGATATTCCAGTGGAAAACACATTTGTGCCATTGATATGGTGTACAATGTGAAGTTACGAAAACAAACCTGAATATATAACTATAAACCACCACATTTATCTATTTGTTCTTTGTAGCCTATCTTGACCGTGTTATGCTTGAATTAGAACTGCTGGAAAAGCCTACCACAGCGCGTGGGAAAATTAAGAAATGCTTTCAAAAAGACAAGCTTATTGAAGCTCGTAAGTGTTTACTTACCTTTTGGCACTTTAATTTCGAATTGGAATATATTAAATGCTCATTTTTTTTATTAGAACACGCTATATATATATGCATCATGGCTGATTCATGCAAGCTTTATTTTTCTCTTTTAGTTCAGTATGCTTTGAAGGTTCATGTGACTCAGAAAAATGTTTATAAACTAGAAAGCTACTCTCTGCAGGAAGAATTAGTATACTTGAAAGCAAAACATGAAATACAAATTTCAAACTTAAAAAAACATATCAAGGATGCCAATACAAATAATAGTATTTTACAAAAAGCATATCATAGTATTAAAGAAGATAAAGAGAACATTGAGCATAAAATAGACGACATAAATGCTAACATGCAATATACAATCAATGAGATGCAAAAAGAGATCGACAATAGCAAGAAAGAGTGCAAAGATTTTCAAATTGAAAATACAAAGATCGTTAGTGAACTGGCCGCTGTGAAGACAATAAATGAGGACCTCTTGGACAAAATATGCATCGGGCGAAAGAAGTTGGGTGCAACCCAGGTAGTCTATCAACTTCTATTTTTTTCCAAACTTCCTCTCTTGCTGTAAGGATTGACTCAAACATAGGCACAACAGTTTTGTAAAACCAGTGTTTTTTTTAATGACAACGTAGATTTATTTTTCCTTCATGTAGATATGAATACAATAGAACATTTGATTTTATACCACCTCTATATAGAGTGCACCTGTATAAAAATGACTTGATATGCTCTCAATTGATTGTAATTGAAGTGATTGCTATAGGGATGAAAGGGTTTTTGATTTTTTTTCTGTTTTGCATGTTTAGAATTACTAACAGTGGCAATTAAAAAAGACACTGAAATATAATATGCGGCATACTGGTCTTGCTTATTTTATACAAATTTGTTAATACAATGTGGACTGAAATTTCAGATGGAGCTTCAGTCATTAAAAGAGGACGTTGCTAGATCAAAACCAGTCAAG
>CM032660.1:20784399-20839338 GCA_019095985.1 Streblospio benedicti | reverse complement strand
ATTGTTATGTTATATTATAATCGTATTTGTATATTTGTATATTTGAAAAACTGGTTTCATCAACAATCACATAATATGTTCTATGTTAGGGCCAGCCCTCATAAGGGCTCTTGACCGGTCAGTGGCAATATTTTGCCAAAAGTATTGTTATGTTATATTATAATCGTATTTGCATATTTGAAAAACTGGCTTCATCAATAATCACATAATACGTTCCATGTTAGGGCCAGCCCTCATAAGGGCTCTCGACCGGCCAGTGGCAATATTTTGCCAAAAGTATTGTTACTTTCATATTATAATCATATTTATATATTTGAAAAACTGGTTTCATCAATAATCACATAATATGTTCTATGTTAGGGCCAGCCCTCATAAGGGCTCTCGACCGGCCAGTGGCAATATTTTGCCAAAAGTATTGTTATGTTATATTATAATCATATTTATATATTTGAAAAACTGGTTTCATCAATAATCACATAATATGTTCTATGTTAGGGCCAGCCCTCATAAGGGCTCTTGACCGGCCAGTGGCAATATTTTGCCAAAAGTATTGTTACTTTCATATCATAATCATATTTATATATTTGAAAAACTGGTTTCATCAATAATCACATAATATGTTCTATGTTAGGGCCAGCCCTCATAAGGGCTCTGGACCGGCCATTGGCAATATTTTGCCAAAAGTATTGTTACTTTCATGTCATAATCATTTTTATATATTTGAAAAACTGGCTTCATCAATAATCACATATTTTATGTTAGGGCCAGCCCTCATAAGGGCTCTTGACCGGCCAGTGGCAATATTTTGCTAAGAGTATTGTTATGTTATATATTATAATCATATTTATATATTTGAAAAAGTGGCTTCATCTACAATCACATATTTTATACATCTTATACATGTTTACGTATGGTAAAAAAATCTTGGTGAATCAAGATAATAAAGGTTCTAGACCATTTAACTGCTAAAGTTTTGTTTTTATTTCCTCTATCACCATTCACATGGTGTATCCTTAATTCTTAACTTCGCACAGGGAACTTTATACTTGATGGGAAAAAATCCCAGATTTATGTATACAAAGGTGGTGTTGCCATGTGGTTTTGTAGAACAGTTAATTTAAATGCATCTTCTAACTCAAATTCATCTAATTATATGGCAAACATTATATTCACGCGTTCTGTTGAATTAGAGCCTACATTTCATAAAAGATAAGCTAAAACAGGTGTAATCATACATCAAAATGTACTCCTTTGTCAATTTTCGTTTTAAAAACGCCAATTTTACAAGCTTTTTTTAATAAAGAATTTGGTCAACATCACAACCTTGCCCAACTCAAAGTTAAACTTCAATTGAAAGAGTACATGTAGTGCTACGTTTTGAATCTGGACCAGGCAGATTACCTAAAAACGTAATAATGGTGGAGGCATTGCATGTTCACGGATGGCAAATAGTATATTATAGACATATTTTATCCTCTAAATCGATCTAGATGGGTCAAATATCAATAATATGAAATATTCATATTTTATTCATTTACACATTCTTTTTTATCTAATAGGAGCACATGATTGATGGATGACTTGTGGCAGTACAAAAACTATGTCCAAAGATGTGTGTAATACGATATGACTGACTCCATATCGGGGTAAAACTCGATATAAACGTGGTATTGAAGTCATTGTTAATAACCTGTGGTCTTTTAATGGGAGGTTACTGTATCTAAAGGGCGTCCTGTGACGATTCTAGGTAACTAGGCAACTTTCTTTCTCATCTGTGTATTTGTGTATGCAAGCTTTAGTATTGTTGTTAAAGGATCTGTATAGAAACACAACAACGTGTATTGACAAATGTTAGCCGTACACATGTCTATTTACAAATAAAATAAGATAAGAATAAATAGAAAATAGATAAAAATAAAACAAGCCCTCAATTCAGTTGAATTTGCTCCTTCTGAAACTATCTCTTCAGGGGAGTTACCATAATAGAAAACTGTCAAGAGACATCCTGCATATGCAAGCAGATTTTAATGGAGACCTCCACTAAAGATTACGCAGAACTCATCACAGTAGAACCTCCAATTAAAGACCACCTATATATTGAGACCACACCCATAGCAAGACTATTTCTCATGGTCCCAAACCTTCATAAAATTATCAAAAATGAGCCTCCATAAAGAGACCACCTCTCCATTGAGACCACTTGTGGTCAGTTCCTTGTGTGGTCTAACAGACAGCTTCTACTGTTGTTGTTTCTCTTTCACTAACACTGACTAATGCATTTGCCAAGTGTTTTTATTTCTCTCCACACTAAGAACTAACTGTCATATGCACCAGACGTCCGGTCTGTATTCGGAGATATCTGTTTGAATATGAATGAGCTTGCAGCACAAACATGATGTATACAGATAGGCAGCTGATGCATGGGACTCAGCGTATGATAAATGTACAATTAGTTCTGCTTATGTATTATCATGGTGCAGGGAACGTTTCCGTACACACATTTACTGTAAATACATGTATAGGTTTTAAATATATAATGCAGGCTTCTGAAACAACTAATGATTGAATTAAAATGCAGTCCTTCTAGGGGAAAAATAGAATAGCATTTCTAATAGAATGATTAAAGGGTATTAAATGTAAAATTAGATGTAATTCGCTAAAAAAAAACATCATTTATAATAGAATGATTTACGGGTATTAAACGTAAAATTGAAACGCATAATTACTTACATTGAACAACTAATTAGAGAAGCAATACGTTTCTCAAAAGATCTTCTGCAAACATATAATGCCGTTAATTGCGTGTAAGTCTCGACACATGTGATTCTTTCTCCAATTATACAGGTCTACATCACAAAGCCACCAGTAGGGCTCAAACTCTTGACCACTACTACTGTGGCACCTAGACACAAAGCATTTAAAATCAGAAAAGCCATCCTGACAGACCTAAAAGCCCTGTCATTCCAACTTAGTGTTTTAATGATCCTGTCACCCTAAAGCTCGGTTGCAATGACAGAGTGTCGGTTTCATTTTTTCAATGAGCACGGAGTGAATTGAACTGTGACGATAACGTCGATGTTGTTTTCCTAAAATCTTTGGTCTTTTCTGCTTAAGCCCCAGTCCGACAGACCGAATGTTTACTGAGGTGGGGAGGCTGAGGAACATACACGCTTGAATGATGTATTAAAATCTTTAAAACACTTTTGTGATGAGACACTGTGCCAATGAGCTATGGGTTATTAGGAACACTTGTGGGAGTTGGGGAAAGGTTTTCCCATTAAGCCTAGGGCACAACTGGCAGTACTGTCTCCCTACTGCCTCTCTTCTGCCTAAAACTCAATGAGACTGTGGGAATCAATGTATGTCCAGTTAACTAAAAGTACTGTGAAAGTACATTTTAAAGCAGTATGGAGGCTGTAGAGGAAGTTTGCCATGCAAACATATGTGAACATACTTTTTTATGCAGTACGGAGACAGTTTGACATGGAAAACTTCCTCTACGGCCAGTTCAACAGAGGTCTGACCGTAGATAGACAGTACGGAGTCAGTGCGTCAGACACTATGTAGGTTGTACAAGCAGAAAATTCCGTAGACACCGGAAACCTGAAAAAAAAACGTACTGCCAAAATGGCAGCACTGCCGTTTGTGCCTGTAGCTAGTGTACTTGTGATTGTGCTCCTACCTGTGAAGCACCTTTAGTCAGCAAACCGGAGAATGAAAATGTTCCCCTAATATTACGAGGTGTCCCTTTTTTCAAGATGTTACCATGGTGAGATTTTACTGTACAATATCACAACACAACTGATTCGGCCTCAATATAAGGGACTGTCTGACTCCAGCTGCCAACAGCGACACAGGGCGATGGAAACGCGGGCTGACGTTCTTCCAGATTGTATCGTGGCGAACAGATATTGCTTAGAGCCAAGCACAAGCGAGTTAATGAAAGCTTCAATCAAGATCAAGAACTTTACATGCACGGAATGTATAAATGCTATATCCACTAGGCCTATCATTGGCATTGTTACGAGGATATTTGTATATTGTACAATGATTTTAGGGAATATGTACGAGGTTTAGCTTGAGTAATAACGCGAGTTGTTTGAGTACACATCCATTAGAGCTGATTGCATAAAGCTTGCTCAACAAAACCAATTTAATGAGCTATGAGCATGAATAAGTATTATGGACCTAAAACTTACATTGGCAGTCTTGCATATGGTACGCTCAATTCTGGATGCTCATGTACTCTTGGTTATATAGATTAAACAAGAACTTCTAACTTGCTAAGTACAGAATATCACCACTTTTGCACACACCCATCACTATTTGTATGCATAGCATAGGCTGATCCAAAAGGCACAAGGGGTTTTGCTCACTGAAATATTTAATTTTCTTGTGAATTTTGGAAAACCTGTTTGATCTCTATGTTCGCCCACCCTGTTCCAAAATACCTGGATATGCTACTGGGCACAGGTCTGGAAAGTATGAATCAATCCGGATTCTGGACTCCCCTCTGAAATGTATTTGGGACAAAAAAAACTACATTCTCCAAAGGTAGGTTCTGCGAAAATGAAATAGTTGGTATCAATGGGGTGCTGTAAATTGTAAAGCTGTTAGAGCATTCAGTTGGAAACCTTTTGCAATCACATTTGCATTCTACATTTAATTCATCAAGATTTACATTTGACCTTCCATTTTTTCGTTGGCTTCATCTTTTTCTCACTTCTTATGTATTTGCGTATACTTCCTTTTGTCTTTTAAACAGGAGATTCTATTAAGACCAATTGTGGTACTGACACTAAGTGATCTTAATGGTGATCTCTTTACACAGGTTCATTGAAGATTTTTTTAAATGAAAGAGTCTTAATATGAAAAATGAAAATGGTCTTTTCATAGATGTGGTATCTCAATAGATGTGATATTAAATGGAGGATATACTGTACATACTTTGCCAATACTGGGTGTGATTTTATTTCATTTTGTATTTATATTTTCTGGCTCACTCCTCACTTTTTACAATCACCACCATCACCATTTATGTAAAACTGGTGTACAGAGTGAAAAATCTCCCTTCTCAGACAGATCCATAAACACTATGTCCAACAAAAAGACTCCCGTGGGCAATATAAATAGCCGTAAACGTTCAAACATTACCACGTTGGTATTTATCATCTGCTTGCAGCTTGTTCCTATCACCGTTGGGTAGCGCTGTTACAGAGAACCTGCTTGTTTTACAGATGTTTTGATTGGTCGTCTGGGACAAGTGGCGCGCACTGATACATACGTTGTAAGGTGCTCTTTGAAAGCAGTCTGGAACTACTTCAGCCCGCTACTTTTTAGTTTAGAATCTACAGAAAAACAATGACCCCTTCACACTGATATGGATGTCTCACAATAAGAAACGCGGTTTTAGTCTCCCGTTTCCTATACCATGTATATGATGCTACTATTTCATTAGTGGATGTCATCAGGGACATTTCAGTAACCGAAACGCTTATCTGTACTTGCACCAGTGCTCCTAACATACAATATAGAATGCAGCTCTGATAAGTATCCAACGATCTGAACTACTCAAAATTACAATTAATGTACCTTCAAGCCTCCCAAATCAGTGTCAATTCTCAATAGCTTTTCTTAAGAGGCCAGGTGATCACTATTCATGTTTAAGCAAGCACAAACTTGGATTGATGAGAAGCACTCAGAACAAATCTCCATATGCGCCGTGCTGATAACAGTATCGCAATGCAAACCGGGAAGTGGATTTTCCGTTCTCATTTACATCACCCGACTCCTCTGTCTAAATACAGCCCGCTTCATTCGGCTCATTGGTTAAGAATGATGGCAAATGTTTATTTAGGGAGTTTTGGCTTCCATGTGATGCCGAATAAACTAGAATTAGGACTGCATGTAGACTTTTCCCCATCAAAATGAGATCTTGATAAGACTGAGATCGGATTGGGAGTTGCAATGGTTTGCCATAGTTATTTTATTTTTCACTGGCAGAATCAGGTATTATTGGAAAGTGTTGGGCGCAATCGATGAATTCTGTGAGATCTGTATGCCTAAAGGTTCTTGTTGATTATCCTGCTTCGTGTACACATACATATAAGTGTTGGGCATCAACAATAAACTAGGCACAATTGTTTAGCACATGTAGTGAAATATAGCTGATCAGTAGCTATACTAAACCAGTAGTCACACTGTTCCAAATGTTGACGCCGAATCTGTTGTGGTATTGTAACTATATATTTATTGGCACCATTGTCTCCATAGAAACAGATACATTTCTGACCTCCTACCACACAATACATATTCTGGTATGAACATTCGTGACCAGTCAGACTGGGGCTTTTATTTCAACGTTGTTTGTTGAACCAAAAGCATATCGCACTACCCAGCAGCAAGGTCATCTGTTACTTGCACCCTCATTAGAGACCATTTGGTAGAAAATCCCGGGGTGTGTGATCCAGGGCTCCCGTTTGAACGATTCATCAGCCCGGTCCTGATGACCTGGACTGGGTGGCGGGGTTATCTGTCTTTACGGCACCCGTGCGGCTCCTTTCAGTGCATATACAGTAGAAACCCTCAATTGATACTGCATAGTTGGGAATGGTCTCAATA
Source organism: Streblospio benedicti (assembly GCA_019095985.1). Lineage (NCBI taxonomy): Eukaryota > Metazoa > Annelida > Polychaeta > Spionida > Spionidae > Streblospio > Streblospio benedicti. The sequence continues at coordinate 20,832,717 of CM032660.1, read as the reverse complement.
GAGATGCGGTCTCCTTATGGAGAGGTTATCGTCCGTATGGTGGTTTGTAAGGGTACGATATTGTCTTATTGTAGAAGTGGTCTCGAGAAAGAAGGGGGGTTCCACTTGACCCTATTGAAATGGGTGTTATCGTTTTTTTCTGGCCTCATGATGCCCCTCTCAGTGCAAAGTGTAAGAAAAGTTTGCCAAGAACTCTTAAAAGGAAAGATTTCCTAAATGAGTTTATACATCAGCATTCACTAATACTGTAGATACTTTCTATTCCAATATAGGAATTGGCTTCAAGTGGTCTCAATAGAGAAGCGGTCTCGTAAGGGAGGTTCGAGCTATTTATTTCGGATATTACTCGACTTTAAAGATACAGTAGAGCCTCCAATTAAGAATACTTTTAAATAGCAATCATCTCTATGATAAGAATTTTTGTGGCCCCAAACATTAATAAAGAGATAAACACGACCGGCGCCCCATATAGACCACCTCCATAACAAGACCACGTATGGTGGTTTTGAAAGGGAGGTTCGACTGTACCCTTTAAATTCGAGTTAAGGGACCATTCAGTATTTATGACAGGGTGGGGTAGGAGGATTTTAGGACGGGCCATGAACTTTTGTCACAATGTTTGAAGGGGGGGCTATCAATTTTTTGACACACCTTTGAGGGGGGGGGGGCTATCAATTTTTTCACATAGAATTTACCCCTATTTTTTTTAGAGATTCTGTACTAAAATTTACTGTTTTTATATTATGGATATCCATCAAATAGGATTTTAGTTAACCGACAATGAATGCGTTAACTATTGGGGGTCGGGTGGGTGGGGGTGGGTGGATCATCAATTTTTGTCACATGAAATTGAGGGGGGTTACCAATTTTTTCACAGAGGTTTGAGGGGGGCTATTAATTTTTTCACAGCAATTTTGGAAAATCCTCCTACCCCACAATCACAAATACTGAATGGTCCCTAAACAGGTACAACTGGCTTATTAACTTCAAACTAATGCATGTTACTAAAAAGAAAGAAGTAATAAAGGAAATAAAAAACAAAGAGGGATGTTTCAGAAGTGCACTCCAACTCTATGAATTATTAACGCATCTGTCATTATTCATACTTCCTCATCCAAGTGAGTCCTCCCAGCAACGGACACTTTTACGTGCAGCTTTAAATATTTACAATCCACCACGGGCCAAAGTATACGTGTAGCATCGTATACATCACGTAAAAAAGCGTACATGCCTGTACAAGCATCATTATTGTATACATAGGCTATTGCTCTTGGCAAATAAGTCCCGGAGTCAAGAAAGATGGATGCCCCGGTTTGATGGCTCTCCGCGTAGTAACAGGAACTAGGGCTAAGTGATGGACGGTAGGAGGCTAGTGGGCGAAACATGAAGGAGTCGTGTGCAACAAGTTTACTGCTGTTTCTGTAAAACTCTAGTATTTTGCCATTGGCAGTGGGAGGATTAATGTTTTTGGGGGAAAGTCCATGCTTTATAACTACAAGAAACTTAGTGAAACTATGATGTTTAGGACAGTTCATTTGAGGTGCATTGAAAGCATAGGGGCATTGGTTTAATTTTGAAACAAAATGTCACTGACTATCTTAATCCTTGTTGCAAAATGTACATAAATCTTAAGGAAAATGTTTGTTAGTGTCAGAAAATTTTGTATCTTGACTGCATTAAAAAGTTTGACTCAAGCTTAAGTGCAGTCTAGTTGTTTATAAGCATTTTGGCTGCGCTACATTGTCATACCGGTCATTCTATGTACATTATTTTGAAATATATAGAACATAAATCAAACTTGCCTTGACAATCACCACCACAATGCTCTTCTTTCAATCATACAAAAATTCTTTCTGGGTCCAAACTCATACAACAAAACAAAACATATCGCCAAACATAATGATACCTAAATCATCATCATCCAAACCACTAATCCCATACATGCTAAGCCTAATCCTAATCACATAGACTACACCACAGAAGCAAGTGCAGCGGAGTGATGAAATCCAATCAACTATACAAATTTCATAATGACTCCAAAATGGGAAGCCATCTCCAGTTGCATATACAAATCAAATGGTGTCCTCAGAGAGCACTGAGAGTGATATGACTCCTCGCCTGGCCTTGGTGACAGGATATTTATCTTCCTGGAGCTGAATGATCACTGATAGGGATCGCAATCCATGATGAGATTGCTCGAGCGAGACTCAAGGCCTAATGAATTGTTGCCTCTGCGCCACCGATAGTGATCCATAGATTGCGGGACGAGAGACTGAAAGGGAAGGATGTCAGGGGTTATGAGAGCTGTCTGGTGGCGGATTCAATTTGGGTTGGAAAGTATTGTGTATGTGTGGTAAAACCTCACTACGGGAGTTAAGTTTTCCTATAGCAATACATGTACAAGACATGGCCATGAGATAAAAAAAGTGACCATATATAGGGACCGTTCACAAATGACGTCAACCGCCGGTTGGGTAGCGAAAGATGACGAAAGGTGAAGGGGGGGGGGGGGGGTGCTGTCTAGCACTTGGATGATGTCACCTTTTGAAAAAAAAGTTCTAGTTATTTTACAGTATTTGAACTTAATTTCTGACATGTTAAGTGAGTTGTGTACTATCTACTAGTTGAAATCACATTGCCCCGTTTGCTTCATGTCCTCAATACATTTGTAAAATTATGTCTAAATTATGAACATATATATGTTCAAATGTATTAATATTATCGCACAGCTAAATCATTGTTAAATGTCATTGCGAGACCATGTCGCACGGGGTAGGGGGGGGGGGCAAAGATGACGTCACTTACCAGGAGGGGGGGGGTGCTGCAAAGATGACTAAAGGTTACAAGGGGGGGGGTAAAAAGAGGCCAAAAATGAGGTGACGTCATTTGTGAACGGTCCCATAGTTGTGAGGAGTCGGTATTAGCGAGCAGTCACCATGGCAAGTTTTACCGTATAAAACGTTCGAAGGATTGCTTGTACAAAATTTTGTACATTTTTGGAGTTGTTTTGTTGTTAATTTACTGTTATCAAAATATATTTGATCCACACAGTAATCGTAATTGGTTTCAAATTCTAGCTAATCTTCACAGTCAATAGAGGTATGTTCAATTTTAGCGCTTTTGGTTATTGCTGTTGCTCTTGAGTTTGCCGCCGCTGCGTCTGTTGCTGCTGCGTTTGTTGTTGCTGCTGCTTCGTCTGCTGCTGCGTCTGCTGCTGCTGCGTCTGCGTCTGCTGCGTCTGCTGCTGCTGCTGCTGCTCCTGTTCTTCTCCAACCCAACCATTATTATAAACATAATCCCTCTAGACTTCACACCACCGAAAAGGCCTGTCAATTCGGGCCGAACACGCGCGTGCACCTTGGTATGGTGAATTAAACAAAAGAGGCGTGGCCCGATTATCTATTGAATACAAATATGGTAAAAAAAAAAGGCTTAGACTACATATACTATATATGTCAAACCAGTTATTTTATCTAAAATTGGTTGAATATCTATTGCACATGGTCAATTTAAGACAGTCATGTATACATGTAGAATTGAGCTACATTAGACATCATTTCAGTGGGTCGGGCTCGTTAATGGCTTCCAGAGCTCTGGGAAGGTGGTAATGAGCATATAATTCCCCCCTAAGCAACTGGGAATCGAATGCTCCACCGAATAAAAATATGATTTTTGGTCAACTTTCAAATCTAGGGAAAGTAGAGAGGGGCCTAGTTATCATATTGTTTACAGACGTTACAATTGGATATTTGTTTAGTAGTCAGAGCCCTATTACCCATGTTTACAGTCTTCCAAAGCCTACATCTGGCAATCTTTGGTTCCACTTCTCATATTGACTCTCCCAGCAAGCAAGAGTCAGACAGTCCAGATTTTAACAGTCGAATCAGTCTTGGTAATGCTGACATGGTAAACTGGATAACCACCTTGTCACAAACGTGTTGCATCTTGAAGAACAATCCTCTCACTCAGTATATTTCTCATCTCCTGCCACAAAATAAAAACAATCCAAGATGAACATTCGCGATTGTCTAACTGGGGCGTTACCTCCTACTCACCAAGAAAAACAAGACTATTGACAACTGCATTATGGCGCGGCCATTCACACAAACACACAAATCAGCAATTCAAACAAACAGCCAATTACCCCCGCGTCCAATCCCTACAAGAGACCCTCCAATCCATGTTTATCCTTCTTACAAATCCATTACACATGGAGCTCAGATAGAATGGGTTGGTCGTGGGCTAGAATGCTAATGCATTTATACTCTGCAAACGCACTGCCAATTCAGCTGTGCCTGTAAATATTTTCCAACACAGCAATTCTGACAGCACTTAATAGTTTTAGTATGTGTCACCATGGAAACATGACTTCCAAATGTGATTTGGTCATGGGCCTCTAAATAAATTGAGGTTCTGCACTTTAGATGTGTTTTGGGGCGTTGAGTGTATGTCAAATAATTGTTGACTGCTTACGTGTACATGCAGGTGTACGCTTCAGTGGGCGCACGATTTTTTGTTGTTCGTGTATACTTTGGCCACAACACTTAGGAGTGGGAGCCAAAGGTCTGGTGCAGTGCCGTGATAAACATCAAAATTGAACTTTTTTTATTTACATTATTGACAAGAAATAAACGGTAATGTAAGCCTTCATTATCACCACGAGATCCAAATTTTAGGGAAAATGGCGAAAGACGCAACCACCGAATTTCTTTTTTAGCCGTAAAAGCTGACTAATGCAAATAAAACAACAACATGAAAATGGTATATTGATGGTGAAGAAATGGGGGGTGCATGCGCCCTGCACCTCCTGGATCTGCCTATGTACATTGTGCATTCATATGTTTGATTTTTGTGGGATCATCCCCTTCAAGGGAGCCTGCACATAACAGTCCGGGGGCAGTATGTAGCAGATAACCCGTTGTGAAGAACGAAACAGCTTAGCATCATCATACAAGCAGCATGGTGCATATGTCTGGTTCCAGTATACGCTATTTTTGCTTACACCTTGCTTATCAAGTGTATGACCTCATAGTAAGAGGTCACGAGGTTGAATCCTATCCTAATCTTATGCCGGGTCTAACAGTCACACATCTTAATCGCCCATAACTTACACGAGATGCTATACCCATTAGATAAAAGCGGGTAAACGAGAAATATACAGCATCCATTTGCATGGAGTAAAAGGTAATTTAATTACTAAACAACACCACCAGTTTGAGACGACACTATGGATAAAGACTAAAACACCACTGCTGATTCGGTTTCAATCATCGAGAAAGTCTGACCCCAGCATAAGCTGCATTTCAAGCGTCTTTATTTTCTGCAGATTGCACCTCAGTATAATAAGTGCAGTCCTGGCAGTTGAAGGTCTCGTGGGTGTTATGGATAATAACTTGGCTGACCCAGTGAAGTGCGTTTAGTGCATGCCAACAAGGTCTAGAACAGAAACAATGCACTTAGAGACGGCTGCTGCCCCCGTCTATCTGATGTGAGCATATGGTTATGGGCTCCTGTGCCATTATTTTAAGTGGGTCTTTGTGATTGCATTTTCTATTATGGCCGCTTTTGTCCTCCTGCGCCCCATAGCTTGGTTATATGTGAGTATGACTGGCTGCATGGTTGGTCTACGGGACTCTCTTTTACACTGTTCATAATCTAGTATTATAATATATTTCAATAACCTGTGAGTTGAATGATAAGCCCGAAATAGATGAAGGTGCACTGGCTGATCCAGGTTGACCGAATGATAAGGAGGGGTTCAATTGGGTGTTCCATGCGATTTGCATGTGTGCAATGATGCAGAATACCTATCTACAGTGTAGCTATTTCTAGCCTCTTTTTGTGATTCTTCAAGATATACTGGATTGATTAATGCATTGCCTTCTTGTAAAGGACATACAATTTTCAGGATATATCCTTGTTTTAAGAAGGGTACCATCGTCACTGCTTCCGGGGCTATGTCACTCCCCAGCAGGGCATGAAAAACTACACAAGGGTTAGAAAAACTCAATTTAATATTTGTTGGGGAATGATACTTGAAAATAGTGTTGTACATATGATGTTTCGCAATAATCATATTATTATAAACTAAAGGGGAAAATGCTGAAAATTAAAACTAATTTTTGGCACGGTGCTTGAAAATCGTAGCATCCTACTTTCATATTACTCCATACCCATCTGGACCGTAATAAATGTTAACCCCCTGTGAAATAACATCATGCAAGGCGAGGCACACCGCACACCTGGCAACAATCACGTATTGTGATTCTGACCACTTGTGCAATCTGCCACACGTTAATTCCGTGGATAAATTCGTCCTTGGAAGTGTGACATGTCTCCAAATAAGGTTGGCCGTCAATCCCCAGGTTACACATTAACCTTGAGCCACGTCTCCGAGCCGACTCAAACTCACCGTGGGTAATGCGAGATTTGCTTGGCCAGCAGGTGCCCCTGCCCCCGCAATTGTCCCGTCTTTGAAATGAATCATTCGATTCAACAATGTTAGCTACTATTACATGTACATGTAAACCAATACCTTTGCTGATATAATAGTCTATATTACCAATACATTTTATTTGCATGGTTCAAAATTGAGAAGTAAACGGCTATTTGACCCTACATATGGATACATATGTCTGATTCTCACTTGCATTGCCCCCATATAACCCAACCACAACTTCATATTTAGGATGGTAGCCCCAGGTGCTCCAGAAGACTCCAGATTTGTCATTTCGGGTTGAATGGCTCAAGTGCATCATTATTTGTTACGTAACGGCTTGAAGACGAAGCAGATCAAAGGCGGGTAATTTTGCCGTCGTTGCAAGCTGTCATAGCTCCAGATGCTCCATATGCTCCAGATAGACCCCCAGACAATCCAGAGAAGCAACCAGATGATCTATATCAGCAGAGTTGTAAATAGTACCTGCGCACAACTATCGCTATATTCTAGGAAATTATATCAAAGTTAGATGAAGAACAATTATATGTTTATTACTACTACACGTACGTTTCACAAAGCATCGGCCACGTTTCTTCAGTTTCAGTTTCTGAAGAAACGTGGCAGATGATATGTGAAACGTCTGTTGTAAGTGCATTTCAAATCCAGTATACCATAGATCCATACATATAGCACATAAACCTGTACATCTATGTACATTGTTCACATAGCTAGGTGAAAGAAAGCCCGTTGTAAAAGCCTTCCTGCTCCACTGCTGAGCTCACGCTCTGTATATGTATGTGCTCATTGTAATGGAGTTGATGTAGCGTAAACATTGAGCACTTTCAAAAGCCGTAAACGTCAGTTTTACGGCGACTTATAGAGCCGCGATTAGCGACCAAAAGGTCCAGGGGGGCTATTTTGGGCTGAAGATAGAGCAAGTGCACTGAAAACGTCGTTTTATGCACATGATTTTGACTGTAGCATTTTACCAAAACGAATGTAAGGATAAGCCTTTGAGTTCTGTGAGCTTTTTCATAATACACAAATCATAATGGTAAAATTTAACAGCAATATTTTATAAAACAAAACTAAGATGAACTTAAACGTAACAGAAAACTTGTAATGTGTTTTAGAAACGTTTGTCTCAACACTCCCCTGAGGAGGTTATGTCAAGGAGGTAATGACAAAGAAAGGAGTTGGCATGAATGAAACCCCATGATAGTATGACGTTTGTGTTTGGCAGAATGTACAGAGAGCAACATTCATATCAGTAGTAAAGTTCGCACCCATCATTGCCCCCATGGAAATATCGTGATGGTGTCGATGAGTTACACTCAAGTGATCTCTAGGGGAGAAACCGAGACACTTAAGCTAGGGCCACACAGAACCGAATATTGCAATCGAATCTGCCGTGGTACTTGTTATTGGCACCTAGTCTCGCCACAGTCGTGATTTTAAAATGTAGAATAATGTACTGTCACGTTTATTTCTAACTTCCTACTTCACAGTGTGGATTCTGGGATGGAGATTGGTGACTGTCAGGCTTTTTAATAAGGAGCGCGTATGAACAATTACGGAGATATCATCGTAACGAGATTTCATTGCATACTGAGAGTGCTGAAACCATTTTAGTGTGAAGTGCAAAATGACTGAAATAAGTGTGAAATGTGAAATAAAGCTTTGAAATTAATAGGGAAGAGGGAAGACTGCAAGAAATGCATTTTGTGTACAATGGGAAAAAGGCTTAACTATAAGTGTGAAGTGGTAACAGGAAGTCCTCCCCCATTCAACCATTGAACACTACAAAACCTGCTTACACGGTAGCTCATTAGGTGAGCGACCAGAACATATCTGCAAAAGCCACTCAGCATGTTTAGAAACTCGTGCAATGGAAGTAACGCGTAACGCATCTATTGACTTTGTAGGGTAAAAAAAAGTGAACGCAAATACAGCAGAACTCATATGCAGCAAAATGTACATAATGCATGGGTCAGACAGTCCTGGCAGTCGTATTGTAGTCATTGTTAAAAACCAAATTGTCCTCTATATTTTTTGTTGGATGCATTTACTGTTGTTCTGATAAAATCATTCGGAATAACTATCGTGGCTGTCAAACTAGGGCTTAATCAAATGAAAAATGAAAGTATGTATCAATGATAGAGAGTATTCAATTGTATGTCAGGCATATGGCAGGATCAGATAGTCCTGAATTCAAAAAACCACATTAGTCATGGTGTTGTAATGATTGCTGGTTGGTACATTATCTCCTGATTGATATGATTCAAAAGGAACAATCTATGCATATCACATCTAGACCATTTAAAAAATTGATATGATCATTCATGATGGTCAGACTGGGGCTTAGATAGGGTTAAAAGAGAACAAAAAACAACAAAAACAAAAAAAACAAAAAAAACAAAACAACAACAACAACAACAACAACAACAACAACAACAACAACAACAACAACAACAACAACAACAACATTATCATCATTATTATGTGGCAAACCCTAGTAAGTCAAACTTCATCAAATGCAGAATGAAGGCATGCCAATATTGTAAATGCTATAGAATGTGAGCGTCTAATCGTAAGTGGAACTAACATGAGCCTGAGACAACATAATGAAATGTCATAACGTGGAGATATTGGCAATATCATGTGTGATCAGGGCAAACATGGAACACTGCTGATTGAGAAACACATCACACCATCACTAGGGAGGCCAGGGTTTGTATTACTTGTGTATGTTATGTCATACTTTGTGATTGGCACACCCAGCTATATGTATTTTTTAGATCCTGTAATATATATTTTCTGCTCAAATTTTCTGTTCAATTTAATTTACAATCACGTTTAAAGTTGCTTTTTGTTCATACTGTATTGTAGATTTTCTACACTTTTAAATGTAGCCGTACGTTTGTGTTTGGTTGTGATAGAAACAAAAGACAATGTATCCTGAGCAAGAGAGCTGTACATTCAAATGTGTAGAGATTTATATGACAACTTTACAAAATTTATGTGTACAATATGTACAATGGAACCTGTCGGGAGAAGTAAAAAGTGTTCACTTAAGACTACTATCCTTAAAAGAGAAGCTCACTTTATCTAATGCTATATAGTGAAAGGGAAAGGGGAATAGTATACATATAATAGAGATATCCTTATATGAGCGTGTCCACATAGACAGGTTTCCCTGTATCACATATCCATTGTTACATTGTAAACCAAAAATATACACGTATATAAGAAAGTCTAAAACATATAAGTATAAAATACACATGTTTAGGTCATACAACATAATAGACCCTATCACAAAAATAGCACAGGGCCCCGTGCACGTCACCCATAAAAGCCAGGCAAGATGTGCATTTTATCCATCGGTAATTAGGTCCTTGTTTGGAAAGGTCACGTCCATGTTCTGCTCTTATCAATTACACGCATTGCCAACTCCATCACGTACAGCTACGGTCAGACAGTTCCCACCATGTAAACCGAATCAATCGTGCTATTGTAAGCACATTAATTGTCTCGACATTTTATACTATATATACTAGGCCCAGATAATGAAATGGGAAGGGGGGGGGTAGATACCATAGACTCTAAGGGGGTGGGGCTGTAAACTGATTATTTACAATTATCACCTAGTACAAAGTAATTTTGGAGGCTGATTATTTGTGACTCTCTGCTGGGGCTAGCGACAGGGATGCGGAGGTTTGCGGGTCGTTATCTTTATCTTATGGTTTCTACATTTGATTTTGTCACTGTTGGCATTGTGCAATGTAATTGTCCTCTGTCACTGACATTTGCAGGGTGTGCAGATGACGCGTGCCACACCTCAGTCACATAAACATGCCGATTTCGTGGCATCTACTTGAGCTTTCACGCATGCAAAACTCATGAAATCTCAAGCCCATGGTTTTGTAAAGGGGCTTCAGTTTTACTGCTCTGGGGCCTGGGGCTATCATTCAATGAATACCTTAACGTGGTTTCCCTGAAATTTGTATTTGTAAACTTATCGAAAGAAATATTGCTATCAAGGGGGCGGGGCAGTGAGACCCCAGCGCCCCCCACCGCCACTCACCCCCACCCGAGCAAAGGTCTGAATCTAACGGTAAAGCACCGTTTCCTAAAAAAAAATGTATGAATCTGCCAGCATACTTGCTTCTTAGATATTGGCTGTTGTCTTAGACTGTTACTATGATTGCATCGCTCCACATTGTGTAGCCTGTATGTAATTGGGCACAATATGTAGATTAAGTGAAGTGAGTTTATACATTGCTAGATATTGCAATTAATGGACTTGGGTGTGAGTATTTTATTAGAGGTTCTTCAATTCTCTAGCAGTGTCGTCTGTGATGTAGCCCTATAGACCTGGAGAAAGCATCGTCTATGCCAAAGTGAGTTTAGTAGTAAAATCACACAGAAGACTGGTTTCTCCTCAATGAAAAAGTCCATTCAGTAGATATTGTTCACTCTACCATACGACACATGATTGTAAATTGATAGAATTCTAAGTGAGTGGGTAAGTCATGTGAATAGTAATGGAAGTTCTGATGTATTGAGAATTCTAAGAGATTCCTTTTCTTCTTCTTTTTGCAATATATGGTCTTTTCCGTGTGTGTACTTTGTGGCCAAATGTCCGTTGGAAAATTTATTAGAAAAGATTTATACAGATTAACGTCACTTACACATATTATTTTTCCTACTACTTGACAATCTGACCCTTGCTATGAATCATGTCTGATATCTCATATTTTTCCCCGAAAGTGTGATTTTCATCGTCATATACACATGAATTGTTGCGTTGGGTGCATATAAAATGTGAAACTGATTAAAAAGTAGAAAGAACGGCTCACTCTCTTTGGACTTTTATTAATGAATGTAATTAAAATCCACACTGTCGTCTAATTCATCAATGTGCCATGGTCGACCCCCAGAAAAGGCATAGAAATAGACTGAAGCCATCCTTTCTCATGTCATTCAGTGTCCTTTGCTTGTAATTAATGATTATATTTGCCGGAGACATGTTTAGTGCTCTGGGGCCACACACGGGTACAGTCTGAGGCTGGACAGTGTAGGCCTTGATGCTATTTGAGTTGTGTGTTGTAATTTCAGTCAGGTTATTGCAGGTCTGTTTTAGAATGTAATACAAAAGAAAAAAAAATATGTTGAGTTTTTTCAGTCCTCCTGCGCCCCCCAAACCGGTTTAAACATAGACCCATATCACTTTTCTATATTTCATGCACATTTTGTAATTAACTTAATAAACACTATGGTTCTCAATCCCCATTTGAGATTACATGTGTGTATGGAGACCATATAGAAAGAGTAGCATACTCTATACGAGGTAATATAATATGTGGAAATTTAAATAAGGGCTATGTGTAGTCTGACCCCCAACCCCCTCGCCTAGTTGGTTCATACCAGGCTTTGGGCCATGATAAATGGTAGCCCTAGTGATCTTTTGACATAATATGTTTGTGCTCTAGCTTTTCACCTCAACAACTTGACAACATTCTTAGCTCGATATTTGTCACTTAGTGAGCTATTGCCTCCCCATTGTGGTCTCTTAGTCAATGGCAATTATGTACAATACAACAAGAACAACTTCACGTCTGTTTGGATGTCGCTAGGCACGCATTCTTTTTGGTGAAATACCAAGTTAAGCTGTGTCAGACAGTGCAAAATAATGAAGCCGAGTCAGTCATTGTATACTGAACATTGTGTATTGGCCTATGTTCTTAACAGAGACGTATTTAAAAAGGTAGAGCACTATTTGCCTCACGTGTTTATAATGTCCTGCCTCACTGTAGAAATTCAGTGTTGAGCATTTGTGACTGTGGGACTGGGGCTGAAGTCACTAGAGATCATATGAAATAACAGTGAAATATTGACTATGCAATTCTTTGATACAGTTATGGCTTTCATCATGTGAGGGCGCTACAATTTACAATGCATGATTACTCATTATTGGTAGAGGTTCAATGTTAATAGTGGTGGGATCATTGTTTACCATGGATTCAGCAAACATGTTTTTGCCAATTCAATGTAGACCAAAACAATATATTCGTGTTTAGATGTGTTTAGGCAATGTAGATATTCTATCTCTTAGATCTTTTTACATAGTCATAGTATATGATTACAGCAATCAATTAGTTATAATTTGGATGTATATTCTCATTTATTACCTAATCAAATCATCATGTATTATAACCGTTTGATAATCATTCGACGAGAAGACAATTACTTCAATTATTGCATCGCTTCAGCAGCTGGATAAAAAAACTTGTGTTTGTTTCATGAACCGATTTTGTAAAACAAAACCTGTACAAAAAATGTACACAACCATGCTGTATGAAGCAACACCGAAATGATTCGATATTGGGCACTTCGCCAATTAAACTGTGCTTTCCAAGGGACCGTTTGTGATCCAATGAAATCACATTACTACAAACTTGAAAGGAAATTTTCATCAACCTTTCTGTATTTTTGTTTTATTGTTTATTTGTTATATGTTTGCTTGTTTGTCTTTTTGTTTTAACCACGTTACTACAAGCTTCAATGGAAAAAAAAGTTTTTACATAATGTGTTTGTTTTTCAAATCTACACTCTCTGATTGTATCATGTCTTGCATACATTACTCACCCTCTAATATCGGCCTGCAGCAATCCACCAGACCGGCCTGGCAGGCTCCAGTCAATCACGTATTAGTGTGGATTCTGTCACTTACACAAGATGGATGCCTCTCCCGGGCGGTCAGAAAGCCCTCCCCGACCCCGGAAATAAATGGATGGATGTGATCACGTGGTCAGAAACAGTAGCAGACGACACCACAAGCGTGTGGTTTGGACTTTTATGGGTGTGTTGTAGTTTTTGTGTATAAAATTGTGTTGGTTTTTTTCTCAAAATTTCAAAATTTCACTTGTCTGTTGTAGGAGACGACTGGAGTAGTTTTTTGGCAAGTATTTGTGCATTTATACATGGGCCCCAGCATCATGCGTGGGGTGCGTGATATGTTTACTACTATGATTTACAAACACTAAACCATAAACTTTACTATAATCATATAGAATGGTAACCATTGGATACAGAGACCTGGGCCAGGGCATCAGTTTTAGGCTTGATTTATGCTACAGTATGTACTTTATCACTTCACAATATTGAAATAAGTTGACACAATTCTATGCAACCAAACCAATATTTTTCACCAATATTCCATAGCTTCAATCCTCAGTAAACCAAGCAGGAAGTTGTTTTTGATTGAATTTATATGCAATTTATATGTTTTTTTGTTTGTGTTTTGTATAGAATTCAGCGCTTTTCTTATTCTTTGGTTTTTCCCTTCTTCACTTGTCTCATTTGATTTTGTGCGGAAGCTGTTGTTTTAGTTTGAATTATTGATGTGTTTTGTCTTGGGTTTGCTTGTTGATTTGTGTCTGTATCATGGTGTTCGATTATGATTCTGTGAAATGAGTTCAGGGATACGGGCAAACTCTCCAATAGCCGTTTCTTTCATTCTTTTTTCTGGTCTTTTTTATTTGTAGTATATTTGAATGAACTGAAGACCATGTCTGAACGTGTTTGTCAAGTTTATTATTTGAGCCACACCGCATCCTCTCAGAGTTAATGAAAATAAAAAACACATATTTTTTACAAGCTATTTTAATAAATTATTCCCGAATTACAAATCTATTCCAAAATATATATTTAACGTTTCGACAACAAATGTCTTCCTCATATCAGAAACCATTTGTTGTCAAAACGTTACATATATCTATTTTTCTAACATGGTAATTTAAGAATAATTCACTAAAAGCAGGTAAAAAGAAGTATGTATGTGCATGATGCGGGCAAGAGCTACAGAGGAGAGTGCCACATGCAATAATTTCTGCCTCTTGTTATATTTTGAACATACCCAAAAATATCTAATGGAAATACAATAGTGCAATTGGTTTTAGAATGACACTTTGTTGTGCAGATCATACAATGCTATCTATATGAGACAGCATACTCACAGATTTAGACCATATGCGCATGGTTTGCAATTAAAATATTATATTGCCAATCTATAATCATTGGTTTGGAATTTGTAGCATGCTGTGCATATATATGAGCTATTGTAATACTTTATATGAAGGCGGCATATGACTGTATCCACTAGGGGGTTTGTGGGAGCGTTCTAGGTTGTAGGTGTTGTGACAGCTTTTTTATGTATAGGAACATAGCAAATTGTAACTTCTGATTAAAATAATTACACAGACTTTCTCTATTGCCAATTGTTTGTTTCATTAAGTTCTCTGATATATAAATCCAATCACACCCATTTTCATGTTGATAATAATACAGGAAACATAAAACAACCTGTGGAATTATACAATAGTTTAATCATAGTTTCGTATCACAATTTTATAATTAATCTTGACGTGTGGACTGGTATGCACTACAAGTACAATTGTACGAAAGTGAAGTGGCTAAGGAAGTCTTTATTTCCAGTGTTGCATAATCAGTAATATACTTCCACTTAACAGTTCACGAACTAGTTACATATGCACATTACTGTTATACAACTACCCTTGACCGCAAGCATGGGTGAGTAATAGTTAATTTATGACATTCCGTGGATCAAAGCTCCCTATAGTCCTAGTTGGTGCAGGGAGGGTCATGCAGAAAGTGATATAATATGCAATTAGTTCATTGTACAAGGTGTGCTGCTATTGAATGATTATGTGTCTAGTATTGAATAATAGATACTTGCCTTGCCAGTTAAGTGTTAATATGTGGAATAATTTACCATGTTACCGAAGCTCATAAAATGCAATTAACGCCGCTGTCATTCGAGAGTACAGTAAAACCGCCTATTGAGACCACCTCTATTAAAGGGACATGTAGGGCTGAATTTCAGGTCATATGAACCTTATTTAACATTGAAATGGTGTTTTCTAAGGCATTTGATGGCATGTATTCTGTTTGTACAATATTTCTTATTGGTGTGGGGTCAGTCTCGGTGTGTATAAACATATGACGTTCCCTATTCCACACTCCGTCCCATAATTATTTCACGAGATTTGACATAGATTCTGCATGCTGTTAGGAGAGGAACCCAATGCAAAGCTGATGTGATGGAATGATAACATCCCCGGGATAACATCATATTCAAATAGCAGTAGCATGTTATTTATTTATATCAATCTTTGTTATTTCCGCTATTAGAGGAAGTCCAATAATTCACATTACTTCACATTTCTGCTCTCACCCAACTACTCCCAAAAACAGACTTAAATAATCAAATCCAATTAGTTAATTATTACCGTATATTGACCCCTTTACAACTCACTTGAAGTCTTCACAGAGATTAGAATTTTTTTCAGAATCATAACAAACTGTCAATTTTCGGACCTGTAGCGATTATCAATATGAAACAATCATCATCAAGAATCTTAACAATCCAATGTCATCACCACTGATCCTATATAGTGGGCATTGTATATAGAACTAATTAATGTATGACATTATGACTATGCAATTCATTATGTAGAGCACAATAACACTAATCACAAGCGGTCACTATATAATACTAACTGCGTCCAGTTGGTCATTGTCAGGGTCCATGTCGCCGTGCGGTGACATGTATGTGTTGTCCACTATGGAAGACACACTGTCCACTCTCTCATATTCTCCACTTTTGTCCCATCTTCTCCTCTGTGCTCTCCGTTTCTTCCACTTGAAGAAACACACTACTGCAGAAACTATCAGTATCACTAGCACTACAATACCCAACATGGCTGCCCCGAATAGCCATGCGTAGAATTCAGTACTTCGACGACCACCAGTATTCTGAAAAAGTGAATGAAAAAAAAACTATATTATAGAATAATCAGTAAATTGTGGATAACTTTCCTTTTGTGCGTATTATTATTGCAGAACCTATTGATTACCATTTGATATATGATATTAAAATCTGGCTTTCTAAACATTTTTAATTCTTCATCATTATCATCATATCAGACAAGCAAAATAAAATTATATCAATTTAGTACACTAAGATATTAACAGTTCTTAATGAATTGCAAATTAATCTCACCTTTGTTATATCATGGAAGACCTTCTTGTTGTACACAACATTTTGTCGTCTGGCAGAACCCTTAATCTCCCCAACATTGTCATTATTGCCACCCTCCTCCCCTTCACCCCCTTCTCCATATTCACAGTCTTTGGAGGTCGGGGGACACAAATCCTCCCCTCCCTCCCCTGGCAAAGCCACGTGCGCCTGGGGAAGGGGGCCTTTGGTCGAGACCTCCTCGTCAAGGCTTTGTGGCGAAGCTGGATGGAATGTTCTAGGCGATTTACTCTCGATTAGATGACCACGATGGTAGATCTTTCTTCGGGTTGGAACGGGTGTTGGAATGGACGCTTTTGTTGTTTGTTGCACTGTACTTGGTACTGTTGTGCTCGTGGATATTGTACTGTTTAGTGTGATGGCACTCGTGGAAGACAGTCCGGTTGTGAGTACTGTCGTGAGTACTGTAGTACTTGCCAGATCGTGGCCAGTGTCTGCAGATTTCTTGTCTACTTTTTCGTGTGAAGCAAAGTGTCCAAATTTTAGTGTAGTATCGTTATGTTTTTGTTCTGTAGAATCTGTTTTGCTGTGGTTGTTGGTTTGATCCACTTCCGGTGGCTTTTCTTTTATCTCAACTTTATTGGTTGATGTTGTCATCAGTTGCGTGGTTGTGAAGTTGCCTGCATGGACACCAGTGTCTTCTGAAATAAAAAGTGTTTTATCTTGGGTAGTGTTAAACAATGAAGATAAATTATTCATCCGTTTTGTTGTTGTTTTAGTTTATGTAAAAGGAATATTGGTTGTGAATTACATGTATTCTCATGGGAGCCCTGGTTGGTAGCCTCGAATTGGTAAAGCGGTTCAATATGAAGAATACTGTTTTTCTATAGATTGCAGTACAATTTACTACTGTTGCAAATGTCATCATCGTTTGTATATTATCAAAATGCATTGAAGTAGTGCAGGAGTCTAACAAACTATTTTACATATGCTGTAAGTCATTTAGTAGTACCGATTATTTCAGTGTAAAATAGAGATAAAATACGGGACTAAATATAGAATTTCTCACGTAAGTCCCTAATGCAACATGTGCCCTACACATAAGCAATTTGCCCAACGACAAACTAACCAAAACCGAATAAATCACCAAAAAATCTAATAACCCCTCGGAGGTAACACTGACACACATGCAAAGCCGAAAATACCCGGCAAGTTTATTCTCTACCCTACACGCCTGTCGTGTCAAAAGTCATGGACCCTATAATCTGGCAAAATAGATCACTGCACAGCTGCCACTTTTGCCCATATCCCCCGCCTCTCTGCTTCATGCTTCGCCAATTCAATCTCCGTGAATACTGTGATAGATGAATGGAGGAGTCAGGCAGAGGTTCACTGCTTTGATTGCAAGTCTTTGCTGCCTGTGTTGATTGGATTAGTTGATATAAAAGATGCGTATCGATTTTTAATTCCATGGGGCATTTTAGTTGTAGGGTACAGTGAATACAGTAGAATCTCCGGGGAGGGTTTCAAGTGGTCTCATTATTTAGGTGGTCTATTGGTATTCTTACGGAGGTTCACGGTGGTCTTTTTATGGAGATTTGGGACCGCGAAAAATAGTCTTGTCATATAGCGTGTCTCAATAAATGGTGATAGAATATAAGTGCTCTTGATGAGAGGTTCTACTGTATTATATGGGCTGTCAGGGGGTAGTATCTCACTTTAGTGTGTTGTATGGATGTAGTGATGACACAAATTGTGTTAGTATGTGGTGGAGTGGGGGGGGGGTAGGAACATTAACCCAAGTTAGTTGACCCTATTTATATGAGTGACCACGCAAATGTTGGTATGTTCAGTAATAAACTGCCTTGAGTAAGAAAAGAATTGTTGCCATGTTATGAGGTCTATTTTATTTCAGAACTTATAGATTGACACGTCAATCAAGAGACCACCCCTGCAATAAGACAATGTAAGAGGTCCCAAATCTTCATATGGAGACCAGCATAAACCTCCATAAAGAGACCACCTCTCTACGAATACTTCTTGAGGCTGGTGGTCTCAATAGTAAGGTTCTAATGTACCGGTTTCCCCTTGGTACTAGTCGGGTTGTGTGATGCACGAATTACACGTATATTTTGATTACCTTGCCCATTAGGGAAATTCTGGATCAGCCTATACTGATAACCGCTCATGACCTGTCTTTGTGTGAAGCATGTTGTCTCCTTCAGAACAGCATTGGCATAAAATCCAATTATGTCCACTATCTACAATTCTACATCTAATCAAGTTGACAAGGACTAGTAGCATGGATAATCTCTTGCTGTATAATCATGTAAGAGTGTTAGGTTTGGTGTCACTGACCGTACATACGAACGAGCATGTATATGAGGTGAGTACAGTAAGAACCTCCAGTGAAGACCACCTCTCTATTGAGACCACATCTCTAACATGACCATCTTCGAGGGTAAGATGCTACATAGCACATTTAAAGGGACACCACTGGCAGAGAGAAAGAGAAGGAGACTGACAGTGAGATGCGGGAGGGCTGGAAAGAACGAAGAGGAACATACAAAGACACTGACAGGCATGCACAGACACAGAGCAGGCACTCAAATACACCGACAGGCAATCATGATCACACAGACACAGACGCACAGGCAACCAGTCTACAGATTTATCATGGGATCATATTGCTCCTGCCTCCCCCCACTTTCAAATTGGAGATCCCGTATCCCTCTTTCCTTGCCTTTTTCCCTTTATCCCTTTTTCAACGTTTCCCCCCACCCCCTCATCCCATTTCAGTATACATAGGCAGATCCAGGTTTTTTGAAAGGGGGTTGGGGTGGCGCATGTAAGGAAATGGGCACTTACGGGATATCATGAAAAAAACCCTATAAAAATGAAGTATTTTGATGGGAAAGGGGAGGTGCGCGCCCCCTGCGTCCCCCTGGATCTGCCTATATTATAACCCCACCCCACCCCCAAAAAAGGACATATTTGGCCCGCCCTGTGATGTTCTTACCAGCAGAAATGGCGGCCACCAGCAGCCAGCAATGCAGCAGCAGCAGCCAGCCACAAGCAGACGACACCCACGCCCCTAACTGACGGCCCCCGGCCCCAACAGACGTGCGTGGCGTGTCCTCTGTTGTGCTGCTTTTGCATTTCTGGGCGGCGTCACGGGCGCGAAAACGGGCGTGCTCGTGGCTCTGCATCTGCCTGGCCACGGAGCAGTTGCCGCAGCATTGAGTCTGTTCATGGTTCATTGCGTTATCCATGGATACTGTTTTTGGTGCAGTATTGTAATATACTCCTATTGTTGAATATGTTTCTCAAGTTAGAATGTTACTTTTTTTAAATTCAATAATCTTTGATAAAACTGCTGTTTGATTTCCAAAACCCTTTCTCACATATCTATAGCAAGCATGGTTACATGTATGTTTGAAGCTTAAAACTAAGGTTTGACAATAGCGTACTCACACTGGCCAAGGGGTTCTTTACTTTTGTTAGTTTATTGTCTGCCTTAAAGCTTTTTTACTTTCAGTTTATATTCACCATTCTCTTTCACGAGACTGTTCAGCAAAGCAGACTACAATTTGTATGCAGGTGCATTACACAGAACTGCTTTTCTAGCATTACAATGTATGCTGCTTTTGCAACTGGATATGTACACTTTGTAAACCTATATTCAACACGCTTTCATCCACATTGAAAAACAAGCCGTTTCAGTTGGAAGTAAGTGTCTGCCATTGTCACACGTCAACATCTGAAATTTCCATCATGTTAAATTCCCCGCAGAGTTATCAATGTAGTGCTTGTCTTGTATCAACACATCGTCCAATTATCCATTGGAATGAAGTCATTATCGTCTGTAATTACATTGAATCCCTAAATCCCATTTTATCGTCCGCGAGTCCTCCAATACCAGCATGCTTTGCGTCAGTAATCCACAACTGTTGTCGTATAGATAATCACTTAAGAGTGTCCGTGATGTAATCAATGTAATGTGGTCTAGCTAGATTAAGGTACAGTAGACCCTTCAATTAAGACCACCTCTATAAAGAGACAATTTCTAGAATAAGATCACATTTGGACTTCACAAACAAAACAATGTGAACTCCATATACACATATAGAGGTCAATTCTCCACTGAGACCCATTGAAGGCAAACTCTTGTTTGGGCTTAAAGTAGAGGCTCTACTGTACATTGAAGGTCCAATATAGAGGATACCAATGGTGGATCTAGGGCTGGAGATTTTGTTATATAAGGACAATGCCAATAGCCATGGTTAGTAGATTTATAGACATAGGGATATATACTGGGATTTTGCTGTAATAACATAAACATTTGGTGGTAGGTTCTGGATAATCTTCCGTTGGTTATTTTCAATGCTGTGTATTGTAGAAATGGAAGTATTCACCTTGTTGGTGTATATTTTTTCACAAATGAAGTTACTGCTGCAGTCCGTGTACTGAGTCTATAATCTATCCATATATATTTCTAGCATGATTTCATTTCATTTCATACTTTCTCAATTGCCCATAGCTTGCTGTAGAACATTTTTTTCCTTCAAAAATGCATGTCTTACAAAAATATTAATGAGACTTGAATACAAATATCCAACTGTGCAGGCCAATGAAAAAACACTTATTTAACTTAAACCATGGCTCTTATTTAATCCACCAATTTTAAGCTGTATTACTCAAATGCACCTACATGGGGTACAGAAAATATGGCTTTATTTTTTTCAATACTTCAAAAACCCATGCCGTCTGTAGCTATTTTTCACATAATGTTCACCAAGAGCCAGTAGACATGTGTCCGAGTCCAAAGGGATTTTTTAATGTGTCACTTTAACAGCTAAAACTGACTAAAACTGCCGTGTTGCCGTGTCACTTTTACCACATGTATTGTCCTGCTCTAGCACGTGGTGCGCAACCCATCAGTTTTTACACAGCTGCCACTTTCATCAAATTGATGGAGCAAAACTTCCTGTTTGCTCCGCTAATGTATGATGTGTTTGTTTAGTCGTGAACTGGCGGAGCTTCAAAGTGGAGAACTCCAACCCTGGAACAGAGAGATGCACATTGATTAGTAATAATGGAAAGTGTAACCTACAGTAGAACCTTCGTATCGCGACCTTCTGTGGGACCGTCTTCAACTGGTCTGAGTAGTTGGTGATCGCTTTATATTACAGAGATTCGCAACGACCTTTTTATAAAGTCTTGGGACCTTGAAAAATTGTCTCATTATAGGGATGGTCGCTTTATACAGGTGGTCTTATTTACAGCTTCTGTTGTGTTTCTAAAGCCCTAGTCTGACAGTGACGAATATTCATCCCATCATTTATTATTGTGAAGTGAAAGTTTTGGATAACGCAATTAAAAAGTCATTTACTATCATAATATACTTTGGAGTATACACAAAATGGACAGCTTGACATTTTAAAATAATTTGAGACAGCTGAAACCGTTTATTTGCTCATTTCTAAATCAACATGGGCTGGTTGAGCTGTTTGTCATCTTGGAAATTGTAGTCAGACGCGTTGATCATCGACAAGTCGCTTTCATGAATAGCTCGATCAAATAATCGTTTTTCAATTGAATTTCACCACTCTGATAAGTGGAAACTTATGATAACTCGATTGTCATCATACTTCTTTCGAGTTCTACATCTAAAAGTTATGATATGTAATTTCCCTGTTACTACGTCAATAAATGTGTGCTAATACTGCAGTAGATAGATACACAAAATGCATCAGACGCGATTCTTCAAGCACACCACAATTTAAACTTATTATTTACACTTTCTGACAGGAATCTCTGTCCACCATCACGGGAGAGAAATTCTGATAGACAGATCCATCACTGTGAATACTCAGTTGAAAAATGTGTGCTGTGCTTCAAGAATCATGTAGGCCTACACCAAACACAATGCCATCGTTTAATGACACTGGCCAAAAAACTGTTATTTTCTTGTGACCTGGTTTAGCCAATCCCTTGCTAGTTGAGCACCAATTGGCAACGGCTCTATCAATGAACGAAGCACATTGCATATTTTATAAACCTTTCACAGTTAATTTGGCCAGTTATTCCCACGACTTGGAACAAGCCCTATAAATTGTATAGATTTCTTTGCCCGGAAAGCATCTATAATAGACTCAAAAAGAACCACTCATTCTGAATGCCACATTTCTCTTGTCCATGCCGTGTTCAGTGAATACAATTGGGAATTGGTTATTGAAATTGACAATTTCCGACCGGAGGCAATTATTTGCTGGAATGTCATTCTGCAATAAATGTCATCTTAATTCTGCTCTATAGAGTAGCAGCGTATTGGGGGAGCTGTGTTATTACTGGGTTATTGGGTGTTCTTTGTGTAATGGCATATGAACACGTAGCGGTTGGTGGTCCTCCTCTATACGCTAAGGCCATTAGCATTTGAGTTAAGCCGTGTGAGTGATCTTTTGTTCATTGTTGATGCTACTGTCAGAAAACCCTGATAGTTCAAGCCGAACCACTGGTGATGATGTTGTGGTTGTTATTAGATAAATTGTCTAGTCAAAGTACAGCATCAAAGGTCTACAGGAATCTCTTTTACAATGTGCGTGCATTCAGTGGTATATATCCTTCCAATGACTTGTAATTTTAATAATGAAGTGAGTATGTGTCATTACTTAGGAGTAACATCCTCATCTCCCAATGTGCTGTACAGTGTCGGAGATGAAGAGTCACGGGTGTGAGCTTGGAGCTAGTGCTATCGTCAGACAGTCCCGAATACTGACGTAAAATCAGCAAATATTTTGTATCCATTGTTAACTGGTACATCACCTCGTCACAAGCGTGTTATTCAAGTATAGAATCATCTTTTGGCCCATGTTTCTTTGCTTCATTAACGTACGTCACTGTGGGCGAGACTGGGGCATATGAAAGACACCATCTGTCTATTTTGTTTTTAATACCACTAAAGTGTGACTAATAATACCATACGTTTACTCTTTTGTATATGTACGCGTGATGAGTGTTGAGCAAACTCAACCCCAACTGGTGAGTATTTGCCAGTTGTTATTGAGATACTAATCTGGTCATGCGAGACGGTGTTTGTAGTTTACAGAAGTGACAGTGACAGGACTATCTGATTCTACTGCATACTCCTCAGGACGTATGAGTAGAAAGAAACATAGGGAAACTATGGAACTGCGTGAACACTGTGAATTCCAATGAAACAAGTGCATTAGCCCCAGTATGACAGTAACAAATGTTTATGGTCAAATCTTTACTTTGTTCGAAATGACAAAAACATACACGCATGGGGAAAATATGATTTCACCCTCTACAATATGTATAGAGTGGCAGATGACAATGGTTATAAAACCGCAACAGGACTGATGGGGCGATAGGGGCCTTTAGTATGTGGGACTGTGTGACCAATAAAACAACACATTTGGTACACTAAATGCGAATGTCTGACATAATATGAAATACATCTAAGTTGCAAAAGCAGATAAATCCACACATCTGTTTCAAATTGAACCTTACGCAATTTTCCGCTAACAGCTGTTGTTATGAAGAAAGCCTCTGCAGAAACTACAGTCGGACCACTTTATCTCGAAAACTGAGAAGTCGATTATGTGGATAACCCGAGCAAATAACCCCTTTTGTTCAAGTTACTTAAAATACCAAATCATTAATATATATCATTAAAATCGTGTAAAATCATTGATACACATAACTCGAATTTTCATAACTGAAATCTGAATTCACTCTTTTTTAGGTAACTTTGAACAAATCCTACTGTATTTCCAGATGCAATATAAATGGATAAGTTTCATGTGTATCTCCGATATAACGTTGTTACAGTGATACCCCATGACCACAACTGACTCTCAAGTGCATAATTTGAATATCTCAAGAGCATTAAATTGGATCAATTCTGGGTATCTGCTCCACCATCTCTAATACACTAATCCAATATATTGTGGCACACATTTATAAGAATTATAGCTATAAACTAATAATCACCATTACTTGAAAACTACTCACTTCTTTTAAAAATGAACATGTTCTTTCCTTTAAAAAATCATTATTCAATTTCACAAGAACAAGTCCAACACCATCCATACAGAAAACTATTCTCCAAAATGACACACTACCTTGAAAATCTTTTTAAAAAAGACAATCCTGTCACCATATCTGTATCAAACATTTCCCTAGTAAAAACACTCTCAATCCATTACATTACATGAAGTCTACCACAACCAAGGCCTTCTAGGGTTTCTGCTGTGACATATGCAAGCTTATGACACCACCAGAGCTCGGCTCCGTCTGCTGGTCTCTATTTCAAGTGCCTTGAGGGAGGCAAACGTCGCACGGTAGATATATGGCACCAGTCTACGGGGCACTCCCTTTTGGCACCACCCCGCCAATTTGGGCCAATCACGGAGCCCATTAGTAGTGAATGCCTCTACGTTACTCAACCTTCAATCTTTTGCATGGAAGAAAATATTGAGCTAATAAATTTGGTGCTTTGCTTGCACTGGCTGTAGCTTTTTAACCCCACAGGGCAGTTAGTGTTTTATCAGAGTGGATGGGGGAATGTTGTATAAAGGAAGCTGTAGATGTGAATGTAAATGTATGAGGTGTAACAGTTATGTAGTGTACTATCCATATGCTCCGCTCTATATTTACTTTGAGGTTTCTCACTCCCCCAATGAGCATACATCACTTGCTTGTCTTGCGCATAGTGCTCATCGCTCAAGTTAGCGTTCAATCACCTGACCTGTATCTATTTAACGCGACGGTACCGTGGAGCAGTGTGAACCATGTTAGAAATGAATTTGCTCAACACCCAACAACAGATCCGACCAGAAATTAAACTACAACTCTCTATCCATTCGGCTAATGAAGCACCAATGTGTAGAGGATGATCAAAGGTAATGATGGGCTTGTGTGATTAGCGGGTCATGGTGGAAGTCGCTGAAAGGCGTGCACTGCTGTGTGCACTTGTATGCTCTTGGAGATCAAGGCATCCTCGTCTATTTCAGGCTCATCATTCAAACTACAAGATAATGTGACATTGGGAAAGTGTAAATAACATTTCCATAGAATTTACAAACGACGATTAGATCAAGGTGGCTCCCCCATTTCTTAAAAAAAGAACAAAAAAACCCCAACATAATGGTGCTTTTTGACATTTCCGCAAGCAGATGTGCATACTGAACCATGGGGTCAACTGTCTGTGTCCTAACCCCCTTTTATGAAAACCTGTATCTGCCAGTGTATGCGTGACGAGATTACATACCAATCAACAATGGCTTCAATGTCACGATTTATTCGTATTCAATATTTACGGGACCACATTCTAATCCTTGGAGCAAATCACATCTGTGTGATTGTGTTAAATGAACAGAATCTGATGTGATGTGAATGTACCACTGGTAAAGCAGGATGGCGTGACCATAGCTTAGACTAGATCTTGCAGCTGTGAATATTTACTGTGAGAAGCATGACACTGTGTGACTCAGACTTTGGCACTTACAGCAGTCAAACATCCCCCGTCACGGATGGCTGCACTCGCGAGATCCACTCCCGGATATTGTGTTCGATGAACTTCAAGATACCAGGCCGGGTGTTCAGGGAATACGTGAATATTGAATAACCGAATAGCTCGCTGCTTGGGATAATGGCATGATTCTGGTCTTATGACCAGGGGGTTGTGAGGTCGAGTCCAATCACGGGTACTTGATGTAGGAAATTAAAAAAAAATATATATGTGTAACTTTAGGAGCGTGCTTTGTTAAAGAGAGCTGAGGGAGAACGGTTTAGAATTAAATTGTGTTGTGCATGGAACCTATTATTGACAGCGGACATTCCAAAAACTATGAAAAAGGGGAAAAACACACACACATCGCCCGCCCGCCCACACACCCACCCGCCCGCCAGACACACACACACACACACACGCACACACACACACACACACACACACACACACACACACACACACACAGACACACACACACACACACACACACACACACACACACACACACACACACACACATACACACACACACACACACACACACACACACACACACACACACACACACACACACACACACACACACACACACACACACACACACACACACACACACACACACACACACACACACACACACACACACACACACACACACACACACACAGAGAAAACGATAAGGTTTCCCCTAAATGACGTTAATGCGTATTTCTAATAAAACAATATCCTTCATTCAAGTACATGATATTATCATAGTTCTAGCTCTTTCCCTTCCCCATTACAGTGTTTAGCAATCTACGAATAAACAGTGGACACATAAACGTTAACGAGTAGATGAACACAAATAAAGTATGTTATCTCTGACACTGCAAACTGGGCAGAATGCAGTGAAGTGTTTGTCCTATGCTAAAAATAGCCATGCAGAAGTCCAATTTCCCCGAGCAGTCTATGCAAATCAAAACGAATCGCAGTTCAGGGAATCCACGGGAGGATTTTATTTTTGGAGTAAAGCATGTCACGCTATCCTAGCTAGGAATCCATAGCACTTAATACTGTATGTTAGATTTAGAGTTACAATAGAAATTCCGTATTAGGACTGCTTGTAGGACCGACTTAAAGTGGTCTCAATGGAAGAGGTGGCATTTATATTGAGGTTCCCATTGGAATCATATTGAAGGATTGGCATAGAGGAAAGTGGTCTAATTATAGAGGTGGTCTTAATTCACGGTTCAATTGGAATAGGACCGTTGGAACCGCTAGTCCCGAGCTCTAGTAACTGGAATTTATCGGTAACTCGATCCCGATACATGCAAATTTCCGAAGTGTATATTTTTTGTCACTGCCTTAAAGTTAGAGTTAAACTGGTCTAACTGTGCATCCATATTTTTTGTTTCGATTTTAAACAATGACTAGAATATAATCACTGTGTATATGGTTTATATCATGAATGGTCGAACATTTCTCAAGGATGAATGCGCAATGTTCTGAATATTTACTTATATTACACATATACCAATACACTTGTACATTTAGGGTGCTCGATTTGCCCTTACAGCTTATTGCAGTGGACAATATTTTTATAAATAGTTGAACAATACATTTACATTTTTGCACAATAGTCCGTTTTTTGTCTTGTGCCATGTGTAAATCTGTCATAGTCTTATCATCTCTAAAATAATTAATTTCGCAACACACATACTAAATTAGGCAGATCCGTGGGGCGTGCCCTCTGCAGCCTCCTACCCCCACCCGCTCCCCCATCTTTTGCATGTACAAAACTCATGAAATCCACTGGTTGCACCACCCAACCTCATTTTCGGAAAACTGGATGTGCTAATGCACTACCAACCACACAAATCAACACAACTCTACAAATCCCAACCATGTCCATCATACACTTACTAACTAGAACCCTACTAGCCAGACAGACCCTCTCCCCTTGGCTGTCCTACGCAAACACTCACTAATTCCACGAGTAGGGCGTCCTCGTGTAAACAAGGCCCATAATGTGATTGGCGGCGGGATCAATGCCACTTCACAGACATGAGAGACACTCGCTGATTGATCTACACGGCCTTTCTTCCAGGGCATTACGTCTTAATAAGGCGACCCATGAAAAGACCACATTTTCGGGCCCTCTGGCGTGGTGCTTAATTTTTATCCGGCGTTGTCACTCCAAATTGTGTAAAGATCGGGTGAGTTTGTGCTGCTGGGGAAGTGGGATATGAAACTGGAGGTTTTTTCCTCGGGTGTTATTTTTCGACAAGTCCAGATTTTGTTTGTGTCTAATTTTATCGTCTGGTTGTTGGGGTTTGGGTTTTTCATGCGTACGTCCCTGCGTTGGATGCGTGTATGCTAGGTGCTTGTGCTGAGTGACTGAATGACTGAGTGACTGAGTGTGCGTGTGCGCGCCCGCGCGCGCACGTGTATGTGTCTTAGGGATATGTTTTAGTGGAGTGTTATTTGCTTTCAATCACATATTGAGACAGATCATCATCCGTTTAGGAGTTAGGAGATCGCTACATATAAGCGTGTCATGTGGATAAACAGTACACGGTATTCATTTGTTGTGATTAAAAGATGTAGGCCATTCATTTTATTATAACAATTTTGATGACTTATTATAATAATGGAATGATTTGGTTCTTTTTGTACAAGGTGGGTATTTATGATGACTGCTCTGGCTTATTTGTTATGAACGATCTTCTATAAATTGAATTGGCAGCTTATTTTTCTAGAACGTTTTCATTTTATTTGATGCTACTTTTAAATATCAAGAGGTTTCCAAGGATGATATTTTAAGGCTATTATCCACTCCTAATGTGTCAAAGTCCACAGGTTGCGATGAAATTCCAGCTAAATTTCTAAAGATGTTGCCGATATTCTACGTCCCCCTTTAATATGTATCATAAATCTTCCTATCACTTCGTTAGAAGTACCTAATGACTTTAAAACTGCAAGAGTTGTTCCACTGTACAATAAAGGCGATAGAAGCTTTGAAGGTAAGTTTTGGTCTGTTTCCATTTCACCAATAGTATCAAAATTGTTTGTAAAGGTGATTTACAATAAACTGATGAGATATATAATAGAAAAAGATCTTCTGAATAAATTTCAATCTGGTTTTCGACAATCATATTCTGCAGATACTGCTTGAACTTATCTGTCTGGCAGATCGAGATGAGATATATTCTGACAACTACACGGATGTTGTGCTCATTGATCTGCAGAAAGCGTGATATGTGTTTGTGATCAGTCTGTATCTTTGTTTATTTCGTATCCCTCTGTGAGAAAACAGTTTGTGGAAATAAATGGTTGTAAGTCTGATTATGGAGAAGTCACATGTGGAGTACCACAAGGGTCTGTTCTAGGCCCACTTTTGTTTACTATTTATGTCAATGATATGATTAATTCTGTTAGTTGCGAGCTTTTACTCTATTAAGATGACTGCTATGGTGGTCAGTGACAAGGACCCAAAACATACTGAATCTGTATTGTCTAGTCAACTTGAATCTTTAAGTTTGTGGCTACAATAAAATAAGTTATCTTTGCATTTAGGTAAAACGGAATCCATCATCTTTGGATCTAAAAGAAGGCTGAACAAATGCAATAAGATTTCAGTTGTATGTTGCAATGTTGTAAATATCGATTCAAAATCACATGGAAAATATCTAAGAATCACTTTCAATCAAGACCCCAGTGGCGATACTAATGTTTAAAATATTCTTTAAAAGGTTCATGTAAAACTCAACTTTCTTTATAGGAAACAAGATTTTTGTGGCATCTGTTATGAAATTATTAAGTTCAGCTTTTATTAAACCATGTTTTGACGATGCATCCAACAGTTGGTACTGGGGTCTATCACAGTATCATAAGAATAGACTGCAGACTGCGCTGAATAAGGTTATTCGTTTTGTAAATACCATAGTAGACATCACTTGTCATCACTAGACTTTTAAAAACTTAAATGGCTAAATGTAAGATATAGAGTTGATTTTTTAAGTTTAAATTTAACGTTCAATATGCCTAAAGGCAGTGCACCCTCATAATTTTCATACTATCTATCAACTAGATAACAATGTACATCGAACAAGATATAGCAATAATTCATTTATAATCCTCCATGTTAGAACTCAAGGAAATAATTCTTTTCGCTACAATGGAATTAGTCTCTGGAATCAACTCCCTCAGGAAATTAAAACTTGTGATAATAAAATGTCTTTTAAAATTAAATGTAAGCAATATGAATATGAAGCTGATATTTTTACTATGTAGTACTGTCTATTTTCCATATCTGTGATAAATCTATAAATGTGTTATATTTATGTATTTAATATTTATGTTCGTGGCCAACATTGTTTATTGTCGCTATAATTTAAGGTCCACTATGGAAATAAGAATATACAGATATGTATATACATTTTAGTGCTCCTTATTTATTGCAGTGTACAATGTCTTTGTCTTTTGTTTGTAATGAATCTGTGATAAAAAATATTTTCAATTCAATTCAATTTTCAATAAAATTCGATATCGGATTATGAATGTAGGGACTCAGTGCTATTGTATTTGGCTCCACACATAATAATTTCATTATTGTTTCAACTGAACTATTTCTTAAGTCCTAACATAAAGTATATATTGGCAGATTGAAAGTTTCTTCCCAGACATATTTTTAAAGCATTCCAGTCAAAT
Organism: Streblospio benedicti; assembly: GCA_019095985.1. NCBI lineage: Eukaryota > Metazoa > Annelida > Polychaeta > Spionida > Spionidae > Streblospio > Streblospio benedicti. The sequence goes on along the minus strand of CM032660.1, from coordinate 20,801,991 downwards.
AGGTTTGTAAATCCTTCAACTGCAAAAATATAGCTTTTTGAATACAAATACAAAGAACCCACGAAAAACACCAACTGTTCTAAGCTATTTGCATTTTGAAGCAAAACACAGACATCATGATAGAGAAGCCCATATTAAGTCAGTGGGTACGATGCCTTGTCAAGATAAGAAGATTATTATGTCTCAAGACAGACAGTGAGCATAACAAAATGACAGCAAATGTATGGAGTGCCTGATGGAATCAGAAGATGTTGGGTTCTGCATAATGCAGCTCATTGTTAAATAAATGAATGGGGAATGGAAAAAAACATTATTATTTACATGAACTGTACTACACTGTACTTTCTGACGAATGATATACAGCATAACCTCCAATTAAGACCACCTCTGTAGTTAGACCACTGTTCACGACCCCAAACCTTCATAAAGCTACCAAAAGGAACCCCTGTATAGAAACCATCTCTCTATTGAGACCACATAACACTGGTCCCAAACGGAGAGGCTTTACTGTAGACATATACTCCAATGCTGAAGTTAATTATTGTTCTTCTTTTGAAATAGATGTTCATTACTTCATAACCAAACTGTAAAGAAAAAATTGACGCTTCAAATTTTACTCAATACGTTAGTTGATTTTTCTACGTATGAGTGAATGCTCGAATGAAAAAAAATGTAAACAAGATCTGAATCAATTCTTTATTCAACCAATCAATGATTTACTGGAACAGGAGCATCCCAGAGAAGCTGGAATAAGAGCCTCCCCTGACCGTGCCACCATCTGCAGCCACCCACACGCGCTCGTTCTGGTTGCACTGGATGACGCCCGCGTGAGCCCCGTTGCCCGTGCCTCGGCCCATGCCGTCCCCGTAGATTCTAGGTCCCTCGCCTCCCTGCTTGGTGATGCGCGCCGTGATGCCACTGTCGTGCATTGTGTGCAGTCTGAAAGTGAGGGAATGAGTCAGACGACATTCTGTCGCATTAATGGTTGTTTCTAGATTTGTATTTAAAGTCATTTGGTTATGACTCTTTTCTTCTTTTTTGTGAAAAACAGAAATCACTGTGAGTTACAACGTCCTCTCTCTGGACAGTGTACCTTACTGCAACCAGGGGGTGCGTTCTCTTGGTGAAAACAAAAAGGTAACACGTATCCACATAGTTATCAACAAGATTAATTTTAGAGGCTCTCCATTCCGGCTATATTTTAATGAAGCTTTATTGGTTCTACTTCTCAAGGTCATCCTGCGTCGGGAATGTAAATGATTTTGGTAATTTGGGTCAGTAACGGGGCAATGTTACATCACACGTGTTAGATGGCGTTAAAGTAACCACCTTTCCAAACATAAGACCATTACCGAAAAACACTTACGAATATGCAAAGAAGTAGAAACCGGTGGTCGGGCATACAAATTGGCTGCTTGCGGGGTCGAATCCGTTTCCTTCGTTCACATTTACTGTGTGGAAGATGACCGTGGCCCCCGCCGCCACTCCCTGGTCCGTGGAAGTTGTTGCCAGAAAAGCGATAGGGGTCGCTGGAATTATAGCAAAAGCAGTATGACTGTATCACGTTCAAATTGACTCTTGGTTATACAAAGATAGATATGTGTGTGACACACTTTATTGAAACGTTTGCATGTACTATAAGACAGAATTACCCGGGCAGAATCATAAACATCCTTGGATGGAATGACACAGCTTTTAGTTCTGTGAGAATGGCTGAATGCGTTTGCCTTAAGGTGCTCGTTGAATACACATGTAGGTACTACCACAGTAATAGTGGTCCAGGGCTCCTATAAACTTGGAGAACGAATCCTCTAATCCAAACGCTAACAGCAACGTGCATTAAATACAATATATCATATTGATGTTACATTCCATGTTAATTATTTGCATACACTACCCTAGTACACTGTAATGTACATAGGAATATCCAGGGGGCACCAAACTAATTCATTTTCATAGGGGTTTTGATGAAAGTGCGCCCCCCCAACCTCCCTTTCCTTAAGTGCGCCCCCCGCTTTTTCCAAAAACCTGGATCTGCCTATGATGTATTTGTAGCCAAAGAGTAATGATAAATTATTATAAAACAAAAGCTCAATGATGCACACCTCTTGAAGATTCCAGTTCCGCAATTCTGCGATGAAGATCAGAATTATCGGTTCTCAAATGCTGGTTTTCTAAAATTCAAAGATGATTTTGTTTTCATTTCTGAAGTAAGATGTCATGACATATCATATATAGATACATTTTCAATTTTTCAGCTCTCTTATATCAGCTTAATTTTGGTTTGCTCTCTCTTCCAATCATCCGAATTCCCTTTTTAACACATATTTCGACCTCTAGATACAATTATGCATATAGCGGCTATATAGCCATTACAAATCAGTTGCACATCGTAGTTGTTGCAATTTCAGAAGTTCAAAATGAAATACGCCTACCATTTCTCAGCTGGCCCATGCCCTCCAAAAGCTGACCGATAACTGCGGTGTTCTTCGAAACCTCAGATTTCAGAAGCGACACTTCATCTTTGAGCTCACTCTGCTGACTGACTTGCACAACGGTGCTCAGCAAAATACACAAACAAATACGCTTCATATTTAGAAGATTATTACGCACTGTCACCAGTCACTGGCAATGGGATAGTGAGCGCAGGCATATAATAAGAAACGTAGTTATCATTGTGAGAACGTCCACATGTGTTTATCATGTAAAAACTAACTGATATATTCCCTACGTGTATTCGACTATCCTCTCATAATGTTTATTGATTCACAGTATTTATCTCATTGGTTATGTCACATATGAGTATGTTTTTTTTTTCATAACTATTAGTTCAAATTAATTGTCTAACAGTATTATTGAATGTCCAATGGGTAATCAGTTACAGTTAACATTTTAATGAATGGCTATCAAAGTTGTATGTATGGGTGGTCAACAAGCAATAACAAAATTTAGGATTCCACATTTTATTGAAGTTTCATCTAAGTAAATTAACAAACTATTGGTATTATAATATGAATATCTCGTTTCACGCAACAATTTAATACAATACATGAAGTCTTTTGGAATAATAAGTATCACTGAAGTAAAACAATTAAAAAATTACACCAGTTCACATTCAGTTGGCAGGGGACTTTTAGGAACACAAGTTTCCGAGCTCGCGATGAAGTAACAATCGCCTTCATTGGGACAAACTTGGGGAAATCCCAGATGGCAGTATCTGACGTAGGTGGGATCCCCGGGGAAGATGGGGCAGGCTATATAGACGTCGCACCTGCCCGCGAACGGCAGGAACTGTCCTTGAGGCTGACCTTCGCACATCTGGAGTCTGCCTGCTTCGTCGTCAATATCAACTACGCCTGAAAGGGTTAAATTGAGATTTGTCAAAAATTTCGCCGTATCGTATTAAATTTCATGTTCGATAGGGAGGGGGACTCGTAACCGGAACGTTGTGGTTGCGATTCCTGTTCGGTCTTTGATGGTTGTTGACTCATAGCAGTCACACACTGTGGAATCTGCATGATAAAAATGAACAGGTCAGGCGAGTGAATGCTAATGTCAGCCGTAATGTGAATGACAAAGTTTGATAAAGTGAAGCGCATGTGGTCCAAATTGTGAATTACGAACACTGGGGGTAAAAAAAATGTTTGGGGTTGTGAAAACAGAACAATCGTATAGATTGAAATTTACCTCTTAGTCATGGAATCAAACAACAAAGTATCAATCATGATAATATTTATTTTCGCTACATTGCGCCAGCCGTCATGAAATTTTGAATTATGCTGATACTACTCAGCATCTTTCCCCATATTCACTTTTAAGTCCTCATGGTATTCAATGGCGAGTCGTTTGAGAAGATTTCTGAAGCCTCTGTGGACTGTGCTGTGGGTGCTGACTCCGTGGACTGTGCTGGTTGCCCAGGAAGAAATGGAGGGGGTAAACAATCATTGGGTAGTGGACTTTGGGCACGCATTGGCCAAGTTCGGATACAAAATAGCAGTCTCCCTCATTTGGACAGTCATTGGGTTGTATCACGTGACAGAATCTCAGAAGCGCGGGATCACCAACAAATAGCGGACAGAACCAGTATGCATCACATCTTGGCGCGTAGGGAAATGCTGCACCCTGGTCAGCTCCTGCACAGATTCTCACTCTGCCAGCTGTATCATCAGTATCAAAGGATGTAAGAACCGGGGAGTTTAGTTTACTATTGTGAATATTAATTCATATTTTCCCCTGTGCATTTGAAAACAACTTTATTTTGATTAGATTTAGATTGTTCTTTATGTACACAACATAATCTAAACATAACTTAAACATATACTAAAAAGTATGTACATTTAGTTTATATAGTTTAAGTATACATGTATGCAAATTATGGGAGAACATGCACATTACATGAGACTCACCGTTCTCAAACTACGATTCACCAGACTCACCATTCTCACAGTATGATTCACCAGATGCACCATTCTCACAGCATGATTCACCAGACTCACCATTCTAACACTACGATTCACCAGACTCACAATTCTCACAGTACGATTCACCAGACTCACCATTCTCACAGTTGTCGCCCACTTTGCCCTGCAGACACGTGCACGCCACCTGACACACGCACCCGTATGTGCCGTCTGTGTATTCGATACACTCTCCATCAAACTGGCACGGATTACTGGCGCAGGGCCCCAGCGGCTCTGCAATACACAAAACAGTATACACTAGGACAGTATATATGGTAGAATAAAGGACCGTTTATGATTTATGAGGAGGGGGCCGGAGGAAATTAAGGTGGGGCTGCCAACTTTGTACATGGAGAAATTTTCAGAAAATCCTCCGCCCCCCACCCCATGAACGAATAATGAGCGGTCCCTAATAAGCATTGTTTTTCATCGAAATCTCAGACCTTCTTGAAGCATTTTACACTTTTTAGGTTCTGATCTGGTACATATCAATTGTACTTCAAATGTATATTCCTGTACAATGAAATAAATGCAAATGAAGAAGTCTTACTTTGAAGGGAAAAAAGTAATTACTATATACATCAACACACTGTATATTAATCATTAGTGGCCTTTTAACAATATAACATATATCGCACTCATCACCATATAGTACCTGTAACATTACCATCACTGCAAACAAGCACATTGTCACTGAGACAATCCCAGGACACGGGGTCAAACACCTGCCCGGCCGGACACTGTTTCATCTGGTAGACGTAGGAGCCTCCTCCAATTGCAGTACACTCCGTATACTGGTCACAACTGTTAGACTCCGGAAGCCGGATGCCTTCATCGGTGCAGGCAGCTAAAATTTATTCAAATCAATGTACGGCATGATTAGTATACAGTACAGGACCATAGGCAAATCTGAGAGAAGGGGTGGGGGTGGTGTGGTTTGTCATGTTAGCTATTGATCGCGCATACAAAACCCATGAGATCCCTTCAGCGAACCACCACCCCTTTGAAAACCTGTATCTGCCAGCGCAGTACAGGACCATGCTTAGGTGGGTTAGTCGGGGAGGGGGCAAGAGTTGGGGGGGGGGGGGTGATGAATACTGGACACAGCCAGTGGAATTCATGGGCTTTTATTCAGACTTATCTTCATAGGCAGATCCAGGTTTTCGGAAAAGGGGGGGGGGCGCACTTAAGGAAACGAGGGGGCGCACTTACGGGATTTCATGAAAAACCCAATGAAAATGAAGTATTTTGGTGGAAAAGGGAGGGGGGGGCGCCCCCTGCGCCCCTTAGATCTGCCTGTGATCTTTATCATCAAATATTAAACTGTCCATATTTTACATAAACACAGCCCAACAATAAGCAAACACTTTTTTGAAAAAGTATGATACATACTTCCATCTCTAGAAGAGCAGTCATTGGTCCAGTACTTTTCCGCGCACAGACAGCCACACGTCAGTTCCGTGGTATTGCCCGACTGGGTGGTGAGTTCTGGCGCAGCAGTAGTGACCTCTGTGGTGAGGCCGGGTGGTGCCGTGGTGGTTGTGGTAGCGGTGGTTCTTGGTGTGGTAAGACCAGTTGGTGGTGTTACACAGACTATAACACAATATATAGAGTTGTAATAGTATGTCAGTTTGAAAAAAAAGCATACAACCTGACTATCGTGGTGACTTAAATGTTATGAAAAGTAAACAAGGTAGATGCGTACTTCCGTAGAAGCTATTAGTTTCAATACATATATTTAAAAGTCTCAATAATATGGCAGAGCACTATATTTGGTTAAGCTTGACTTAATAACTACTTAGTGATTATGAACCACAGTGGAGTTCGTCGTGGGTATGAGCCCCTTCTTTGAACCACATTAAAGCTCATATACATTGTATCATAACTAATATAATCATGATATAAAAAGTACACTGTATGTTTACAATAGTAAAATGGTCTTTACATGAACTGTCTGAGGAACAGTAAAGTATATCCTTTTCCACACATTTCTTGGTTGAGATGTCGAATGATTCTCCGTCCAAACATTGCCTTTTCTACAACAAATAGAGGAGTTTTTCACCACTAAACAAAGTTTATTAGACCCTTTTCAAGATTATTGTATTGCTCATAACGAAATAGACATAAATCACGTGTTATAATTGAAATACCTCATATTGTCTGGTGCTGTTAACCATAACGCACTCGGCATAACTCTGACAGTCAGACGACTCCCCGCGTCTCTCACCCAGCAGGAAGCAGGTGTCTGCAAGGCAGAATGTATTTATAAAAACAAACACACAATTACCTAGAAGAGATACTTCATAGCTAATACTATAGTAGCAAATAGAAGACTAAAACTAGATTAATCGTACGCATGTTAGAACAATAATCTATCAGAATTATTTTCGTAATGTTGGGCAAGTTGTTATATTAGTCCATCTGTCTTATAATCATCCGTGTTGTTGAGTTACCACAGTGCTTGTGATCATGTGTTCGAATCTCAGCAGTGACTGTAACGTATAGCCCTTTAGAATTAGAGAACAACTATTTCTAATGCTAAATTGCTTACACTCAAGGTACTCAACATACAACATGCCAAATATCCCTTTGCTTTTCATACTGATACTAACACATATAGTTCACATACGTACCACCGTCCCTACTGTCACAATCATTTGTCCAGTCGGCCCTGGAGCACTCACAGCCGCACCCCTCCACAAGCACGCACTGCTGAGAGTCGTAGTCGAAGTAGCAGTCTCCCAGGCGCCCGCAGTCTGGATTCAGGGTCTTGCAGTCCCGCACTCTTGCTGGATCTGGACATTCCACAAATTCGTTGCACGCTCCGGAGAAGGGATACCATCCGTCTGTACGGTTGGTGCACAAGTCTTCGCGGTCCATGCTGTCATTTGAACCTGTGTGGGAGAACGTTTGGAGGTGGTTTTGAGGGCTAGAAATGGTTGCCAAGCTGATATGTAATATCAAAATCATAGAGTCTCTAGATCACTGGCACATTGATAAGAAGTGAGCATCCCTTCTCTCCCCATCCCGCTCCCCCAAATCATGTAATTTCAGTGGAGCATAATCATATAATAGATGGACAACTTAAAACCTAAGTTTCAATCATATATGAAAATAATTTGTCCCTTTAATGAGCCAGGTATCTCTAGCATGCGGGCAGCTTTACTGCGTCACACGTATGGCTCTACTCAGTACCATTGTGTACACATTGTAAACATGCAAGATTCAATGGAGGTAGATATAAGGTGTGTATAAGATCTGTGGGATGAAACTTACTACACTATAAGTACCGTTCAAACACATACACACCCGCCTCTTCCGTTCACAATGCGCTACTTGCACGTGTGTCAGTCGCACCAATACGTACTGTATTCGCAGACGTCCCCCACCAGCCCGTGTGCCCCCGGACAGCGCAGGTCGCACGCGCAGCCGAAGCTGCCGTTCGTGTAGTCGATGCAAACGCCTCCTTTGAGGCACGGGCTCGAGGCGCACGCAAACAGCGGCACTGAAAGGACACGAGAACCTCCCCATTGAGACCACCTTTGTGTATGAGAATAAATGGTTGCAATGGTAGCACTGGTGTTGAATGGTCATTCGCTGTATTGATTTGAATCTAGATCTACTGTTTCTTTTTATACGAATTTTAGCCCTATACATTACAATTGAATACTCGGCATATATTGACAATTAGTTGGGGTATAGTCATGAACGAAATGATGACAAAATAACTAAGGAAACTGAATAATAAAAACACGTTTCACAGCTACTTCAGCCATTAAACATTTAACTAGTACTGGATTGGTCATGGGATCGAGGCATGCATTAAGCTAAACTGGATCTAACTTAGTAGCAAATGGACCAGATTGGGCCATGGATATTCACATACCGGATCTGGCCAGTAGGAAGACTGTGGGTTTATTTGTTTATACCTTGGGTACTACCATGCACAAATCTAGAGCCGAACTGGATCTAGTCTTGACATTTGTAGATATGTTCAGTATTTACCCTGGTAGCAGAAAGACAATGGGCTGGTCCATGCGTGCAAAAGCCGGACGGGAGGCCACTGGATCTCTGGTCTGGACACACATAAGGATCTCTGGTCTGGACACACATAAGGATATAGTAGATCACGCGTGGACATGTGTAGAAACGTAGGCTACCGGATCGTGCCTGCACATGTGTAGATACGTACTGGACCTGACCTGGACCTGTATGAGGACGTACCGGATCGCGCCTGGTAGCAGCGGCGGTCCACGTTGCTGTCCTCCCAGCAGCAGCCGAGCGATCGGCACGACACGGCGTCTCCCCCGCCACAGTCCGCCCGGTCTGACGCCGGCACCTCGCACACGTCTGCAGGGGGACGTTGTGGTTTAAAAGTTAAAGTTACAGTCAGGCAGTCTCGTATATTGAAGCAGAATTAGATGTGGTGATGTAGCCATTGTTAATCAATCAACATGATTCTAAAAGCCAGCCTATTTTTGTTTTATTCTTGTTTTTTTTTCTGTCCACATCTGGAGACATTGTTAGAAAATGACTTTATTGATTTCTGTTTGTCTATTTATTTGTCAATTTGGTGTTTCTTTTCAAAACAAATTCATTGTGTTTTACATGTATTTGAACAGATACAGCGTCAATAACTGTGAGATAAATCAACGATCAGTTAATACAATTTGGCCGATATTTCGACTATCAAAAAAGATAAAAATTGACAACCATGTTTGTAGAACATACAGAAACCATTAACTTTGTACAAAACAAGAGAGAGTTTCACCTCAACACATAGAGCAATGCCCCACACCTGTACTATTGAAGAACGACGCGCACGTCAGCTCCTCAGGCTCGATGCACCTCCACGTGGCGGGGTTGAACACCAGGTCGTCGTCGCACTGAACCAGCTCGTACCGCAACTCATTGCGCCCCAGCCGCGAGCAGACGAGGTAGTTCTCGCAGTCGGTCGGGTCCGGCAGGAGCTCACCCTCTTGCTCGCACGTCTCTGTAACGAACGTGTGGTTACAGGGGCAATGGTGTGTTTTAATGGAAATATCATGAACGGTATTGGCATATGTGGACAGCGGCAAGTGATTCTTTGTGAAGACAGAACCCAGGAATCAAGGATGTTATTTGCTCTGTATTTTGTAGTAATTAATCATGAAAGTATGAGCTACATTTTATTGGGGGCCTACTAAACAAATATATTATAATTTTGCATTTAAATGTGAACAACTCTCTGGGGGTGACGGCCAGTCTGTGATTTTGGTGGTTATAGTGAGCGTTTGTATGTTTTATGGAAATATTCATAACGGTGTTGAAATGTGTAATCTTGAATTACAGCAAATGATTCTTTTTGAAGACATAGCGCAGGAATTAAGGATGTTTTTGCTCTGTACTTAGTAATGATTAATCATAAAAGTATGAGCCATATTTTTTTCATTAGGGACGTACTAAACAAATATATTCTATTTTTGCATTTAAATGTGAACGAGAGCATTTAGTTAATATGATCTTGTTCTAAGCAGCCAATCCGTATAAATTGAATATTTGAAATTGCACACACAATGCAAATGTTTTGGTATCTTTTAAAATGGCATGTTTAATTAATTATCCTCGATATTGTCCATTATTCTGTAAAATACTACAAAGACGTAAACATCACGTACGCCCCACTTTCCTGTCGCACGTGTCTGTCCACCACGCGCGTGCGCACTCACACCCACAGTTGGTGAGCACTTCCGCCTCCGAGTCAGAGACGGCAACAGGGCTAGCTGTGGGGTTGGATACAGGGTAAATTTGTAATATGGCTTACATGTACAGTAGAACCTCCAATTAAGACAGCTTCTATAATGAGATTATTAATAGAATATAGTTTTCTTTTATGGCTGTATTCTTGATGAGATGAAACTTTGTTTTAAAGTTTAATTTTTCAAAATTAAACTTTAAAACATATGAATAAAATCAAAATTAAACTGTAAAACAAAATTACAACTCATCAAGAATACAGCCGTAGATGAAAACTATTTATTATTGATAATAAGACCTAGTGTTGTAGGCCAAATATACAGAATATTTAATATCTATAGTATAATGAGAACACCTCTATAATAAGACCTCTTTTCTCGGTTGGAATCCTTCAAAATGATTCCAAAGGGAACCAATATATAAAGACCACCTCTCCATTAAGACCACCTTAAATCGGTCCCACAAGTGGTCTTAATAGAGCTGTACTTGATGATTTTATGATGTGTCATACGATGTTATAACTATAATACAAAATTAATTGACATCATTAGCAGACACCTCGATGCAAATACTTGCACCACAATAATACCTTGGTAACAGCATATCAAGGTTTTTTAGCTATATGCCAATTTTGCTATGATCATAAAAATTTCGTTATTTTACACAGTTTATGAATACAGATAAGATGGGGATATGTCAAAATTTCAACAATTTATTAAATACTATTAAATATGCTAAACTTACCTTCGAGCTGTGTGAAACAAATCTGCATAATAAAAAGCATCACACACCACGACGACATCATTTTCATTATGAAAAACTCCCTCTTCATTTTAACCTGACAGGAACAGTACAAGTTTATGTGGGTCCTGTTCCACAAATAAATCTATTTTCATCAGATTACCTTTACATTATGCTTATACATAACAATTACTTTATTATTGAATCTTTGTCCTATGGTAAATAACATTAAGTTTAATAATTACACTTACTTAGTATTGCCTCTTGCCTTCATAAAAATCTTGTGCGGACGACTTCCTTTGTATATTTGGCATTTGTTTATAGTTACCATCTCTCACAGACTTCTATGTATGGATAGTAAATCTTTCACTGATAGGAAAATTAATTTGAATGATAAATCTGGTAGTACACAGCGTGTATTTCTGAGAATTAACTTTACATAATTCATACTGCGGGTCATTTGATGGATCACCTTTAATACATTGTCGGTCTAAGCGAATCTCTATTACACAGTACAAAATCTAATGCTACAATATCTACCATCGGTTGGGTGATGATTTTAACTGAAAAAGATTGTCGTTGCAATATTTGAGGAGTGACACCCCACCCCACCCCACACCCCACACCCCATGCCTTAGAGCTTCAGTGTCCTTGTGAAAACGTGGTATAAATCTGTCTTATGTGGATGGACACATTTATAGAGTATAAAATGTCATGAAATGTCCGTGAAAACACAATCTTTGTTAGAAGCAATTAATGGCAGATGGCAGTGCTAAAAGTACCGTGGCTTTGGGTCGTGGTGGGGATAATAATACTAGTATAATGTATAAACACGGTTTGTTTCACACGGCACCAATTCAAGTCTGAAGTCAATATGAATTTGCTAATGAGTGACTCAGCTGGATTAATATCATAGTCAGATGAATATAAAACTAGCATTACATCGGCTCTCTACGCTATAAACACAACGTCTGCTGAGAACTAAAAGTAGTGTGTTCTGACACAAAATCTTTCCCACTCTGCCCCAGGTAAATTCTCGTGCCAAGTTTTGTTACTTTTAAATGGAATGGTGTTAAACTTTGGAAAAACTTACTAACGTACACAAAATCCTCTGATAGCAAAGAAAAATTTCAATCCCAATTTAAGAAATAGTTCTTTAATGAAATGATTAAAGATTAAAATAGCGTATATAAGCCGAGTAAACAGTACTCGTAATTGCTTTGTATCAGATAAATATGTGATATCGATGTGATATCCTATCCTAAAATTGATGGATATGTTGTTTTTTTTTTTTTTTTTTTTTTTTTTAGATCCACCATGGAAATAAGTTGCTAGGAAACAACAAATTTACGTTCAGGAGCATAAAATGAAAAAAAATAAAAATAATGTATCATGGTTCAGTAAAACGAAAACATCATACATCAAAACTGATTCTCATTTTTTCACCGAACGTGAGCTCAAAAGTGATACTATAGTGTAATATACTCGACAGGTAGAATGAGATAGGTGATCGTTCCTACGGAGATTAAACGGCCTAAAATGAATGGGTCGAATTAATTTAGATAAAATTCTACGGAATAGTGCGATCATGCACTGCGTAAGTTATGAATTTATTTTATTTGATGATATATGATAAATATCTTATGATAGGTTTAAAGCATGCCCAATATAATATCAAAATTCATAAATCAATATAAAAGATGTTTACGGTATCAATAGTATATAAGCAGACTTTTACTATATTGTTATAAATTTAGTCTATATGAAAAGCTGTTATCTTATATGAAAATTATAAATATTTCAGATTTGTTAATATATACGAAATCTACTCTCTACAAAGGGTCAAGATTATTTTTATGTTTTACTTTAAAAATTTTGCATCATTGTAATGGATAACTAATTTTGATGATAAATGTTATAATATAATATGAATGTCTAATTTATTTAGATTTTTTATGAATCGTGCTTCTTCGGAAGCAAATGGTACTAGTACAGAAGAACCACTTTTTCAAGACAAATACAGTAGAACCACTATTTTATAAAATATAAGCCTCTCGTAGAATGTAAAAAATCCGTGAAATATGGTATACAGCATGACTTGTGGTCGCATTTTCTTTTGTTCTTTGTTCTATTTTTGCTGCTCTAACGTGGTCTAAATTAAACTAAAATTAGATATATGTTGGTCCTAATTTTATTTACTTTACTCTTTTTGTTCCGATACTACCAGTATCCTTTTCAAATTAAAATCAAATAATTAATTTGAAAAGGATACTGATAGTATCGAAACATGTTAAAAGAGTAAAGTAAATAAAATTTGGACCAACATAGATCTAATTTTAGTTTAATTTAGACCAGGTTAGAGCAGCAAAAATAGAACAAAGAACATAAGAAAAATTGTTAATACCCAAAGTAAATGGTGTAATCGTCGCCTCATAGCGGGATGGGCTCATACACTATTGTAAGTCTAATTGAGGGTGATACGCAATGAAAAATGTGAACGATCTCCGATACAATTATCACACCATCAGTGAGTTTTGTGGGGGCATCAGGGGGACTGATGTGCCACAAGAATCTGTCCTCAGTCCGTATGAAAATTCATTTTACGCAATAAACCGAGCTGATTTTGTGTTATCATTATTGTTCTTAAACAATAAAAAAACAATTAAAATACTGTAATAAAATAAAGTGGTCAAACAGATCAGGGATGTAGGCCTACTTTAGTTTTGGCTGGGGTTAGAGGTGGGGTACTTTTTTGTAAACAGGTGTAACACCCATCCTCAACTCAAGTGATCCTCTTTTTTCACCATCTAGGTAGACCTCTAGCACATTTGTGCAGCATGTGTGGTTAAAGCCGCACCTTTGACCTTGAAACTCAGCACCGCGACCGCACCATATTTTAATGGCAATCCCTCGATCGGGTAATATGAGCAAATAAGGTGCGACGATGTTCCCATCTGAATACTAGGGTCTACTCCCTTGGCTTGAGACTACAACACCGTGTAAAGCATCAGGCCACAATGTTCTAATGTAATCAAGTCACCGTTCCTCAAATGTAATCAAGTTCAACCTAATTGTAGTGGTCAGCATAACACTGATAATGTTATTATTAATAATGTTTCATCACTAGGTGAGGGTCTAGATGGGGGGGGGGTCCTGATCTCCCACTTACCGCTTAAATTTTAGCTAATTTCCCACTTCCCACTTAAATTCTAGCTCATTTCCCACTTCCCACTTCACTTAATACTTTCATTTCCCACTAAAATGCGTACTTTCAATGAACATTTTATTCACTTTTGCAAAAAAAATGACATGATATTATTACGACCAATTTTAAAATCTTATAAATTTATGTGCATGTCTCCCATTTTTATATAGTTTCCCATTAAAATTAGAATTTGTTCCCACTTAATGTTGGTAATTTTCCCACTTCCCACTTAATTGACCAAATTCCCACTAACCACTTAATTTTTGCCAATTTCCCACATCCCACTTAAATCTAAGGCCATTTCCCACTAACCACTTAAAGGGCATCTGCACCCTCCTAGATCTATGTAAATACTTTATAAAGTTTCATTACACTGTTTGTAGGCCTAATCTACATTAATTAATTTTGTTTTATTTTTAAGTTACTAATAAGCCCTGAAGGGCTGGGTATACTTTATGAATAATTAAAAGTATTATGAGTTGTATATACTATGTCACTATAATAAATAAAAATCGATCAATCAAATAATGAAATGGGTGAGGTTATTATGATCATATCCCACGTCCTGCCACAGTCATCCACATTGACATCACAACGCACCCAGCGTCCTCCACATTGATATCACAATGCAAACCATGCGGCGGTAAGGTCGATCAAGTACTGTTGACAACTTCCACTTCCGGGAATAGCCTTGTGAGTCTCATGCATTTGTTACAGGTAATATATTATCCCGCCAGTTCCCAGGCTTTGAGATAAACGTTTCAAACTAGGATAGTGTATTTTTTAGTATGGATTTCTCTACAATGTTGTGTGTAAAAGCCAAGTATGTCTCGTTTTCGCACGTGTGAAGGGCGCCAATAGAAAAATATAAAGTATCTATCATGATTCATGTATAGATCTAAGTACTACTTGAAAAGAATGCCATCGGCTAATGACAATATTGTTACATAATTTCGGTGTTATACAGGGGACTTCGGACTGGTCATTGGGTAACTGGTTGGCTTTGTATTGAAAACAACAAAAACTAGTATGTGACTACTGTCTGTTCTTTATATCAAGTACCCCGATCACGTGTAGACTGTAGTGTGATTCACAAAGCAAATGGCGCACTACTAACATTCTGTTTATAAGACTGGTTTATGACACAATATTCATTGACATTTCAGAAAGTTATAGTGCAGTGAGCCACCTAGAAACATGCCTAAGAATAAAGGAAAGGGAGGTAAAAACAGACGAAGAGGAAAGAATGAAAATGAAAACATGAAAAGAGAATTAGTGTTTAAAGAAGATGGACAAGAATATGCACAAGTTACCAAAATGTTGGGGAATGGACGCTTGGAAGCACTATGTTTTGATGGTGTTAAACGTCTTTGCCACATCAGGGGAAAGTTGCGCAAGAAGGTCTGGATTAATCAGTCTGACATAGTATTAATTGGTTTAAGAGACTATCAAGATGAAAAGGCTGACGTTATTTCGAAATATTCCTCTGATGAAGCTCGCAGCTTGAAAGCATATGGAGAAATTCCAGAGTCTGCCAAAATTAATGATGCTGAAATGGGTGAAAATGAAGATGACTTGGTCACATTCGATGAATTTGATGGAGATGATGATGAAATTGATGATATTTAAACATTAATGCAGTTGTGAAGAAGTAACAGATTACAATTCTTGGATGTTAATACACTGTGAACTAAATTATGAATTAGGGATTTTCTTTTTAACAGTAAATGATTGTATATTTTAGTTTGAAACATTAAATAGTTTATGTTTTATTGTTAAAGATGACGAAAGTTAACAAGGGGGGATCTAGCACAAGGGGGGATGTCACCTTTTTAAAAGAAATTTGTAGTAGTTGAACTTTTGTCTGACATGTTGAGTGAGTTGTGATATATCTACTTGTTGAAATCACATTGCCATGTTTGGGTTATGTCCTAAATACATTTGTAAAATTATGTCTAAATCATGGAATGTATCACTGGAATGTATATACTGTCATGTTAGTATGCCGTTCAAATGACTATCAATTATTACACGATGTAGTTTAAGATGAATTCTATATAATGATGGGATTTCCATATGTACATGTATTTAATTTTCTGTACATGTTATGGCATTTTAAGACGTAATAAATAATTCAGTGTTAGTTGATTTGTATTGATACAGTGGCCATTAGCAATTCTCTTCACACAATTCAAATGTATTCATACAAAGGCACAGTTAAATCAATGTTACTTGAGGAAAATGTCATCTGGAAACCGTGTCAGAGAGGGGGTGGGGCGAGGGCAGGCAAAGATGACGTGTCTACATACTAGTAGGAGGGGGGGGAGGGGGGTAAGAACGGCTGAAAGTTTTGACGTTTATATATATTATGAACGATCACGTTAGTTACCGGGTATTTTATACAAGTTAGTGCAAACAAATTATGTATTTTTATTACACGCAGTTTATGTTCGTGTGATGCACTATGATATTTATGGGCAAAGCTGTCAGCTTTAAGTTCACGCGAGCTAAAAATGCATTCTAAGCATGCAATTTAAAATAAAAATGTATCTTTATGAATTAGATAAATGGAATTATATTAATAGAAATTTTTTTGTGTTGCATCCGTTAAAATAATTTAGAAGATAGATTTAGGTGTGGATGCTTGTTTAAAATTGATTTTGAAGTGTCGAATTTATTAATTTTACAATATTTCACCTTGTACAGGCTTCCTCAAGTCAGTATATAATACATACCAAAATCATTCATAACGAAATAAGTGAACCAAGTACACACAGACAGACAAACATTATACTCTGCAACATATATATGGAAAAGCTCAACCATTCAGCATTTAAATTTGCAAAATTATAATACATACTTTTAAAATAAAGAAGTGGCTAGGCATTTCAATTCAGAGAGAGATAAGGGGTAGAGGAAATGGAGGTTTGTGGAGTTTTATTAGAAAGTGGGTTGGTATTTAGGAAATTGGAGGAACAAAAGATCGGGAAGTTAGGTTGCTTTTTAAGTGAAGGGAAGTAGAAGAAAGCAAATCATTCAACTACAACATTCGAGACAGGCTAATTTGCTACTAATCCCACTGCAATATCATGTGATCAATATTAATCCATGCACGATAGTAAATTTGTATGTCAGTATCTCTAGTGCTGCAGCAGATATTAAGCAAATTCATTACGATAAAATTAATTGAATAGCTGTATGGAAAGGAAAATAGCTTGTAGAGACATAGACTAGATATATGGATACTAAATTGTATACTTGAGAGTGAAAATGATAATTTCTGGATATACTGCGAATGTGATTGCTTGCAACATTTTGGATAAATGGCAATTCCATAGGACTAATTTTACAGATTTGATATTAAAAAATTCTATGTATTTGGGTACACAGCGCTTGGTCTCATTTTGTTTTGGAATGTTCTTTTATGCTGTGTGTGAATATGTTCTCAAT
>CM032660.1:20669083-20779132 GCA_019095985.1 Streblospio benedicti | reverse complement strand
TCCATTCTACCACTGTGGCACCTATTCACAAAAGCACTTAAGGCCCAGACCACCGGAGTCGGTCAGAATGTCCAGTGGTCCTATCGACAGTTATACCTGTCTTAAGTGGTTGGTGAATAGGAGCCTCCAGTACAGTGGTAAGCGTGTACTCAGGTGATACGGCTTTCAAATTCATTTAATAAACATTTCTAAAAACAAGGCAGCATTTTTCTCTATTAATGGTACAATTTTTTTAATATGATTTTAAGTTTTACTTTTTTAATATGATCGGAGTTGACTGGCTCCTTTCTATGATCTGGTAGCCAGAACTTTAACTTTGGTCAGAAATGGTTTATCATCTTTTTTTTCAGCTTATCTGTCTTGTTACTACTATACACCGACACAGATGGAATCTTTTCCTGCATATATTCTTGCATACTTGTCGCTGAATATTTATGTGCGTTTCTACATTCATCATGGTATTTAGCTTCTCTTGCCTTCAAATCTACATCTATCACTTTACACAGCATCCTTTCAAAACTTCGTCTCTCTGAACCCTCTTTAAGGTCTTCCCTGTTTACATGTCCAACTTTCACTAAAAAAGAAATTTGCCAGGAAGAATTAATTCTGGAGTATTTTCACAAATAAACAGAAATCACAAGTGAATGTTATTGATAAATTAGATTTTTTTTTTCTTTATTGATAGTTCAACACCTCTGGATCTTGATCTGATTTTTCATTTTATTGCTTTTAGATATTTGAGATTTGTGAATCTCACTTCAATTGTTTCTTAATTTTCCCCAACTTTAATCTGATAAATTGTCTATTTTGAAAGACTGCATACTTCTAAAACGTATGATGCATGATTTTATGTTGCCCTTTTTCCTTGTTTTGCATTGCTTCTTAGATTTCATTTTCACTGAATTTTCCATGATTTAGCAATGACCATTGTATTATATAGATGTATTAAATTTGTTGCTCTTTTTGTAAGTTACACATTTTTTAGTCCAATGTCCAATCAAATAATACTAAAACATAACAAAATTTGAGAACATGCACTTTATGAAGATATCAATGATACTGATGCTGCCTCAAATTCTACCATTAAAAGTGAAACCCATTGATATATTAAACTATTTAGTAAAATATTGATTAAAATAAAACATAATGTAATTCCAATCTAGAATACAAATGCTTATATCAATAAAACTAATTTATCGTGGATTATTAACAAATGAAATATTCAAAGCTGCTCATTTCTTTAAAAACACAAAAATGAACAAAATTCCTGAAATTGACCTACTAGTGTAACCTTGATGGAGAGGTCAAAGGTCAAATGTGATGTTTAATTTGAATTCCACATACACATGTTCCTATCTAAGGTCAATACAAGTTGTTACTCTAAATTTGTTATTAATCGAGATAAATGCAATTTTATGAAATTTTCACCACAATGACCCCTGTTTGACCTTGAAGGAGAGGTCGAAGGTCAAATCTGATGTTTTATTTGGATTCCACATACACATGTTCCTATCTAAAGTCAATACAAGTTTTTACTCTAAATTTGCTATTAATCGAGATAAATGCAATTTTTTGAAATTTTGACCCGATGACCCCTGTTTGACCCCGAAAAATATATTTCGCCATCAAATATTTTGGGCAAACGTCATTTTTCCTTAAGAGTAGTATCTAAGGTACAAAAAAAATATCTTTGCGAAAACTCCTACGGGGGGGGGGGGAGTGTTTCGATACGGAGCCCGCCGACTATAATGGGACCATTTGGAACTAGGCCAGCATAAAACGGGAACATCTTTATGAAAATTGTCAACAAACCCACTGGTAGCAGAGAGACCTAACAATCAACAAGTTAGTTCTCCAGACGAAGCAGAAAACCAAAACGTTGATACAGATCAGCAATTCAATAACGGATACGGAGCCCGCCGACTATAATGGGACCATTTGGAACTAGGCCAGCATAAAACGGGAACATCTTTATGAAAATTGTCAACAAACCCACTGGTAGCAGAGAGACCTAACAATCAACAAGTTAGTTCTCCAGACGAAGCAGAAAACCAAAACGTTGATACAGATCAGCAATTCAATAACGCAAAACGGGAGCTCACCGGCCGAAAAAGTCAAACTCACTTCTACAGAGAAGTGATAACACTTTTTGCACCCGAAATTGGCAGAGGTGAGTCATTTTTTTACGGGTAGACAACACTAATATTGGAGTAACATGCTGTTGAAAAAGATGCTTCCGTTTCATGCTTCTATTGCTTCCGATTGTAACGGTAGTGGTGGCACTTACGATATATCTGTCACCATACATATTCCCAATGCAGCAGACGAGGCCACAGTTCACAAAAAGACCTAAGGATGTTGCAAATAGTAAAGAAAGCCCCAAGACAGCACCGAAAAGCATGGCGATTGTTTGGTTTGGAGCAGACAAGCCGAAATAAGAAAACATCGTTCCAGAACCCGCCAATGACAGCCCATTCCCTGCCAAACCAGCCAAATCCCTCCACATTTGAGGCCAGAGCACGCAAATCCACCCCTAAATGACAAATCTGGCATCTTTGGAAGATCTGGAGCTAGGATCGGCCATGTGAAATTAATGGGGGCCTAACTTGTGTTATACCTATGCTTCCGTGGCCGAGTGGATAGGGAGTTGGATTTGTGACCAGAAGGTCGTGTGTTCGATTCCCAGGTCAGGTCAGGCGAGTGAACGCTAATGTGAGTGATTAGCACGTTGACGCTACGGTAGCGATGTGCTGTATGCTTGAGAAGGATATAGTGTGACAAGGATGCCAATGACCTACTGTAAATATGTAAAGTCGCCAGAGCACGATAACAGTGAATCGATAACAGTGAATCGCGACTGTAAATAACCACATTTACATTTTATTTTACATTTACCTGTCTCAATACAGTGCCAGTGGTAGGAGCTTGCTTGCCATAGAAATGCTCTAAAACAAATGTACTTGATAAGCAGTTCTAGGGGCCTTTGTGAGGTAATGTGGACACCTGCTGTGGACCGGGGTCATCATCTCCAGATGTCTAGTTTGCATATATCCCAAGGTCATAGCTGTATGGTTTGCAGGTCAGTGAAAAAATATCATGATCGCAGGGTAAAGGCAGTCGGAAATATATATTGACACCTCGCGGAGGACTTGGGTGTCTTCGTGGCTATTACCATGAATGACCGCAGATCAGAGCTTTGATTATTCCCTTTCTGTGTCCCATGGGATATGCATCAATATATATATATATGTCTGTTTCCTAGTGCTTGCAGATAGGTTTTCAGGCGTCTCTCTCTCTCATTTGCATTCATTTCGGTATGAAATTATTTAACGATTTAACTGTCATTCCAATGTTCCAACATACCAAATGGGCCACATGCATTTTAGCCTTAGATATTTTATTCCCGACAAACAATAACCTGCCCGGTCCTGCCACCGCTCTCTGACCCCGCCCACCTCCGCTTGTTGGCCCTGCCCACCGTCTCTGCCGGCGTCGGTATAAGACTCAATGACAGCGACGTCGCCGCCACCAACAGCGGCAGCTCAACCCACTGACTACATAATCACAATGATTGTACACACTTGCCATGGATGGATTTTTCGGATGTTTGAAATGAGAGACTGTATAGTAAGTAAAGCTACCCGCCTCGTGCAGTGGAGTCTGGTGCTACTGCTCGTTGGTCTAGTGGTGACATGTAAAGCAGCTCTGTGCGCATTCTCAGACTACAGGGCTGAGGACACCGTAATCGGTATGAAGGGGTGTGGACTCACAACAGTCAATACGACCGACCTCTCACGATTCACCAGCATGAACACATTGTATCTATCGCACAACCAACTCACCACATTCCCCGACCTCTCCGCAGCGGGAGGCACACTGTCGGTACTCGATCTGCAAAATAACCAAATCATAGACATCAGCGATGACGTACTTTTTAATCTAACAGTCTTGCAAATTCTGACTCTAACCAACAACCCAAACCTCGGACGCTTACCACATGCTGTCCTAGGACTGAGAAAAGTTAATGATCTCAAAATCGATGGCACCGTGATCTCCCACCTTCCGCCGATACTGTTTGAGAACATTGCTGCTTTACAATTGTACATACACAAGAGTGTGGATGTTTGCAAGTGTGAAAATGCTTGGCTGAAACAGGAAGGTCCCAAAATGGCTGTTTTCTCTTATGATGATGTTTTCTGCGATGGCCAGCTGTAGTCTAGCATGACCACTCAAGACATGCTAGCCAAATGTGCTCAACAGAGAACACAGGAAAGCAAACGCGTTGCACAAGCGAAACAAGTGCCAACAAAAATGTCACTGTTACCATTCCTTTGCATTCTTATGAAAGTGGGATTAAATGAAATTCGTTGTACAATGAAATGCTTAGATACCCCTGGATGTGTCTCCTTCTACTGGCACCAATCACCAAGGGGAGTTGGTGAGTGCGTCCTCATCGCTCCCGGGAGCAGCATCAGCGTATCATCAGTACCTGAGGGAAACCTCCCCGTCTGGACCTATTTTGCCCTTACATAAGTCAACTCATACTAGATAAAACTGTTTACCTTGTAATATTTTGCATGAAATGAAAGTTAGTATGAATATGTGATAGCATGAATAACAGTGAAGGTACGTACTAAAGTCCAATGCCAAAACTTGACGTAACCAAACCGTGCCCTACCAATAACAAGATAGGTGGCCTAATTTGTGAACTTATCCACGGACAAATGTGACTATATCCGAGTTATAACACGTGTTGGAACCCTTCAACTTCTATCTTCACACGTGCACGGTCACCTATAGCAATTTATTTTTATGGGGAGGTCATTCTGTTTAATATCGAGGCATGCTGAAAGGCAAATTGTGAGTCTTTGATATTCACAGTGCAGTTTTTTCACGGGTTTTTAGTATGCAAACAGTAAGCGGCATGAGAAATGCTCGAGGTAAAGAAATTGTAAAGTGAACAAAAATGAAAACACAGCCATTTGCGAATCATGAACAGATGATGATAAAGATGGGGAAACGGGAAATTGCGGCTTCTAACGATCCTTATCCATATTAATTCGTAAAGTTAATTAATGAAGAGAGACAGTCATAAATATAAAAATAAATCAATATGACAAGTAGCAATGGTGATACAACTAATAAAATTCAATTTATTTAACTGGGATGACAAGAGAATATAACAGACTTTTAAGTTCGGAGGTCTTATAACACTGGTTGTGAATACGTAACGATGGTTTCGCACATTGAAATACAAAATATTTCATTATGTAGCAGAAAATACAGGTTTCGTATATATGCAATTTCAATCGCACGTATTACTCTTATTTATGTATAATGATGTATGTTCTATATGATGTTTTGTTTTTCGGATCGAACAAATGCGACAGTTTTTCTTGCTTTTATATATTTACCGTCCGCAGTTGTTTGTTAACAGATGCGAATATCACCTGGATTGATATTTTTGTTTCTGTAAAGTAATGCTGGTAAAAGTAAAAAGAAAAGAGAAAAGCGTACCCATTCATTTCCTTTTCTACCTAAAGCCGATTGAAAGTTTCTGACATAAGATTTCAAACCATCATTTATGCGGTCAGTGGAGGTATTGAAATATTTACAATGTAATACATGGTTGAATTAAGTTTGATATTAATCATATTAATGGTTTGGCAATATTATGTACATAAACGTGGAATAATGGTTGAATTTTCCAAATTATTCTGAAATATTATTGTTTGTAAAAAAAATTGCCTACCGTGTTATAATTAGTAGGCCTACGTAATGTTAACCATTTGTAGACACTGTTTTAATGTCTAGAAGTATTTAAAATTAATATACTGGGGTGTTGAAATTCTGTGTTTTTATTTCTTTGGACTCTTCACATCGTCGGTCTACGGTAACCTCTTTTACAAGGCACATATATTCAGTGTTAGACTGCAATAACTTGTGATTCGAACAATAAGCTCAAAATAAATTATGTACGCCAACAAGATTTTTTTCATATAGACAAATATACAATATATCATACTTACATCATATGTTTACTCCGCCATACAGTTGGAATTATGATAATACTCTTATATCATTCATTAAAATCAATTATTGATCAACAGGATTAAACAAAATTCTACGTTTAACAAAACCCTCAATCCACACTCTGATACCACTCTGGTTATTTGTTGTTAAGTTGATTTCGGAAGTGATGTTTTGTGGGCCACTGACATATACATACATATTGGTCTGATTCTATGATTGTCTATACATTCGATAAAAAAACTTTCATTGTTCCGAGTACACATAATTGTCTCTACTAAAATATATAGTTCTTTGCACGACTATGGTATTAATCTAAGAATATACACAGATCAAACAATTTGCAAATTCACTACAAAAACACGAATGCAAACGATCCACTAAAATCGGCGTAGTATTAATCAGTCTATAAGAGCATCAACACACCAAGACCAGCGTCAAACAACTGCAATTTGTCAAACAAATCGCCAGATAATTACCGGAATCGAATCACGATATTAATATGATATCTGAACAGTCATAACCGTCATAACGGCACCAAACGACAGACACGAATTTAAAAAATAAGTCTTCATAAAAGTAGGCAACTACGAAAATAGTGTAGTATTTTGAGGTCACGGTAAGGTCAATCACCAAAATCTTGTTGATAACTTTACTTACCATATTGACCACTACCTTAAAGAAACTGCTCCTTATAATTTGTCAGCCTGAGGCCAGCTAGAAATGAGGATTATCAGTTTAAATTACTGGCGTTTGCTGAACTTCGCTCTACTACGCAGCTCTCTATACAGAATTTCCATATAATCAATCTATATATATAAGACATTTTGATAACTACATGATGAAATAAACCGTCTGATAGCCATGGACAAATGGTTGTTCAAGGGGAACACCTACAGCATGTAATCACCCCAGATGCTGCGTCGCAGCTGTAATGGGTATTATCGGCATAAAAACTCAATGCCAAAGCTCAGAACAAACGGCCGAATCCTGCAGATGGGCGTAACACTTGGTGGTGGCAACACCTACAACACTCAAAATAGCCACTTCTTAATTGCTAAACGTACTAAAGCTGATGTTTAAATGGCATGTGTGTGTGCGTGCGTGCGTGCGTGCGTGTGCTAAGAATACTATCTGTTCTGACACTCAGATAATTTTATGGGGGGGGGGGGGGCGGGGGGAATCACAATGTACACATTACCTGTCCAAGTCATATCTTATCGGGCCGCTGCCGTCGAAACTATAGTAACAACCATGTCTCTGTAACCCCGAGCCTACATACTGGGTCTACTATCATCTCGATTCTCAACCCAGTGGTCGTGGGTTCAAATCCCACCTAAGACCTTAACACTCCTGAAACATTAGACATCCCAAACATTTCCGTCTTGAAAACAGAAAATCAGAAAGCATGGACCATGAGCCCCAGCATTATAGGAGGGTGTGTGTTGTATACATAACAACGCATACTATGATTTGCAAACACTATACCATACACATTACTAATATTATTTAGAAAGGGTAGTTATATCATGGGACCCAGGGCATCCGTTTTAGGCTTGCTTTCTGCTCTAGCAGATACTTTATCAATTCAAATTATTGAAATGAGCTGCGACAGTCCTATGCAATTACAATTTGAATATTTTCACCAATATTCCATAGCTTCATCCTGCTGTAACTTAACATAGAAGCTGCTTTTAA
Source organism: Streblospio benedicti (assembly GCA_019095985.1). Taxonomy (NCBI): domain Eukaryota; kingdom Metazoa; phylum Annelida; class Polychaeta; order Spionida; family Spionidae; genus Streblospio; species Streblospio benedicti. Next base: position 20,771,404 of record CM032660.1, on the reverse strand, counting down.
TTGGTTGGATTACTTTAAAATAACTCAGTTAAAGTCGTGAGGAAAAGGATTTATTTGCTACACAGTCAATAGAAAAGCTTATCTGATTTATTCTACCTTCATTAGCATCTTTTACATCATTATCATATACTATTTTCACGCTTGATTGTTTGTGTAAGGACCTTAATCATCACATTGGCATATATTTCAATTTGTAATGACACTAATGGGTATTGGCAAAATTCGCTTGAACTGCATGGTTACATGCCTTAGAGTTGACACCTAATAAATATTTGCAACATTTCATGTGACATTTCTTAGAAGTTTCTTGAAACACTGAGTGTGTACTGCCGGGTCTGACCTCGCTGTGTACATGGGTCACAAATTGTGGCCGAGGTTGGAGTACGTCTACGATGCCATGCGCATTGACGCATTAAAGAATTTCATACACCCAAGTGTGATCCACCATCACTAATCCAACAAGAAATAGGTTGCTGATGATTTAGTCATACTGTCAGAAAGTGAGAGTGGCCTTCAACGCAGTGTAGATAAGTTGCTTGAGTACTGTAATAAATGGAAACTACAAATTAATATGTCAAAAACTAAAGTTATGTGCCTTAAATCTTCCAAATGTGATGAAGACTTACAAAAAAAATGTGACAACAAAAGACTAGAAAGTGTAAAAAGAAACTACACTTATTTAGGTTTAGATATTTCATTCATTTTTTCTCTGAGATAAATGGAATTAAGCATCATGCTAAAAGCTAAGAAAGCTGCGTTCAAACCTTAGAAGTTTATTATATGGTTCACAATTAACTCCACACCATTGATCAATTAATTAAACCTATTTGTTTATATGGATCAGAAATTTGGGGTTCATCAACAGTCAGGATGAAAGACAATTTTGTATTTTGTAAAAGTTTAGATAATTTAGCCATTGAAAAAGTACATGTATCCTTTATGAGATATGTACTCGGTGTCCATAAGAAAGCTCAAAACTCAGTGAGGGGTGAATTGGGTAGATTACCTATAGGTTTAGATGCGATAGCAAATACATCTGTATATCACTTTATTTCGAAAACATAAAAACAAAATCATCTAATACTATTTTAAAAGAGGTTCTAACTCAATTTGAGATTAATAGATATAAGAAAAGCTGGATTTACAAATGTACACAACTGATTGACTTTATTAGCCCAAATAGATAAGAAATTAAATTAAGAATAAGACAAATCTATATTACATACTGGCATGATGAAATACAGGCAGAATTAAAAATGAGAACTTATTATCACATTCAAATTAGGGTTTAGCTACGAAAGATATCTAGATGTTCTTAAACCTGATTTAAGACATGCTTTTACTAAATTCCGTATAAGTGCACATAATTTAGCTATTTAAAGGGGTAGATATACTCGCCCACCAACCACTGTATAGACCAACGCACATATATGCAATCTAATAATGGTATTGGGACAGAGTTGCACTTTATGTTTCAGTGTTCTGCTCTAGCTTTGCCAAAAAAAAAAATTTAAGTAGAATTAATGCCATCTTTGCATATCTAACAGATTCTGATAAATTTATATTCTTGCTTAATTCAGAGGGCCCAATCTTAAAGATGTTAGCAACCTTTATTAAGAAATATTTACCTTGAGACCCCGTTATTCCAATCTGATGAAGCATAGTTATGATGTTTTTTATGATAAAAAATTATTAAGAATATATGAGTTTTAATGTACATGTATGAGTTTTAAGAATGTATGTTTTTTTACTAAATTGTATATAGAATGTTTTATATGTTATAATATGCTTTTTGTTACATAAGCCTATATCACATTATGTTGATTTGGTTACAATAAAGCGCTATTCTATTCTATTCTATTCTATTCTATTCTATTCTATTCTATTCTATTCTATTCTATTCTATTCTATTCTATTCTATTCTATGAATGACGTGACTTTCACACCATTGCACTCCACTGTGCAAAATCTGAATATGATCGTGAAGTCGAGAATCTGCCTCAAATCTTGATCAGTCTTGTAATAGCCTTGTTCTTCATGACATATATGTATGGCACAATGGCGAAGAACCAAGTACTCCATGATGATGTCATAATACAGTAGCCAGTCAACTGGTAGTCAGAGAAGCCACCCCACAGCAGTTGGACGATGGCATACGGGAAGAAGCACACCCAGTACGCGGTCATGATAAGGATCCCCTGCCGTAGAGACTTGGTAGCCGAAGCCACGGAACTACGTCTGCGTTTACGAGTGCTGCCTGTAGGTTCGTCCTGTGAGCTTCCTCTATGCTGACTTAGTGCTCGAAACATGTCTGGGCTGTTCAATCCTTGGCTGAAGATGGAGAAACGACTTGTAAATATTGAGAAACTCGATGCTCTCCGTTGCAGACTTGATATGATGCTGAGGCGGTCAGAGTTGGAGCTGGCGTTGCTGGATCTGCTAGACAGGGGCCCGGGGGCAGCTATCCTGTTCCTAGTAACCGGTGGCGACCGGGTGTCTATCATGGTGGAGCAAGACGGGCGGATTACGTTGATGATCACGTCGTTATTGGATATCTCACTTCCTGACAAGAAATCTCGCTTAATTCTACCTGCCTTGTCATCTTTATCACAACTGGTAGGCGAGTCATCTGGTCCTTCACTAATCACACTCATTGCCTTCTGCAGTAGCGTGGCTTTGTTGCCGCCTGTGCTCACTCTCTTGGGCTGTGTGTCATCTTTCACCTCATGGAACTGGCTGTCGAAGCCACTATCAGGGCTGTCGGACTCATTACATTCATTAATTTTATCAGGCACAAACTTCACTGAGTTTGAACTCAGTTTCTTCACTGCTGCTTCACTTGGTAATCCCAGAGAAGAGCATTGTGATCTTTTTGGTTCACTGTTCACAGAGCTTCTTTTTCTAGCAAGGTCAAATATCTGACTCATCTCAAAAGATGGTCTATTACTACCCCCAGAACTTGAATTTGAGTCCATTCTGAGAAACTTATCGGGGGTAAGTATGATTTCAGACTGATCTCCATCTGACCGAGCTATCGACATATTGCCTGGACTTTTCCTGGTATGCCGCAGTGGTCCTAGTGCTTTTCTGCGATCTGCTTCCCTCTCAATCTCACTGAGCCTCTCGCTAGTACAAGTGCTTGATGATGTGCACGATTTCTTGAACTGGCCCAGTTGACTCTGTCTAGCTCTGTGATTTTGCAAAGCTAGCATCCTGGCTAGACTCATTTCTCTAGCTGAACAGCTTCCAATAGTGCTTCTCCTCCTGTTCTGCCGATCTTCATCACCCTTTGACACACCAACCATTCCTTTCACAGACGTAGTCCCGGGAGACTGAGTTCCACTTTTCAGACTGCCCTTCTTAGAGTCCGTAAAGCATTGTATGGCAGAGAGGGAAGCAGTTGATTGGTTGTTGAAGCCCACTCTTCTTGTCCAGAATCTAAAAATGAAGCTTGTATTGAATCATTCTGATTTGCATTAGGCTTCGTTTTTAGCGTTTGTTCTCTGCTTTATCTATATGTATATAAATAACTTTTGTTATTAATTTACATATTAATCAATGTTTCCCATACGATTACATTGCATATATTTAAAATGATCAAGGAGAGAAAACAATCATGACTAGCAGCTACTAGCTATTAAACATTTATGCCTTTGCTTCGGAACTGCCATGTTATTTCTCAATTTATATATTATCAGCTATATATCAAACTATGATCATGAGTTGTATTGGTTATAATAAGATTCAAACAAAAACTATTAAGAAATAGGGCAATACACTGGTAGATCTAGGTTTTCAGAGAAAGGGGGGCACTTATAAGGGATCTCATGGGTTTTGTACGCACGATTGATAGGAAACATCCCCAGGACACCATGGAAATTAGGTATTTTGGTGACAAAGTGGGGGATTAGGTGCCCCTCTGGATCTACCTATGCACTATAGGCCCAAACCTGAGCGAACCTGATGTAATAGATGCACACGGTGTAGCCGCCAATCATCACGCACCCGCAAACGACCAGCACGGCGGGCACGAGCACGTGAGAGAGCGGCCGCACCGAGCGGTTCACCTGTGAGGAGAGGAGGGTGTTATCTCTGGTATTAGATCATGGCAAAAATCAGTTCTAGTACCGAACTAATTGCTACTATCGTTTTATGTAGTTCAATATTTTTGTTATTATACTTATATGGTAGAATTTCACCAGGAGTAGCTTTATAGCGGCCATTTTTCAAAATGGAAACGCTGATTTCACAAAGTTACACTACAGAAAGATTTTTATCAATATCGTTTTAGCGCAACAAGCTATGGTAATGTTTTAACATGTATCTGCCCCTCACCTGGACGCCCCGCTCCGCCCAAGTGTCACGGGGCAGGTAGAGCAGCAGGCGGGGCTGCGCCGCCCCCACCACGTGCTCGTCCACCAGCACCGTGACGAGCGCCGCGCCCACGGCACACACCGCGCACAGCCCCGCGGCCACCGCGCCGTGCCGCGACCCTGAGCCCCGCCCCGAGCCCCGCGCAGACGACATGAGTTTCTTGGCGCGTGTGGCGCACTGCACGCTAATGGCGGCGCACAGAAGGAAGGCGAACAGCTCTAGTGCGCAGGACAGCAGGTGCTCCACCTGGGGGAGGGGGGAGAGGTCATGATGGGTTGTCACAGGGTCTACATCAACAGCTAATGAGGTCTCGGGTGGAATTGTTGTCGGTATTGCTTCCTTGAGGCGGGTTTGTAAGGAAGTGGGATGTGGGGGGAATGGCTTGAAATTTGTGGGGTTTATCGAAAAGGGCAAAAATAATTTGGCGTACCGGAAATGATACCAAAACAAGTAGGAATGTGAGATTTCTTGACACTTTCCTATAACCCCCCCCCCCCCCTCATTTCCCTCTATTGCCTCTCTACTTACAAAAACTCATGGAGACTGTAGCGATGTGAACATATGCTTTTCAGAGACAGTGCAGATGCCGTTGCAAATGTTTAGCACGTCATCCCTTGGATGGTTGCGTACATCTGAAACAAACCCCTCACCTGGTAAGCCTCGTAAAGGCGCACGCTGTGAGCACCACGGCTGTGAGCCAGCAGCCAGAGCAGGACCTGCACCGGGCACGCACACGCGCACACGGCACACGCGGTGAGCACGAGTGCACACGTGAGCGCCTCCCGCCGCCAAGCCTCCCCTCGGGCACGACCACGAACCAGCGCTCCCAGCACCGCGAGGTTGTACCAGGCACCAAAGCCGAGTGCCACGAGGGTCACCAGCACGCTCCCCACGTCTACGCCCCAAGATAAGCCCAGCCGGACTTCCAGAGAAGAGGAAGTGGTCGTCGATGGCAACAGAGGCGTGGTATTGTTTGTGGTGTTCTTAGCATCCATTTGTTTCATGATGTCATCGTGAGACTTGAATATTTATACTCGATGATATTTTGTTTGTTGGTTATGATTTAAGTACAAAGCAGTCACCGTGTGAAAAAGATTCAGCTGTATGGGCACTATTATTTTAACCCATGATATTTTTAGTTCAGTTTAACTTGAAGATCTGGATCTGGACCATGACCTTTGCGTTGGCACCACGTAAATTAAATAAAGTCTTTCTTTGTCGAGACCAATGTTTATATTTTATCAGTCGAAAGTCGTGGCTGAGTATCCGCCCACATCTTCTTAAATTCTCACACATAGCTGTATCCTTTTGGTATTAGAATGTATTATATTTCTATAGTAATATTAACAAACTACATTCTATTGCAAGCATTATGTGAGATATATATGATAATATTCTGCTTTTACATTTGCATATCAAATGTTCAATCTCAAATGGAAGTTCTGATAAACTCCATACTCAGAAAGAGATTTTCTGTGATCTCTCACCCTCACTCGTATATATAGTAACTTATTACACGTATTACATTTGCATATCCAGGTGGCATATGAACGTTTCAAATGGAAGTTCCATTTCATTTTTATCACTGAGCGGAAGTAAGTTCATATGCTTATTAACGATTGATCATTAACACAAACACCAGAGCCATCTCCTAGGTTACGCAAATGCTGCTGATAATGATTTCACTATGGGCACATGCATAGTAGAGGGCAGAAATCAGCCGAGATTGGTGAATGACCATTCTTTCTTTCCCCTTATTTTTTTTTACTTATGTTCCCTTGTAATTCAGTCAAAAGTAGTGAGCATACTTTTGTTTTGAGAATTGGATGATTGTAGTAATATATAACTATCAACACAAATTTTATTTGAATACTTAGTATTTATCATCAAAATATACATAAGGGCTAAAAGGTACTTTAACAAGTCGTCCTAAAAAAGAAATCTAACAGCCCGTTGCACAAAACATGATTGCAGATGTATGCTGTAAATATGTACACTTTGTTCAAATATAAACAATTTACTATCACGAGAATCACATACAATATATATTACATGTACCATTGCAACAAATCATAAATAATCATACTTGTCTAGACAATTGCTTACTAAATAAACGAACAAGTAAAGAACATATTAATATTTGAAACTAAGTAAGAGAACCGAATCGCTCTCTGTGGTTTTATGTTATCTTTACTCATCTCTATCATGAATACATAAAATATTCCATAAAAGCTTTTGAAAAATCAATCTACAATTATCAAAAACATTATCTACTAAACTGTGCGATCTATTTAAACTCCTTATCGATCTACTTTTTTATTTCTACTTCTGGGACTTCTTCCTCGTGATCTGGCAATTCACTTGGCGTCACTGATCGACGAATCAAGTCTTCCGATGGATTGATTGATAATTCATCAGAAAACACTGTTTCCTGTGTTCCAAAAAGTACCCCACTGGCACCTGTAAGTGTTTTTACTTTAGTGAAAATTGAAGGACAACTCCAGATATCCAAATCGTTGTGACTATCATCCGCTTCATAGTTGCTGCTGTGCTCAATGGGTTGGATTTGAGTGTTCTGTGCCTGACTTCGTTTATATCTGAATAAGGCTACCCCAATAATGAGTGCAACAAAGCAACCCATGCTTATTCCCAAAGTGATGGGTAGAATGGTTTTCAGATTATTCCCATCTTTATCGTTATCAATGCCATGGAGTATTGTGGGACTTTCATTACATGTGCCATTCATATAACAAGCACCCATTGAACAATTTTGACAATCTCTTGAACAAAACTCCCCATATTTTCCCATAACGCATTCTACACATGCACCTGATGTCTTGTGACAGCCTTTAGCACAGTTCTTATCACACGAAAGTTCACATTTTTGGCCAAAATACCCTTGTGGACATAAATTGCATTCCCCATGCATATCACACGATCTATTAAAGCATGTATCATCGCAATCTAATGTACAAGTTTCACCATAAAGACCAATTGCACAATTTTCGCAGCTACCATTCACAATGTTGCAAGTTTCTACGCAATTTGAATTACATTTCTTTGTACATTTCTCTCCATACATCCCCGCCTTACACTGTACACATCCACCCGTATGAACATGACATCTAATACAGTCTGGAGCGCAATCTAAGTCACACTGCTTGCCGTATTTGCCATCTGTACATTTAAGACAATCCCCAGTTGTAAAATCACATTTATGCTCTACACAATTCAAAGAAGGGCATGATTCGTTACAAAAGGGTCCATAAAAGTTGTCTTCACAAGCATTACATTCACTTCCCTCCCAGTCTTGTGGGCACTGGTAAATGCAATGTGGAGTACCGGTTTTAGCACATTCAGATTTCCTGCACCTACCACAAGCTGGACAAGGAGATGATGGGTTGGACTTTGGTGGTGCTTCTTTAGAACATTGTGACAAGCACCATGGACCAACTGATCCTGCGTTACACCCTCTAATGCAGTATCCAAGCGCAGGGTCACAAGCCCCATCTACACATGAAGACATGCAACTTAGGCTACAGTTCAACCCATATTTCCCAGACGAACATGTTTCTGAACATTTTGGACCATCAAAGCCTGGCAAACAAAATGAGAGACAAGTACCATTTTGAAAGCAGCCTTTAGTGTCACACCCTTTGCACTCGCGCTCACACAATTTACCATATTTATTCCACGGGCATACTTTGAATACGCTGTTTGTTAAATCATGGCCACACACGTTCGCCCCATCACTTTTGCATCCATATCCGAGGTAGCAATCAGTGGAGGGTCCGTGTATTTGAAATGTATTTCCGCACCAACAATCTCCGCCGTTTTGTAACCCTGCAAATGAAGTCCCTTCTTTTTCTCTGCATGTTTTCATGCACGCTTCGATTGTGCCATCGCCGGCGTTGCTTCTCACCTTCAACGCCCTTAAACCAACTTCGTCGTCCCAACATCCCATATACGCCGAGTCGAGAATTGTTAAATGATGAACTCCACATATTTTTGTCAGTGTGAACACGAGCATTAAACATTTATCCATAAAAATCATATTTTTTCTTCTTCATAGTTGTAACATATGAGTGGTTTCCGCGTAGCTGTTTGAAGCAACCGTTGATCATCAGATCGTTCATTCTAAGAACATTCTCATGTTGATGTAGTATTTGACATACATGATGTTATTATACAAAATATTATTATATACAACAAATAAGTTTCTAAATGATCAACTCTAGAACGTAAACAAATCCTAGAACGTCATTCTGTGCATGACGTTCGTGTGTCGTGCGCACAACGTTCTATTTGCTTTGTTGTAAACGCTTAACGTGTCTGGCAAACGATATTTTTAAGCACCGACGTTTGCATGGGTTGATTGGGCAATTTGCCCCGGGAAATGGTAGACATCTCCCGTAAAACTGTACCGTAATGCATTGTAATCGATTACAACGAAGGCAACTGCATCAATGGGCTTTGAGAAAATTAATAATCGAAGGTTTCCATTCTAATAACAAAAAAATCTTTCCAGATCCCATTGGTGCATGCAGATGCCTTTAAATTAAAATCTATATTATACACGATTCATTGACATTGAACCGTTGCCATACGCTCCCAAGCCATCAAATCCCTTTTTCATCAGCATACGCCTCGAGTGCTAGAAGAGCGCTTTCAAATGACATCACAATGGTTTCTCTATTATCACCCTAGGCTGACCCACGCCTCGTCAAATTTAGACCTAGAGTGGGTTCACATGCCGACCTTTTTAATACGAGTGGACAGCCGCTACAGAGATACGAACTGGAACCCTTCTTGCTCGGTCAATAGTCAATGTATCTCTAAGTATAATACACTAAAACGCGTACTCGAGGCGTGAATGGGTAGGGAGGGTGCGACTGAAGGTTCAAAATCATACCCCTTAGTGAAACCAATGAAACTATAAAAATCATACCCCTAGTGAAACTACCGGATGAAAACAATGGGGTATTATCCCAAGAGGTATTATTTTATGTGATACTGTAATGAAAACACAATATTTTCTACAACATATATTTACATTTTATGATTTTTTAATATGGCTCAATAATGCAAAATCACATGAAAAGAGAGCTAGATAATATTCAACCTCGGGATTGAACCTCCCATAGTGAAACTGGCTGGAATGTTGAAATCATGACCCCAAGTGAAACTGAGTGGTGGAAAAGGTGACCCCAAGTGAAACTGCGGGGTTGAAGAAGGTGATCCCTATCAGTGGCACATGTCGTTTACTTTAGTAGGGCGACTATGAAAGTAACACCACCACCCCCGTACACCAATTTTTGAGAGATTAGACGGACTAAAATTTACTTATTTTTATATGTTGATATTGATCAAATAAAATTCTATTTAACTGACAATGATTGTGTTAACATTGTTGAGAGGGGGTCATCAATTTTTATCACATGAAATTGAGGGGGGTCACCAAGTTTTTCACAGAGATTCGAGGGCGGGGGGCTATTAATTTTTTCACAGCATTTTTGGAAAATCCTCCTACCCGACCCTGTCATAAATACTGAATCGTCCCTTAGTTTATTTTGGATTTAAATCCTATATTCGGATTTATCATATTTTAGAAATTTGCAAGACATTTAGATATCTCGATACCTATCCGTGTAAGAAATATCAAATTCATTGTAGAATGAGCATAATCATATAAATCAATTGATTTATTTTCATTTAAAAATCATATTTTTTCTCAAACGTGCTGCAGGGGTATATGAATTATTGCATGATTGATAATTTTAGAGTTACAAATATGTTCCAGTTTAAACCTATCTGAGGATAAGTGATGGATAAATTATATGACATTTTTAAACAAAACATTCAGCAAAATGTATACAGCGCAATAAAAGATCCAGTGCAACCAAAAAAGACAGCAGATTAAATATGTTGTATACCACCTATCAGGAATTGACGATTATTTATCCTACCCTAGAGATTACATTTTTCATTTCTTAAGAAAAGTGAGGCGATATTGAAACTATCTTGGTCAGCTTGTGTATTATACCATCATAAGAATTGTGTAGAAAATATATACACACCGTATATATTAATTCACACAACACACAAACTCATACAAATATACACCACTTTCTTCTTACTTCTAAAACTGAGCATCTTGTAGAAAAATAATAATAACGCAATCCCATTCACTATATTATACACCCTGTTTTGTAAATGAGTTTTAGTAAATGCATTTTTAGATAATTCATATTATCTGAGGTGCACAAAACACCTCTCCCCATGCCCTCTATTTACATGTTTCTCTCTTTACAATGTTCTCAGCCTGTGGTCTTAATTTGGTCTCATCTATGAGCTTACCAGGAAGTCCAAGTCCATCGAAAGCCTCATCTGACTTTATGGTCATGTGGCTCCTAATAGTCGCAATGCACAGAGCTTTTAAAGAATGCGGCAAATGCGTTTCCTGTTGTGGAGAGTCTAGCATGGAAGGGTCTGCGCCGTGCTGCAGAAATATTGCAACGAGGTCCCATCTTTTCATTCCCACAGCATCATGGAGAGCTGGAAACATGTTGATGTTGCGGGGAGAAATCAACCGCTTGATTATATCTGCTGGGACACCATTCAATACAGCCTGATGTAATGGGGACGAAATTTGTAGATGGGCATTACCCAGGTTGACGTCAGTTCCATTCTCTACTAAAACTGGCACCAGCTCCCATATTACATTTTGGACTGCCTCTTCGAGCACAATGCATCCAAATGCATTCCGCATGTTGATGTTGTGAGGTGAAATCAGTTGGGTGACTATGTCCGCTGGGTCACCATGATTTACAGACACATGTAATGGGGTTTGTTTCCAATGATCGGCTATATTAACATCTGCCCCATGCTGCAATAGAACAGACACCAGCTCGCATCTTTTCTTAATCACAGCCTTATGGAGCATTGTGTATTCGTTGTCATACTGGGTGTTGATGTTGTGAGGGGAAATCAGCTGGGTTATGATGTCTGCTGGGGCATCATGATCTACAGCCACATGTAATGCAGTTTCTTTCTGATGATTGGCTATGTTAACATTTGCCCCGTGTTGTAGTAGAACTGGCACCAGCTCCCATCTTTTCTTAATCACAGACTTATGGAGCACTGTGTATCCATTGTGATACTGCATGTTGATGTGAGGGGAAATCAGCTGGGTGATGATGTCTGCAGGGGCATTGCAATCTACAGCCACATATAATATTGATTGCTTGTTGACATCAGCTCCGTGCTGCAGTAGAACTGGCACCAGCTCCCATCTTTTCTCTATCACAGCTTTCTTGAGAGCTGTATAACCAGATACGTCCTTCAAATTGATGTTGCGGTGAGAAATCAGCTGGCTGATGATGTTTGCTGGAGTATCACGAAATGGAACCAAATGTAATGGGGGTTGATTCCTGTCATCTTCGATGTTGTCACTAGCCCCATGCTGCAGTAGAACTGACACCAGCTCCCATCTTTCCTCTCTAACTGCCTTATGGAGCGCTGTATCACCATCTTCATCCTGCTTGTTGATGTTGTGAAGTGAAATTAGTTGGGTGAATATGTCTGCTGGGGCGCCATGAAATGCAGCCCAATGTAATGGGGTTTTTTCTTGTGCATTTAAGAAATGTGAAATTGGAGATGCAAGATAAGAAATCAGCCAAATAATATTTGCGGAAATCTGATTGGTTCCTGCCAAACATGCTCTTGTTTGATTCCAGCCATTACATGTGTTGATATCAGCCCCGTGCTGCAGAAGAACTTGCAAGAGCTCCCATCTTTTCACTCTCGCCGCTTTATGGAGTACAGTGTCACGATCTTTATCCTGCATATTGATGTTGTGCTCCGAAATCAGCTGAGTAAATATGTCTTCTGGGACATCCAGATATGGAGTGAAATGCAATGGGGTTTCTTTCCTCTGATTCGTCAGGTTAACATCAGCCCCGTGCTGCAATAGAACTGGCACCATCTCCCATCTTTTCCTTTCCACAACTTCATGGAGAGCAGTGTTACGATCTCTATCCCTTATGTTGATGTTGTGAGGAGAAATCAGCTGAGTGATGATGTCTGCTGGGGCATCATGATATACAGCAACATGTAATGGTGTTTCTCTCCGATGATTCGCAAGGTTAACATTATCCCTGTACTGCAGTAGAACCGGCACTAGTTAGCATTTTTTCTCTCCCACTGCCGTATGGAGCACTGTGTCACCATTTTCATCCTGCTTGTTGGTGGTTGTGATGAGAAATTAGCTTGGTGATTACATCTGCTGGGGCACTATGAACTACAGCTAAATGAAATGGGGTTTGTTTCCCATTATTCTTAAAGTTGATATCGGCCCTGTGCTGCACTAAAACTGGCACCAGCTCCCATATTTTCCCTCTCACTGCTTTATGGAATACGGTGTCGCAATCTTTATCCCGCATGTTGATGTTGTGATCTGAAATCAGCTGAGTAAATATGTCCTCTGGGACATCTTGACATGGAGCATAATGTAATGGGGTTGCTTTCCGCCGATTCACCAGGTTAACATCTGCCCCATGCTGCAGTAGAACTGACAGCAGCCCCCATCTTTCCTGTACCACAATCATATGGAGCACTGAGTCACCGTTTTCATCCTGCATGTTGATGTTGGTAGCAGAATTCAGCTTGGTGATGACGTCTCCTGGGGCACCATGAAATACAGACAAATGTAATGGGGTTTGTTTCTGATTATTCTTAAAATTGATATCAGCGCTGTGCTGCACTAAAACTGGCACCAGCTCCCATATTCTCTCTCTCGCTGCTTTATGGAGTACAGTGTTATATCCCACATGTTGATGTTGTTATCCGAAATCAGCTGACTAAATATGTCTTCTGGGACATTCGGATATGGAGCACATTGATATGGAGCATAATGTAATGGGGTTGCTTTTCACTGATTCGCCAAGTTAATATCAGCCCGATGCTGCAATAGAATGGGTACCAGCCCCCATCTTTTCTTGAACACAATTATATGGAGCGCTGTGTCACCATCTTCATCCTGCATGTTGACGTTTTGAGGAGAAATCAGCCGGGTGATGACGTCGTCTGGGGCACCATGAAATGCAGCCAAATGTAATGGGGTTTGTTTCCTAATATAGTTAATGTTGAATGGGGTTGCTATCCTCACATTCACCAGGTTAACATCAGCCCCGTGCTGCAGTAGAACTGGCACCAGCCCCCATCGTTTCTTTACCGCAATTATATGGAGTACTGTGTCACCATCTTCATCCTGCATGTTGATGTTGCGAGGAGACTCTTGAATCAGCAGGGTGATGATATATTCTGGGGCATCATGATGTGCAGCCAAAAATAATGGGGTTCCATTCCTATAACCATTGAACCCTGTCCTGTAGTTGGTGCTGCGAAAAGGAGACAACCAACAATCTGCAGGATTATCTACTTGAACTTCATTTAACCATTCATCCACAGTATGAGGCCGTCTCAGCAGTAAAAAATGCGGATTCCGACAACCCTGCAAAAAACTTGCAATAGAAATCATATTATCAGATTCATCCTGCATTTTGATGTTGCGAGGAGAAATCAGCTGGGTGATGATGTCTGCTGCAGCTTTATCCTAATACCATGACCATAGATATCAGCGTCAATAATGCTAATTCACCAATACACGCAATCAATGTCTTCATGTTTCAAAACAGCATGTATCCAATTTTTTAATGAATTCCCCCCTTTTCCTTGCTTTTCAGTCCCTCTATGTTGACATGATAAATACATCTCTGTATTCCTTAAAAATCCTATAGAATGCATTTATGTTAAGGTTTGGTTTCTACACACTAATTCCAGCTAAATGTTCGAATTGATTAGGAACTTGCTGCCAATTTATAACCATATGAAAAACAAATGGTTCTTGAAGGTAAATGATCCTTGCATGTTTGATTTTTAGAGTCTGCTTTCAGTCACGTAAAATAGGGCATTAATATTCCGCTCTCATGTTGATACATAGTAAAGGGTTGGTTTAGAGCTGTTTTCCCAACCAGAACAAACGTTTATGTTATGCAACTTGGCATTATCTAATGTATTTCAAAAGTGACACCAGGAAGTGACGACCACATGCTTTAGTTTGATCTTACTATATGATTGCTTTAACTGAAGCCTGGTGTTTGGTTCATTTTAGTGTTTCTATGTATCTAAATAGTTAAGACTCCAGACAAGCTGCAACGTTTTATTACAAATGACGTTTAGGTACACTGCCAATTGAAGTGTGCTTTCCACAGGAAACATTCAAACTTAGTACAATGCTTGCATAACTAATGACAATCATCTGTGTCTAATTTTGGCGCTTTAGCATGGCAGAAGCCCATTTTAGATCTATTTGTTTGAGTTTTGTTTCAATTTAACATGAAACATGACCTCTAACTTTGATAATGTTTATGCAAGTCGTGATCATCACCCGTGTCCAACTTTGGCCCTTTGCGAGGAACAGTTTGCCATTCACATAGTTATTTTAGGTCCATTTTTGACATTTAAGAAGACTCAAATGTGTAATGTAATGATGTAACGTGTAACATGTAATGATTTTAAGTTCACCACGTCCTGATGTGGTTTTTATAGAGCAGAACAAAAACACAATTTTGGCAGGATTTGCACGTTGATAACAAATTAGTACGGCCAGTAATGTATAAAAAATAGTATAAGAAATTAACATAAAGACGTAAAATGAATAAAAGCTCAATTAAAGTTAAGCTGTATAGACGGATCCAGGTTTTTGAAAGGGGGGTGCCCACTTAAGGAAAAGGGGGTCGCACTTAAGGGATTTCATGAAAAACCCTATGAAAATGACGTATTTTGGTGGGGAAAGGGGGGTGCACGCCCCCTGCAACCTCCCCCCGGATCTGCCTATGAGCAGGTTCATGGCTGGTTGGTCAGCCAGAGTTTGCTGGACAGCACTGCTATCAATTGGTCGTCGAGAGGTGTCGCACAGCTGCGGCAGTGCACCGGACAGGCTGACCTCCACTCCCAGCAGTCATGGTCCATCATAAACCATCCAGGCGTTCATCACTATGTGTGTTGTGTCATTTTGGCATTATTACTTTTGAAAAAAAAAGTTAGCATCATGGGCGAAATGAATGGCAGCTTCGTAATATCTATTTGAACTCTTTGAATGGCATCGTGTAATCCGTCTTTGTATTTTTGTTTTGTTTTGTTATTTGTCAAAATCATTAAAGGCCCCTTTAAATAGAAACCAACCAGTAGAAATGTCAATTGCGGTTATACATGTATTTGCTCATGATGGTTTTGTCCACTAAAATTGAGTGGTTTCCTATTTTTACATGGACATTTATTCATTGATCAACGGAGTGAGCTTCGTCGGTCCATTTTAATTGTGAGCGGTCCACATGCAGGCACTGCACATCATATACGGAACGTGGGGCTGAGGGATCCATGTTTTTTGATTTCAATTCCATTAATTAAGAAGGGGTTTACGGACATAACGTTTTTATAGCTGCAAGAACGGCAAATTTCATATGGCTCAAGTTTTAGTTTTGAAAAATGGACATAAATTATGTCATTATTCAGCAGCCCCAAGGCCAAAAGATCCCATTTAAAAGTTACAGTTTGTAATGACACACTTTTTTAGATTATCTATTTTGTATTAGAAGTGCAGGCCCTGGGTCCTGAATTAAAAATAACACATGAATATGTAGTTTTTTTAAATCTATAAACAATCCAACTCGTTTCGTACACTCATTTTTATGATTATTCAAAAAATACGGTGTCGATATCTCAAACATTGGCAGTGGGGAGTCCAAAATCAAGGACAAAGAAATCCATACAGAACGTTTATTCATTAATAGGCAATGATGGACCCCAGGAAGCTTTGCCTTAATGGACCGAGGAAGCTCCGTCCATTAGAGCTTGCCGGTAATGGACTTCCCGGTAATGGACAAGCTCCATCATTTAAGGACTGACGAAGCTACCATCAAGCGCTATTAACGCTCTGTATGGATTTCTTTGAACTTAGCTTAGGCCTATATATTTGTGTCATATGAATGGAGCACTGCCAATGTTTGATTGATAGATTAATGAATAACCATGAAATATATAGTAATGATTAGAGTTGTTCTTAGTTTATGATTAAAAAAAGCTACACTATATCCTGTCACGTGTAAATTATTTTTGACTCAATCAAATTCCGGTATACTCTGTCGGCTTTTATCTGCATCTTTATACATGACTGGCACTTGCAAGTTTGATTAATTGATTAAAGGATAATTATAGATAATTATAATGCATAGAATATTAATACAAAAGGGACTCAAAAAGTTGATATGCCAGTATGCTAGCCTAGTCTAGAATTTCCGTCTATCTTGGGTGTGTAGCTTTATTTGCACTCTAAAGAAAATTCCCTAACAGCTTAAGATGTACTACTGTGACCAGTACATAAGTTATTGTTTATTTATGTGTGTATTGTCATATCAGTCCATGTTTTGGCTTGAAGAAAAATTTTGCATACAGTAGACAAACAATCTTTAGTATGTTGTAACATTATTGATTAAATAAAATTACTAAAATGTATAATTTGGGTTGTAGGTGGTTCTTTTCATTCTTGTAGCTATTGTAATTAACACCATATTAAATTAGGTTCAAAATAACAATTAGAAAAATGTAATCAAAAAGTTTTTATTCTGCGTTTTGCAGAATCACAATGTAATCTGAAAAGGTGTGGGTCATTGTGTTAAGATTACAAGAAGTACACACTGTCTGTTATCAAACTCTTTATTCTTTCATAATTTAATGCATTATATGATGTCCTGTAATAAATTTTCTTGATCAGCTTCTCTCCTTTCACATGTTCCGACATGACACTTCCGTGTGCACGGCAGCCATTGTAAAAACCTGCTAGTAGACTTTGCTTAATATCCCAGTCCATACTCCACCTAAAAATATTCTATTAATATCTGTATAATTGGAAGAAATATGCGTCTCCAACCATACCAATCATGAAACAGTTGTACGATATTTCATTATTAAACTTTGATAATCAAAATGTGCATCTTCTCGATGTTCAATTTGACAGCCACAGCATCACTAAGCGGGTTTGGTAAAAGATACTGCAAGTAGATTTTGCTTAATATATCAATCCACACCTCACCCAAAAATGTTTTATTAATATATGTATACTCTACGGATGTATGCGTTTCCAAGCATATCAATTATAAAAATTTAGTATAACATTTTAGTACTAAACTTTGAAAGTCAAAATGGTCATTATTTCGATGGTGTAGTATTTGACAGGTGTAACAAGATGTTTACTGTTTAGTCTAGATTTGGTAAAAAAAAAGATGCCAGTAGACTTTGCTTAATATTTCAATCCATACCTCACACAAAAATATGTTATTAATATATGTATAATCTATAGAAGTATGCGTTTCTATCCATGCCAATTACAAAATTTTAGTTAGATATTTCATCACTAAACTTTAATAGTCAAAATTAGCTTCCCATCACCAATGATTTTGACAGCTGAAACACGATGTTGATAATAACTGTTATTTATTTATGAGAAGAAAATGTAGTACCACAGACCTTAGAATGAATCATTGTAAGGTCTGTGGTAGAACACTAATTAGAAATCAATAAAAGGAGAGATAACAGAGTCACGCATTGCATACTCAGCTGCAGCTGTAACAGAGCACAGCAGCATGACAGTGTTAACACGGAGAACAGCACACGGCTTTGTTACATGCTTTTTGCCGAGTTTCCAGTCTGTTCATTCTAAGGGGCGATCCAGACGAAAATCAGGGGGGGCTAGGTTTTTTTACCTGCTAACAAACTATTTTTTTCAGAGACCCCACAAAAACAAACTTTTTTTTTTCGTGTTCATTGAACAACAAACTTTTTTTTTCATGTTGGTCTTATAAACTATATCTATAAGTCTGGACACATATATGGGTAATATATTAGTGTCACCGTCTAATTATTCAAATAAACAAATAAAGTGTATTGTAAAAGATAATCTAATGAATCAACACAAACAATTAATTAACTCTGTTATTAATGATAATTGTAAATATGACACATTGAATAAGTGTCATAAACATAAAAATGTAGATTTTAAATCGCCTCCATATAATATGAACATAAAGAGCACTTTCATAAGGAAATGCTTTGCTTATTTAAGACTTGATAAAGCTATGTACTATGATCAATATAATGAAAACAATATATGTGATGCATGTAATGTAACCAAAGATTCTTATCATATTTTGATGATATGCAAAACAACAGAAATAGAAAGAAATACGTTTTTACAAAATATGAATGTATTGTATCCAAATTTTCATAATTTATCAGTTTATGAAAAACTGATATCTATATTAAACATGCAATTTAATGATCTTGAAGTTATACAGCTGATATGTTCATTTTTTAAACAAATATGTGTTAAAACAAAATTGATCTAATGATCAATATTATATGTAATGAATAGATATAATATGTATTGTCAATTCATTTCTATATATGTATATGTCAAATATTCATTGTCTTTGGTTGTACTGACACTGTTAGTTGCCAATAAAATCTTCTTATCTTATCTTATCTTATACAAACAAATTATTTTTTTCTGGACACATATACAAACAAACTATTTTTTTTGGGAAGATTTCGTTTTAGTCAACTTTTACCAGTTGAACTTTAATAAGTCAACGTACGTTGTTCTAGCGACGCCGTGTTCTTTGAAACACTTTGATCTAGTTTAGTGTTTTGCTTAAAAGGACGATTAAATCAGTATATATGTCAGTATGACTGACCATGTATGTCGACTTTATTCTAACCTATTTGATTAAAACGCCAAGTTCAAATCGCAGCGCACGGTGTTTTTTTAAAGCCCAACTTTCGACTCGCAGATGTGATAACAAAAGTCGTTTGCAAGTACTCCATCTTATATTCAAGTATGTAGACCTCGATATCAATAATCAGTGTGCTGAAATGTTGTACATGGGTCCATGGAAATGCAAATTATCTCACGTGGAATACAACCAATGGATCGATGTTCAAGTCACACTTATGCAGGATGTCAATCTCGTTTGACATTTTTGTTTTGATTTAATATCATGTACACTTAGATCTAACCAGAAAAGTATTACGCCGTACTAGACTAGTGCTCGAATATATGTGATAACACAACAGAGAGAAGCAGCCTCTACAACCAACATGAGCAGTAATAAAGTGGCAGAAGACTCTTTTTTAAAAAGAACTAGCAAAAATGTAGCATCTGGAACGTTAGGAGGTAAGCAATCTTCACAAATTTACACATGATGTGATGTCATTGATGATAGACCTCTGTCTAGGTCTATACTAGCTAGCATGTAGCTGCATACGTGTATGAGCTGTTACAGTAAAACCTGTCAAAGAAGACATCACATTTGTCTGATTAGAGAGATGATCAACTGGGTAGTTGTAACTTTTTTCTTCATCATATTTAGTATAATAATAGATATTACTAGTACAAGGGTGGAGCCAGGTTTTGGGAAGAGAGGGGGGGGGGTCTTTTGAGGGGGGGGTGGCCGGGGTGCGGAGATTAAAGGGAAAAATGCTGATTGATGTGCCTGCCACTTGCTGACACATGTTAGTGGGGCATCAGGGCATGCTATCCACCCCACCTACCCACCTCGTCATTGGTTACATGACGGCTTTATTATTTACACTTCCTTTATAAGTCTATGATCAACGGAATATAATAACCCATGGGTTAGATCGACCTACCTATTGCCGCGGAACTTGGCAATGGTGCCAAAAATTCAAAATTACATATTTATATATACCTATATACCGCTCAACATTTTGGTAGTGGGGGTTCTGTAACTTCTGATTGGTTGGATTTTGAAAATTAATTCCTGGGATATAATTAAGGACCTTTGGATCAAGGCTATATACTCTGCATATATAGCCATGTGATATGATGATGCCCTGCCTGGGCAATTTTGAAATTCTGTGTGCACTTAAGTTAAGTCCATTCTGAGCCATTTTCACCTCCATTTTTCAAGCTCGTTAAACTATCTCTGATTTTAATCTGTTTGGGAAATTCAATCATATAATTTACCCCTTTTTTGAGCGGGGGGGGGGGGGGGATTTGAACCGCCAACACCCAATGCACATTGGTAGTTAATGAAAAAAAAATGATGTGTTTTGCAAATAGTATCTAAAATAAATGCACTGTAGAATAATACTGTTTTCACAAATCCTTTTCGTTTAATACCAAGAAGTGTTGTTCTAATCATTATTTTATATCCTGTATGAACAGCTGCATATGATA
Organism: Streblospio benedicti; assembly: GCA_019095985.1. Classification (NCBI taxonomy): domain Eukaryota; kingdom Metazoa; phylum Annelida; class Polychaeta; order Spionida; family Spionidae; genus Streblospio; species Streblospio benedicti. Next base: position 20,750,715 of record CM032660.1, on the reverse strand, counting down.
GAGCATCTCATGACTAGTTGAAGCTAGCCAAGAGGGAAGTTGTTAGAATATTATTCATTCAAATGTGATTTTTTGTGTGAAGTCTCTTGTTATTTGTGGACATATAGAGGCATACATATGCACTTTGCATCTGTACATTTGAGCACGAATTTAATCAGATTCAATTATCCACCTTTATGGGGTGTGGGGCTAATCAATCAATCAAAATTTATTTGATCAGGCCCTAATTATTCCTCATTCAAAGGGTGTGACCGGGCTGCCCAGTCTACATCTCAACCATCCTCTCCAAGCTTTTCTGTCACAAGGATCTATCAGACCCATGCACAATTGTGCCAGTAATTTTCAAACAAATTCAGACAGGGGACCTGAAAATCATATAATGGTCTTTTTTTTCATGTCCCATTGAGCTATGATAGATGGTAGCTCCCTTATGACACCTGCAAATTATAGCAAAGCATTTTCATGCATAAGCAGTTGTAAAAGCAGTTGTTGACGTACTTGTACTATTATAAATTGTTTGAAAAATGCTCTTTTTTGTAGGCATAGCAATCTGTCTGGTTGGCCACCCGTTTGACACACTGAAAGTGCGTTTGCAGACGCAGTCTGTCAGCAATCCCACTTACAATGGTCTGGTTGACTGTTTCCTCAAGACCCTCAAGTGGGAGGGTATAGGAGGTCTCTATAAAGGCGTTGGTAGGTTTCATATTATATCAACTATTATTCTAACACCAATTTTATCCCACTAACTTTTGCACTATAAAAAATATTTTCTAAAGCCACTTATTTTGTAAATTGTTAGAAATGATTTAAAGTTAAATGTCGCAAAAAGTGAAGTGCTTCTGAGTAATCTAGAATGATATGCACAGTGACACTGACCATACAGAAATTTTATCATTTTCAAATTTAGAATTTGCAAATAAAATCATTTTGATTGGGCGAAACAAATTAGAATGTAATAACATAGTTAGGACCATCATGGACCTAGGTCAGTAAAGGAAAATATGCCTTGTCTTGACCCATAATATCCCAATCCATAGGAGATTATGCAATAGCATTTGATGCTTGTACAATTGTTGAATGTGAAAATTTGATTTTTTTAATATACATTTAATATAGGGACGCTTTCGATGTTAACAAAACTTAGTAGTCATAGTCAATGTCTCTCACCAAAATGTCCTCTTTCAAAGTTAAAAGTCTGAAGATATCAAAAATTTCTTGAAGTGTTCACATTTTTGTGTATGTGGTATAGAACACAATAGTTTTTGTGTAGGTGCGGCATTTTACTTTAAATAAATTCCATCATAAGTTGTAAGATTATAAGCTTCTAAGGAAAAGAAAAATTTGTGCCTAAAATTAGTGGAATAACATTGGTGCAGTGACCATAGTTTCCTTCATTGTCGCTATATTGCTGATATGTGCAACTAATTGTTGTCAAAATAAGCACTTATTTCGATTAACACACATTTTTAATTAGTTATTTTGGCAGCTTACCATGCTTCGTTTAATCTTCTATCAGCTTATTTCTATTTATTATAACCAATTGTGATTACAAAGGTTTGTGTAATGATAGCCTATGTCTTCATAGTGCATGCCAGCTAAGTTTTAATTATGATTATAAATGTGGATTACTTCCAGGATCGCCTCTTGTTGGACAAATGTTTTTTAGAGCAACAATGTTTGCATCATATTATCAGGTATCCAGTACTATCCACTCATTACAATTTGTAAATGAAAATGCTATTCACCATTTTACCATTTGATATTAATTTTGAAGTTAAAATGCACAAACAAGTAATACAAAAAAATAATTCACTTTTCTCAAAGTACTTGTACGTAAATCTCCCTGCAAGTCATTTTGTCATTGTTCAGATATCCACAAGCATAGCAGGACCACACCGTGTTGGGAAACGGTTGGAACATTATGAGTACTACATATGTGGAGCTGGAACAGGCTTTATCGCTGCACTCATTGAAGGGCCCATCGATCTAGTAACTATTTTTATTGAAATTGTGTATATAGATTACATGTACATGTTGTTTAGAATGTTTATATCTTTGCATTATTTTGACTTTATCCTCTGCATGTTTGTTACTAGCAGTTTCTTTCAATTTAAGATTAATGATTTAAGCATTACCTATTTGTAACATTTACCTATAAGCTTACAGACCTTTACTCAGCTTTTGGTGAAAGGGTTTTAGTTACTAGTACATGTATGTTTGCTTGTGGGCCATCATCCAATGAACCCCCTTTTTGAAGTTTACCAGAAAAAGTGCCCTGTTACCCCCTAAAAACATTATAAATTCATATTATGAAATGTCTTTTCTTTCCAAAACTACTTTCAAATGGATGATACATAAGATATTGACATAATGAGCCCACTTTAACACTATCTCCTCCCATTTTTGATCCTGTTGGCTCATGAGGTCTAGCAAGTTTATTGTCTCCAAACTTGCTTGCTTTCACATGATGAAGTGAGAAACATATGAGCAAGCCAATGCTGTGAATGTACTCTCACATTTTCTTGCAGTTCAAGACAAAAATGCAGATCCAAATAATGCGCTCCAAGGCCGGTGCCGAGGTGCAATACCGTAATGTGTTCCACGCCGGCTACATCATTATGAAGACGCACGGTTTGAAGGGCGCCTTCCAGGGGCTGCCAGCTACGTGGCTACGCAACATCCCAGCATGTGCACTCTATTTTGGTGAGGGTTTCTCTTGGGGGGATACATGGTTCTGCTATTTCTGCTGAGTTTTAATGGGGTGTCATTTCTTCTTACATTTTCTTGTGTTACTTTGTAGAGTATTATACCATCTTGTGCTTTATATTAGTGTTTATGATAAACTCAAAGCAAATTCGGGATTCCAATTTTTCATTATTGAATTATTTGATTGCATATACTATACACAAGAATTATACGAGTATGATAAACCACATGCAAATACCAAGCGATGTGGTTTATTGTATCACTGCACTGCTTTTCCTTATCAGAAAAACCTAAATATTGACTGAATCGACAGTCTAGTTTTCTAGGAACGGAAAACAAAAACGCCTAGTAGTGATAACCTTGCACAATACACTACAATGCATATTTTATCTGATCAGTGTTACATTCTAGGTCAGGTCTACTTTTTGACATACATTTTGCAGGTTTTCTTTCTTGGTCTGTCAGTTGTCAGCACTTGCATATCATTAATGACTGTAAACCGTTATCACACAATGTACAAACAATCAGTTGATAAATTCTGTTTTTATATTTCAGGCTCCTATGAGTTGACCAGGGACTATTTAACACCCCCTGGGAGTAATGTGAATGACCTCAGTCTGTGGGCACAGTTCATTTCCGGAGGGGTGGCAGGTTTTCTGTTCTGGTCATTAACATATCCTGCCGATGTCATCAAGTCAGCCATGCAGGCAGACGACTCAGAAAAAGCTAACAGGAGGTATATTTTTTATTCAACACCATATTTGATAAAGACCATAATTGTGGTAAGATTATTTTGATTGGAAATAGAATTTCAAGCTCTCAGGTCTCGCTAACATGCTTCAATTATAATCAATGCAATCAATAATTTTCCCTCTGTCCGTACACCATTATATCACTACAGTGTTTGAAACTCGCAGGAAAAAGTTTGGGGCCAGGAGGGCCCTTAACTTCAAATAGTTGGGGGCCCTGATCATAAGTTGAGGGCCCTGTTGTGATGTGTGTTTGAAATGTTAGCTTAAAAAAGTGGTAAAGTATGGAATTCACTACGACTAACCAATATTCACCAAAAATATTTAAGGGACAGCAGGGCCCTCAAGTCCTAAAAGTTAAGGGCCGTGGTCAAAATTTGGGGGCTCAGGGCCCTCTGGCCCCCTACTATTTCAAACACTGATCACTATCATGATCATCAACACGCATTGAAGTCCATATATATTTTACCCTTAGAGAGTGCTGAACTAGCTTATAACTACCCACAATTTTTCTCTCGACGTGCATGTTTGAAAATTAATGGCATTTTGTACTGATTGTCAAACTGACTTAAAGCATTGCAGATAAAAATTACTTAGTGTCACATTCTGTAAAAAGACTGCATTATATAACATTTGCCATTTCAGATTTGGAAGTATCGTGGACTGTGCCAAGCAGCTGTATCGGGACGAGGGCGGCTGGCGCCGGTTCTGTCGAGGCATCACTCCATGTCTCATGAGGTCCATACCCGCCAATGCAACTATGTTGTTTGTTGTCGACCAAACGAGACAGTTCTTTGCAAAATTTTGAGAGCACGCTTTCCTCCTTTTCAATCTTATCAAACCGGAAGGCATGTACTTATATGAAGAGTGCATTCATCAGGATGGCTTTCTAGTGAAATGTTTTGGAAGTTATTTATTGTACTTGAATGATTTTTTTTTTTTTTTTTGCACAAAGTAAATTGATTGTGGTGAGTGTAGTTTTTATAGGCTTCTTTTGATGTGTGATACAATAACTTTAAGGTGCAATATTTTTACAAATGCTATAAAGTATTGTAGTGAGGTAATTACATATTGGGTAATGCATTTAGTGGATTTGATACTATAAAAATAAATTATTATTATTATTTTTTTTTCTTGTAACCACATTTACAATAGATATTCGTCCATTGTATGAAATGTTAGATGGTGATGACCATTTTCTTTCTGGAATTTAAAATCACTAAGAATCCATAGCAGGCTTCTGATTTTAGTTCAAATGAAGTGTTGTGATATGTACAAACAGGTTTGAAGTAGTTTTAATTTTTATTACAATATTATTTCAGCAAGCATTTTATAACAAGCAAAAACTGAATGTTATGGGAAACAGATATATATGAATGTTATCTTTTTCCATGTTTTGATGCAGCAAATAAAATGTAACAATTGCTATATAGAACTATTTATTTCCAACAAGTGTGTATACATTGCTTGGGAATCAAGTTCCAGACTTGACACAAACAACAGGACATAGGGACTGACATCTATATGTATTTCGGCTAACAGTATCGATTGATAACTTAATATATATAATTATATAATAGAATATAAATACTTGTACATCAAACCATTTTATTTCAACACTTCTGACATAGCATTTTGTCTGGATCATTATTGATGTAGAACATTACCCTAGAGTGGTTTTCCCCAATATTTACTAGAGTTCTAAATTAGTCTATGAAAATCAAAAGCAACTGCATCAGTGTGCTTTGTAAAGAGATCTAATACATATATCTGAATGAGACTATAATTTTATCATATCGAAGCCATTGGTGCAGTTGCCTTTGATGAGAATGACTATAATAAGAGCATTAACAATGTATTTCTATTTTTTTAAAGCCAATTATAAAAGCTACATGTGGATTATATTTATTTTAGAACTGACTATATATTTAAATTATACAAGTAGCATTACTGCTTTAAGATGACTGATTGAAGTACAATTTTTTTCTTGTGCAATACCTCGGTTAACAGAACTATAAGAACATGCATTCATGGAACATAATATACTTTTATCAGTATAAGATTAGTGCTATAATGACTTAATTATGAAACGTAATCCACTTAGCCATTAATTGGTGAGACGTAAAAAAAAACCGTTTCATCAGAAGATCTCAGAAATCTTAACCGGTTGATTCTCATCAATTACAGTATTTTCCCATAGTACCAGCAAGTAAAAACATTGAAATCACATCACACTTATATTTAGTTTTATTTGCATGTTTTATATATCAATTTTATGGGAATAATCCTTAGATTATAAACATGATATCATTGCTACTCCCAGAAAGAGCAAAAGTATAGATATTTGAAGCAAATTCAGATGGCTTCTAAAACTAGAAAAAAGACCGTATCTTTATGTTGTACATCACGGCTAAGTGGATTATAAACTGGTTATATTCAAAACTGCTTAAAAGCAAGCTGATTCATCTTAAGCATATCACAGATATCACAGATTTTAATGGCCAATTCTACTGCTACATAGAAGATACAATAACTTCATCTCTTCACTTTGTCATTTCACACACATGAATATTCAGGGTTTAATATTCTCGTATGTACCATTTACTTTATAACTGAAGCTAGATGAAACAATAAACAGTAATACGCAATCCATCAATTCTTTTTTTACATCTGCAAATGTGTACTACCAAATAACACAAATTTGACAGAATCCAATTCACATATGTAAAACAAAAAGCAGTAAATACAAAAATGAGTCATTATATTCAAATTTTCAAACTTCAAAAACAAAGAAAATATCAAGGAATTAAATTCAAATTACAATAATGTATATATGTACAATTAAAAAGAATAAAATGTATGATACCAGACATTTCATTTTTATGTCTGCTAATTCAACTTAAAAAGTAACGCGTATATATGCCACATAAAATGGATCTGTAAGAAAAACAATGAAATAAATCCCTCAACTAATACCTAGTATATGGATGCGCATAATTACAAAAAAATACTATGCTACTTACCCAAAATAATATGAAAATTATCAAAATTGTATAATCATAAACATTCCCAGAAAACGTTATAAGCCATTTCAAAGCAATGCACATACCTACATAGAGGCTTACCACAAACTTAGTTCAATGAAACATTTACACTTAAAATGTGAAGACCTGCTCATTTAACAGTCTGACCCTACACTGTTATTTACCACAACTGCATTCTTTTATGTACTGCTTTTAAAATATACTTATCAAGACAGTTATTAAACACTGGCCCTCCCATCACAAACATGATGCATGCTCTGTTCGAGGAATTGATAATGGCCTACCTCAATATTTCACACACATCAATGCTTTAATGAGTAAACTTTCAAAAAAAAATCAAATTTTTTTAATGCCATTCAGTTACAAATGCTTCGAATGACACAATTGAATGATGCATAAAAAAATAATCACAAAAACCTAGAATCTAGAAACAAATAAAGTGTCAAGATATTTTGTAGGATAACAATGTACGATGTGTTGAAACATAAGTTTGCTTACAAATAACAAAACTTTGAATATTATTACGCATTAATTTGCTGTCATAAATGAAAGGAGATATTATAAAAAAAATCTACATTCTCTAACATGTGTACTAGTTATACATAGCACTACGTAAATTAGAAACAAGATTGACTTCAGCATTATAATTGAGCAGATATCTCCAGATCACTCAAATGGGAATGATACAAGTAAACTTCATTTATTATAAATTCAATAAATCTACTATTTTCACTAAAATTAAAAACAAAACGCTACATTATTCATACTCGTGATTAAAAATGAAAAGTATAGTACCCTTCTTTGCCCACTCGAGGATTGCAAAATGAATAATTAAAAAGTTAAGTCGTGAACCATATAGCATTTTAAGCATCATAAAGAACAAACCACTCAACAGTAAGAAATTACAACATTCAATCAAATGTTTCCCAGCTTGATTTTGATGAAGGATTCGATGGCTGGGGAAAATGAACTGAAGAAGTAGAGGAGGGATTGTTGGAATTCGCATTCACAGGATTCTGCTGGACTTGTGATGGGAGTGTTTTAGTGTTTACAGGTCTTGATGCAGAGCCTGTCAGATTGACTAAGTCACTGAATGGGTCTGATGGTAGGGAAGACTGTTGGGTGGCACCGGCATGGCCGTAGTTTGGCATGGATTGTCTCCCGAGGCTGGCAGTTGAACGGGGAGCGAGCACTGAGCCTGGAGACGGTGATCGCTGTCTATTCATCCCTTGCGCATGCTGCTGTTGTAAAAACGGACTGTTACTGACCAGCCCACCACTTCTCACAAAGGAGTTGCCAGCAGGAGAAAATGCCATACTGTGAGCCTTTTGAGGCGTCTGGAAGCTGTGAGCCTGCTGCTGCTGCTGTGCTGGGTTGAAGATTCCCATGCTATTGCTGCCGCCGACGTAGCCACCGGTGCTGAACATGGCCTGATTGGCTGGTGACATTGATCGGCTCGCTATGCCTGCAGCGCTGCCGATTGACAGGCGACTATTATCTGGTCTAGGAGGAACATTCGGTACTGTAGATTTCTTCTTAAAGTCTAAGTTCCAGTCCTTTAGCAAGTCATCTTCCGCTACTTCTTTTGTGTTGTTCGCATCGGAAGATGAAGGCGCATCATCGACCGCTAGTTGTCCTGTTAGCAATGGATCAAATTGATCCAGGTCAGTACTAGATGATTGCCGCGCGGGTTTGGGCACTTCACTTTGAATAAATGCTTTTCTTGCTTCACTGAGGGTTTGGGCATCTGTAGCTACTGGTGTGGGCGATGTTCTGGATGGACCTCGGAACGACTGAGGGCGCTTCTGGTTGTAGAATGCAGCTTGTCTTTTAATTGATACTTGACGACTAGGCTTAGGGCTGTTGTTGTCTCTCATAACCGATAAATTGTCTTGAGACAGAGAGGCAGGATTGTCAAAAATTGAGCTACTACTAGAGCTATTGCTATTGTTGATTTGGCTTGTAGTTGGCAAATTAAGAGGGTCAAATTCCATGTCTTTTTCAGGGTTTGCATTTAATGATATCAGTGGAACATCACCACTCTTTTGACTAGATGAATCCTGTATGAGACTCAACCTGGGTTTCGGCACTGGTTTTTTTCTTTCTGGCAAGACGGCCTTTGAGAAGTCATCACCAAAACCTTCAAAGTTGTCATCAAAGGCACTTATCTGACTGGTAGATTTAGACTCCCTCATAATAGCTGCAATAAAAAAGTTATACTTATAAAAAACTGCCTCAACTTCAATTTCTCATAAGTTTTGAGTTTCTCACCAAGCAATATTCTTTTGCAAACCTATAATCCGTTCATAGAAACAAAAAATGTTTATCAAAGTTAAACATATGAACCAGAAAAATAATCCCGTGAACATTGTCAAGAGGCAACCACTTGCTGCTACACTAACCCTTTATTGCTGCAATTTACAATTCATATGCTGGAAAATATTTTCAATTTTCATGAATTTGAAAAAATAAAATCTATATTCGAAAGTATTGTAACATTTAAGAAATGAAGTTTCCAATGTATATAGAACTTAACTGAGAAATAAATCTAAATGATAGATATCATATCTAACAGACAAACCTGTTTCTCTTTTATTAGCATTTCGGTCAAATATCACTGTGTCTTTGTCGATGGTTAACTGTAAAATATAGGGAATAATTTTAGACATAACTATTATAAAACATAAAAATCAAACAAATTACAAAATTCATAGCAATAGTTAAACCTCGTTTCAATTAGATATTTTCTGCACGATACAAATGACAAAATTCGTAGACAAAGTATGTTTAGAAATCAATGATTGCTTTTCAATAAGACGTTTACCACAGCATCTACGGCATCCTCGATCTCCCGGCCTTGATCTGTATCCTCCTCGGCATGAGCAAGGTCCTCGAGGCTGTAGGACTTGTGGAAGATGCTCTGGATGTCGGGGTCGCCCATCAGGTCAATGCTCACGCGTGCCAGGCCTCCCGACAGCTAGTAACAGAACAAGCAACAGCTAAAAACATGCAGCACAGTCAATCGGCCACCGCTCCATAAACTATACTGTTCAAACAACATTTGAAGAGAGTATTACGTGGAAACTGCTTGTTATTGATTTTATACACAATATCGATTGTGAAAATGAGAAAGAATGTAATTCTGTTTCGAAATTTTGAAAATTTATAGTGTGTCGAAGTACCTCCTATCACGGACCTACCGGTATGTTGAAATTATACATGTAGTTGCGTAAACACAGATTGTGTTGGAGTTTTTGTCAGGAACTTACTAGGTTGATGGTATGAGATTCGAAGCATACAAATGTACATCGTACATATCTCACGGCTATATACGCAGTATATGTATATAGAAAATGGACTTGTAAAGGCTGTGTGAAATATCAAGCCGTGAAAACTGACGATGACATAAACCTATAACCTAATCTTGGGTACATCTAACAATGTAAAGGATGTGAAGATGCTCGTTCTGGTGGACATATTTACTATGGGTACCTCGCTGTCGTCTGCTGCCATCCTTGTAGACGTGCGTGATGACGCTCGTTTGGAGCTTCGTGGAGCGTCACTCGAGGATAGATCCATGTCAAGGTCAATCACTTTGTACTGGCGCGACCTGCACATTGAAATGGAAATGGTCAGCCATTTTAACTACAGAAGTTTTGTTTTGTGTTTGTAATAAATGACGAACTTGTGGCGGTTGCTCTCTTAAGTGTATTTTAAATTTTAATAAACAAAGTATTCTGCAATCATTTCTAATACACAATATGGAGAATGCTCCACAGGTCAAGTCATCTATTAACAATTCATTGATTAATAAATACAAAATAATCAGATTAATATATAAACTAGGATTATGGTTTATGAAAACAGTCATAAAATCATACATTAGATACTTTGTTTAATTATATGATTGTTTATTTATTAATTCAACGTTTAGAGTTAAATTTAGTGTGATCATGGTGATGGTATTCATCAATGTTATAAAAAAAGTAATACACTCAGAAAACACATAATATGAATTAATGATTGAATGGAACACATACTACACCACAAAACTATCAACAACAACTAATATTGTCGGTTGTCTAGACAACTAAATGCATGTCAAGAATCATGCAAGTCAAAAGAAGAGGTGGTGAAAAGTTCTCATGCGAACATGTTTAACAGTAAAGACATTCAAGAGAAGACTCCAGGGCTGCCAACCCCTCAATAGTAATTTCTGTACTCAGGATGCCCAAAATTAGTATTTAGGGGTCGACATGGGGGAATGGCAATAGGTCTACACAAATACTGGGTGTAAAAAGAAATCCATAAAAGCAGACTCCTATTTATGTATTTATTTCTGGTGTACTGTAACCAATATTCAGTTTTTTTTACACCAATCACAAGCACAGATATCAATGATAGGATGCAGTTTCTGTGCTTATACTTCAGGAGAAGTAATTATAGATGAAAATGACACAAAGTGCTGAAATCTATATTTTAAAAGTACAATTAGTATTCAGGTATTTTGGCTCAGGTATTTTGGCACAGAAATTTGTATTAATATTGATAAATCTGTGATTACTTGGCAGCCCTGTGACTCGAAAGAAGAACAAATGTAATGGGAATCCACTACATAAACACCCAAACATTTTAGATAATGGAGATGCATTTATAACTAGATAACACCATGTCACCGACATCTACAAGTTTTCACAAAATACATGTCCCTAATACTAATATGTAAGATTTGTACAGAATTCACTGATGAGAACATTTCAAATACAAATATTTTTTGTTGACCAGCATTTTTACCATGACTGAAGATTTGAAACGAGTGACGGGTGTTGATATCTAGTGAATAGTAAATTTAAGTTAGTACCGGTATAAAGAGAGGCAGTTATTAATACTACATGGATCATGAATATGACAAAACACCCAATTAAAATAACCAATATTGATTAAGTTGATGTTATTATGGTTAAAATGACTAAATGTAACCCAAAATCCATTTGATTATGGTTTATTTCTAAACATGTTAGATCCCAGAATAGTCTGCATATAGGCACTTACATGCCATATATGATCAGCTATAACCGAAAGTAAAATGACGTTTCTACCATACATAGTCCTTTTACTATTTTCTTTATGAAACACAATTAATTTTCATCAAAGGCGTCCGTACAAGATGGATATAACACCTATATACTATATAAACATAAATATATAAATTGTCCCTGTCTATATGGTTCATAAACAGATGCGAATTGGGTAAGAATTCATTTATGCTTATATACATTGGCATTTTATCTCTTTTCTTTGATAAGACGTCTGTACTTGCAATGCTTGCTGCTGAAGCAATATAGCAATCTTCTTTAACATACGATAGAAATGTTGCTTCAATTATCTACTCAGAAATGCAACCAAATTTTTTGTCCACTTCAATTTACTAATGAAATTTTTACATTTTAATTTACCTATGAGATGATCTATTCATTTTGAAATTAGCCAAAGTTGAGAAGAGAAAGCTTATTTGATTCCATTTCTGTAAATGCTATTGTTAGAAAGGAAAACAGATGCAGTCCCTTATGCAACAATTACTGCTATACCTCCTGGGGTAGGAGGGGTACACCGTAAAGTCTACCATTCTCTCTGGGGCACCAAATACCACTATATCTCTTTTCAAAGCTCTGAGGGGCAAAGTTGAGGGAATACATTAGTGTCGTCAATGATTCATATGTTAAATAAAGGAGCAAGTTATTTATGTTTCATATCCGCTCTAAAATGAGATCACGCAGACAACAGACACATGAGTGGTAATGAAATATTTAGTATTATTGTTAAATTAAACTAATTTAGGATTTCACATACTAATTGATTACAAACATTATACATGTATATTGTTTTCGAATTTATATGATACAAGAAGAAATTCTAATCAAAATGGAAAAAATAAATTAAACATACAGCAATTGTTATGTTTGTATAGGTTTTTACAAATCAAGTTAGATACAGGTTATTATCATGTTTTTCAGTTGTATCACGGTGAAAGAATGTCATCATTGGCAAACAAATCTTGATGTCTTATAAATTCAGTTTCAACAATACATTACTCATTCCTCGCATGGCAACATCAAACTGAAGCTCTGTCAGACTGATCTTTAAAATTACCTTTCAAAAATTAGCAATATGTCCCGAGTTGTCAGAATATAAAGTATGTTTCACTGTAAATTTTATGACTTTGCACTAAGTGTCAATATTTGACCAAAATGGAAAAACATCTGCCAAATAAAGCACACAACAAAATAACATGATAATAGTTATATAAAACAGAACCTAAAAATAAAGGTTATATCTTACTTTTCATAAGAAATGCGTCTGTTGCTGGAATAGCTGACAGCACTGGGTGGGGGAGGTCTCGTGGGCTGCAAAATGCCACGTTTCACTTTTTTGTACACATTTCATTTAATTTGTTCAGTAACGATCATGATTTTAACCAACTTATGTGATAAAAATTCCTTATACATAAGAATTAGTGTTTACGATTAAGATATTCTATAAAATATAATTTCAGCTATAAGTAATAACTATGGCATTATTCGTGATAATTCTCTATCAATTTTCAATATAATCATTTAACATTCAAAATGGTATACTAAATATTTAAGTACTTCCAACCTACAATATGTATTTTATTTCAAAATAGAATTGGAATTCAAAATAATTAACCCACATTATTTCATACATCATATTCATATCAAGACAGAGAGCTATATAATAAAAAACTTTCAAACGTCCTTTCTGGTGATATTGAACCGACACGAAATATCTACCTGACAGCAACACCTTAACCACTCATTATTTTTGGGTTATAAATAGAAGTGGAATGAAGGTTACCCTCTCTTTACGCAGTATTTCATGGTGGTTGACAGTAGCTGGTCGCTGTCTGGAAATACTGCTAGGTGACTCTTCCTCCTGGAAACAATTGCCATGGTAACAAATACAACACACAAGCTGATATACACGCAGCAAGACAGACAAGATGGACAAGAAAAGTGCTACCTTGTTTGGAAAAACAGTAAGTGCATTGAAATTCCATCAACCATATAATTCCTACTGAACTCGCTTTATATAATAGCAGGGATCTCAGAAGGTGTAAGGAATAAAATGAGGTCTGAATATTCCTGATGTTCTTACTTGATGCTGGTAAACAAATAAATAATATGCAAAAACATAAGATTAATAAATAAATTGCAACACAAGCGTACTTCAAAATGTCGTATTAACAGGTTTGAAATGGAATATTTATATACCAGTAACAGATTCAGAATAAGCCACTCAAATATTTGATTGAATGATACAAAGGTAACTATAACTAAATTCTTCTGTCACAACACAATACAGCAAAATTAATATCACTACAAAGAGAATCATTACAAAACCTGTAATATGAAGAAAAATAAACTTTTTGTGACCCTAGTTTTGTAGAATGTTGATTCTAAGTAATGATCACTTTCCAGCATATTTTGAAATCACAAAACACCTAAAATAGTCTAAAAAATAATTATGCTTAAAGTTCTACTCATGCTAGGTGCATGTTTTATATATAAGACTATGACTACACAGAACATTGTCTACCAAAAATTGTAACCAATATATATAGAAACTAAAAAACATGGCTGGCAAAAAGACTATAGATATAGAATAATCTTGATCAAATGCATTTGAGGAGCACTGTTAACCATAAGTGTACATTTCTTGTGCATCATGTAAGAAGAAGTTTAACATGCACAATTCAAAACTAAATTTCTTCCACTAGAGTTGGAAATAGAATGACCATGCAAATGATATTTTTTCACAATTTGTAACTATAGAATGCGAGTGCATCATTTGATCAAGTTGGTGAAAGACTAGACAAACACATAGATATTTCAGCATTCCATTATAGTATTGGTGTGTTACCCTTGGGGAAGGAGAAAAAGCATCTGCTATGTAACCTTCTTGAATTGGGTTATAATGACCAGGATTAATTTCTTCTTCCTATATACCATTGAAAGTTTCACATAAATATGGATGAGTTCCAATCCTGGTAAATAATAGTAACAGCGATGTTCTATGGTTGCATAATGAATTAGGGTAAATGCATTACTCAATTATATATCATAAGAATATTAGAATAGACTTTGCTATGTTGAGCATATTTTGATTACATTTCTACAGTAGAATACATGTAGAGCATGTAATTGTTTGTATTTGCAATACCTCGCCCACTCGGACCATTCAAAAACTGTCAACAATAATGCATCAACAGCCTTAATACTACCAATATCTTAATTTGGTGTAAAACATTTTATGGGAAAAATTACATGATGATATGACACTGCTCCAATAAATTCTTCTCGTGAGTTAACAATTACAATAGCATTCTAAAAAATATAAATTAACTCAGATATTACTTCCGTCCTCATTTGCATACAGTATTGCATACCAGCATTTAATGGATGAACAAACTTGACCACATCCCATGATTTTCAGTTAATATGGTCTTGTAAATATAATCATTACCAAAAAATTTAAGAGGTATTTGACTGTAGAATATTTTATTTGTAAACTAACCTACCCCTGTAAATTCCTTCATAGGCATGAACACTGATGAAGTAAATTGCATTCTAAATGCATCATTTTATTTTTAATTTTTAACATAGTTAATATCAAACAGAAAAAAGTCCATGTCATAAAAAGTGGCAAAATTATTTACATATTTCTTGTTATTTAAATGCAATTTTCAAGATCAGCACAGTTTATTACATATTCTATGCACAATGTGTAATAATTACCTTTTTCAAATCATCCAGCTTGTGGCGAATGTCTTTGTATGCTTTTTTACTTTTGTCTTTAACCTGCAAGAATAGAATAACAAAACTATCAATGTCCTTTAAAACTTATTCTGGTCATTCACATAGTAGCTTCCACGTTATTATAATGTAATCTTAGCATCAAACAGGGTATTAACAAAATTATCAAAATATCAAAAAATAATTATTTTTTCCAAAACATTCGTCAATTCTTCCATTTTAAAAGAAAAAATATGTAAATAAAATAATATAATTTGAAAATTTGATACTCATTATCAAAGTTTATCATGAAACTTGTAATTATGCATATTATCGGTTTAAATATATGTGTAACTAAGGATCAAATGTGAACAAATTATCTATCAGGAAAGCATGGGTATGATAAATAAAAATAAATAATCTTAATATAATAATTTATCTAATTTGAATGGATTAATAAAAATCTTTCTAGATGAAAGTTATTTGTTTGCCATAGTCAAGCCTTTGTTTTCCTTTAAATCTGTTTGATAGACACCTAGACAATAATTACCAAATGATAAAGAATTTTCTTTTTACTACGTCAATACAAAACAAACATTACTCAGCAAATTGTCAGCAATTAACATTCATAACTGTCAGACGTGGATTTCATGTACAGTAAATTGAAAATCAAAGTATTTCAATCAATATATATTTGGTCATCTCTTTTATATTGTGATAGCTATTGTTTAGGAAGATGATTGCTTGAGGCACTTTTTTCATATGCTATCATCATTCCATCTGTGTAACTGAATATGAATTTTCAATTGAACAGTATCCATTAATGTTGATATTAATTTGTAAAGGGTGCAAATGTGGATAATACTATAATCTTAGTTGGGCAAATGTAACAATGGTTAGTACTCGCAGTGGTAGATTGTTAATACACTAATAATTCATGAGATGAGCTTATAGATTAAAGATGAACTCCTTCATGGCATGAGAAAATAAATATTGAATGTATAATGCATTTAGGATGATGTATAGTATGTTAAGCATGCAACCACTAAAAATGCTGATATTAGCAACCGAGTGTGGGTCCATTCTTTTTTTTTCACAAATATGTAGTAACCTCCAACATTTCCCTATACCCATATTGGAAAAATTGGTACAGATCAATTATCCCATACATTGTACAAAGAACCCCTATGATATGAATCTTACGGTATTACCATATGCCAAGCATTAATCTATATTACTATACAGTAGATCACATGATAATAATCAAGCTTTAATCTTAGATGATGAAATACATTGTGCCAAAAAGCGAGAAAGAAGCTGACACCTCATCACTGAATCCTACTTGTGACTCTTCACAATTCATTACCATAAGCATGGGTACTAATAGACTACAAAGTTCAGAATCATGTTTAACTAATTAGAACATCTTATCTATAGCATGCAACTTACAGCACCAACAGCAGATTTAAATACTGGGTTGGCCTAAGGAATAAAATTTGATAATAATCATCAAATAACAAATCAAATATACGAGTAAAAAGTAATTTTGAGTTGAGAAGACTATGAAACAATTCTGAAACATAATTCAAATGGTGTGGAGAGGTGCATTGGGGTAAGCATAATGAATAAAAACAAATTAAAACAAATGATCAGATTCGCATATTAAAAATGGATTTAAATATCACAAATTTGCAATAGGTTTTATGTAAATATCTGGTAGCATGGAATAACCTTTTCACTGTCAGTGTCTTTAATGAACTAAAATGAAATAAAAATATGTTCTGATCAAGAAATATAACATGGTAAGAAAAAGTAGCAATATAGTACCGGTATATAAAAGTAATATATATGACGAAAATAAAGAACTAAGTTACTAAGTTAGTTATGCACTAAAGTAAAAACAAATACTCATAAAATGAACAATAATTAAAAGAAGTTACATATACCGAGATATAAATATATACAAGCTGACCAAAAAAGTAGAAAAAGTAATTACAATAGTATTTTCTTGTCATCAAATGCTTATAAAATTCAATCCATTGAAATCAAAACTTTACAATTATAGCTATAAACCTTACTTACTTTGCTTGCAAATTCAACCCACTTCTCTTTCCCTTCCTTTTTAAACCTCTTTCCTTGTTTCTGGAAAAAAACAAAGTGTTTACAGTAGTCACATCTTATACACTTTAAATGGAGCAAAAATTACATCTGTGCTTCAAAATATTATATCTTCTACCACTCACTGATTCATTATATGCTCACTAATTTGTCAAACAAATACCAGTTATACACCCCTCAACTTATTGAGATGCATAGACTAATTAATATATCTAAAAAGCTAAAGGATGGGTAAAGACATACTTCATTGTGTTCGTCATTATTTTTCAAATTGTCCAATTCTGTATCAGCACAAAGGTGGGGTGAATGCTAATATGAATAAGTCACCTGAAGTGAATATCCTCAACTGCGAAACCCAATTTGCAGTCACAAATCCTTCCATTGTAGAGGATTTCCCTTGTTTACCTCATAATTTCCTTACAGCTACATGATTACAAATATGTAATGTATGAGAAAATTTTCCATTATTCGGTTTTTTCTTTGCCCACCCTTTCCTTGTTGAGAATATTCACTGTACAACACAAGTTTGCATAATTAATAATCTTAAAACTAAAACAGCTGAAGGTTTATTTGTCCACTCCTGCGGGTACCCCAGTTTCTGGGTTAGGCAGCATCCGGCTGTGTCTCACACTGTGTCTCATCTAGCAGGTCTGTATTAAGCAGGTTACAACAACCTGGTTTCGTACCTTCATGTTGCCAGACCACTCCTTGTATCGCGACTGTGTATTCCGCTTGTCATCCCACTGGTTACACTCTATGTCAAACTCATCACGGTTGAATCCATCAACATTGGGGTTGCTGTTCAGAGTTTCCAAACGGTCATTGATGAACTGCAATAATAGTATAAAACTGCAATATTAAAAACATGTAGAAATTTGTTTTAAAACTTCTGAAGCCAAATATTGCATTCATCATCAAGAAGCTTACAAAAATCACAGAATTAGAGGGATAAAGTATGATACTTTATGATTGAGATATCATATCACAGAATTTTTTTTTTTTTTTTTTAGAATGAATTTTACATGCTTTAGAAATAAACCCTAAACATGAATGCGTGTTAAGTAAAATGAGAAAAACAATAATATACTCGGATGTGTGAAAAGTAAACAAAGAACTTTTGGTACTCATCACACTATTTAATCATTAAAAGGTACAATTTTCCTTTACCTGTTCAAAGATCTGTAGATGCAGCATGCGCTCTAGAAACGGCTTCATGCTGGGATGACGCGACTCAACAAAGGCTTCGGGGTCAAACGAGATCTGCTCACCTTCAGGCATTTTTAGAGCATCTCGGTAACCACCTGGAAGAGAATGATTGAAAATCATTAAAGGGTGCATAGCAATGAGCACGCATTTATAATATACACAAGTTCTTTCCAACCAAAGCTATTAATTTCCTTCAATGCTTATGCCATGGTTTCCACAGGACTAGTCTGGCAAAAAAAATTACTAGTATTCCAAAAATGTTACTCATTCTACATGGTGTACACATCTTGAGGATGAGTTAGATAAATTCTTATTCATCCTCATGTACTAGCAGGGTATGAAATAGAGCCTACCCGGCGGCCCGGTGCCGGCTGATTTTGGCCCGGGCCGGCTGGTTTTAAAAGTTCACGGCCCAGTGGGTAGGCTACTTTTTGGGAGTTCTATATATGAACATAAGGAAGGGCCTTACACTTTTTGTCAGGGCCGGCTACTTTTTATAGTTGCCGGCCCTATGGTCCGTAAGCAAATTTTGACGAGTTTCATACCCTGGTACTAGACGTTGTACTTTTATCATCCACATTCACGTTTTGCCCCATAACTTCCTTTGAACAAAACAGATTTAATAAAAGCGACATCCTTTGGTGCATAATTAGTAAGGGTAGTTAGAAATCATAACTTGATTGTCCAAAATCGTTATGGTGTAAATAATTAAGAGACAAACTATAGTCTCAGACTAGACGGCGAGTGCTTATCTAGGGTACTGTTTCTGTATCAAAATATAACATGCTACATAATATCAAATATCTAGCAGTCTTACAACAACAAAAAACTGTCAAAAGTCAGCTGAAAAGATCATACCTATAAGGGCCACCATGGACTTGAGAAAGGTGCGCGAGACGCCGTCACCGAGCATGTTTGACTTGAGCTTCTTCTTCAGCGCGGACACGATCCCAGACGGCAGCAGCTCCAGGTCGTTGTACTCGGTCGAGACGTGGTTCCTGTCCGCGTCCAGCACCACAGCGTCGCCAAGCTCACTCTCACGCAGTTTCTACATGCAGCATTACATTACAAGCTTTCTTGTTAAAAACAACAACGAAATTCCTATCGAAGGTTTGAGACGTTCAAATCATCGCAATGCTTACACACTCATTTGCATGAAAATACAATATATCAATATGTAATCTGACCGTTACAGTACATTGTATTGGGTTGACCTGTAGCAAGTTCCAGTATTATAATATTTGATTAAATCTTTAGTACTCAGACCAATGAACAGTCTAATAACAGTTCCAAGCCTTGTAACCTAGCGGAACCTGGTATGAGTAAATATAACTGATACTCGGGAGGATAATAACACAAATAAATAGAAAGCTAACTACACTGGCTTGAGTTGATCATTTGATGCAGCATGATATAACTGGTGGAGATGTCGGGGATTGAACCCGAGCCCTTCCACAGTGACATATGT
Organism: Streblospio benedicti; assembly: GCA_019095985.1. Classification (NCBI taxonomy): domain Eukaryota; kingdom Metazoa; phylum Annelida; class Polychaeta; order Spionida; family Spionidae; genus Streblospio; species Streblospio benedicti. The sequence goes on along the minus strand of CM032660.1, from coordinate 20,730,611 downwards.
CACTCACCGAGTAGAGTGAAGCGTGCAGGCCGATGATGTAGGGCATGGGGGCGCTGCAGTAGTCGATGAGGTGGGCCGGCAGCACAGGGATGTACAGGTGCTGCCTACAACACACACGCACATCCGTACAAAACCAGTGTCAGAGACATTAGACACTACCATTATATAATCCAAAGGAAGTTTTTTCTTAGCTTGGTCTTGGCAACGTGTGATAAGTCCTTATCACTAAAACTGTTCTAGAAACATTCTTTACTGTAAACTAAACATAGATTGAATCATTGGTGATTCCCTTAAGTTGCATTTTCACCACGTCCAAAATCTTTTAATCAATCAACAAACTATATTCGAATAAATCTAATCATAGTAAATGGAGTGGATAAAAAAGCACTGACCAGGTCATGGGGTAGAGCAGTGAGGCCGCGCCATGGACACACGCGGTGAGCCGACTCAACTTCTTGCTCACAATGAGCACACGGCGCTCATTGAGCATGCTAAAACAAAGCATCAAAATGCTGATAACTAAAGTTACTCATACATCCAACAGACCCAGTGACTTTCAAAGCAGACAGATAATTCTTGAAATAACCAAATGCATATCTTTTCATTCACTATCTGGATTGAAGTGAATTGTGTGAAAAAACAGTGTTATTTTGATTATATGTATTACTTTTATTTCAGTTCTGTAGTATATGTATTCATCTTTACGGCTTTAAATTGAATCATTCCATAACAATGTTGTCAAAAAAGACATCAGTGAAGAAAACTTAGTCCAAAAAATTACTAAACAGTGTACCTTGCAAAGATGACCATCATATTGTTCGCATCAACCGCATTAAAATATTCAGTCAAATTTCTCTGAAAAATATGCATGTACATGTACTAATGTTGTCACGGTTGAATTCTAAATGTTACAAATCTAGTGCATGATTTAAAAAATGTTTGAACCAGAAAATTTGAAGAATAATTTGTATAACACATGTATATCATTACAAATGTTTCATAAATACAACAAACTTACACTAGCAGGTATTGATGGCAATCGCATCAAATTTGGGCACGAAAATGAGAATTTCTGAAAACAAATAATATAAATATTAGTGAACATTTTAGTGAAAATACAAGCGGGTTCCTGTAACAGTTTAATCCTTTCATAAATCATAATATATATTCTAACATATGTGCATTACCATAAAAAGCTGTATTACATAGCCTATGAGAATGAGTATGCTATTATATTACTTTTATCAATAATTTATTCTTGTAGGACAATTGTTATTTCTAAAAGTTTATTAGGTAAATATCCGAATATCACTATTCACATCTGACAAAGTATTTGATATAAAGTAAAAAAATTAAAAAATTGCAAATACATAACCCCAATCCACGCACACTTAATGTGTCAATACTGTCACAATTGGGTATGTAACCATCAAGAACATGAGTTTAATTTGGTCGTAAAAATCGATGTACTATTTTCTTTTCACATTAACTAAACATGTATCTGAATACTGTTTCATGTGGTACAAAGATATCATCAAATAGAGACACTTAAAGATGACATAACTGGAACATTAAACGTCTGACATATTCTTGCATTGTTGATGACATTTTAGCATGAACATTGCATAGATTGGCTTAATGGTTACCTGAATTCTAAAATGGTGGTTCAAATCGTCAAACATGAATAAATAAACAGATATTATTTCTTATTGGCTGATGTTTGTTATTAGATTCACTTCAATTGAAACACATATAAAGGCAGCATTAGTCCCCAACCACCACACACACACACACATACCTCATCCATTCTACTTGAAACATGATTTACCAACGAACAAAGTTTGTTGGTAAATAAACAATATCACTAAGAGATAGTTCACAAATGACGTCATCATGATTTTGGGCATTGTTGGACGCCTCCCATCCCCCCCTTGTCATCATGCGTCACCTTTCGACTGACCCCTTCCCACAGATATATACAGCCCACACGGCTACATCCTTGAATTTTTAGATGAAACTTGTATAATTATTAGAACCAAATTCTATAATACTATTCAGTTATAACTAAAACAATGAGTCCCTAAGCAAAACAACATTGTACTGGCATACATTGATATGATTATGATAGGATACAGAAAAAATAATAATATTTACATCTGATGACAAGCACAGTGTTAATATTTATGTCAAATGAAAAAAAGATTTACTAATAACATAATTATAATTTTTCATTGGAACCCTACATGTACATTCCATTGAAGACATCATTATTCCCTGGACCAAACACCCATCATCATTCGACATCATTCTGCAACCTCACGTCCATCCCTGTTGATGTCATTTGTAAACGATCTCTAAGCATGCACATGGCCACAAAAAGGAACGTTTAATCATGCAAATAACTAAAACAAAATGCACAACACAAAAAAGAAGTCATCGAAAAGGTCAATCGTAATTTACACATTCTCGATCATATCAAAATAAATTTGTCGGTCAGCTCATTAGAATTTTAAAAGCATGATCTTAGTATCATCCAATTATTAATAGAGGTATATTATAAAATTATACTTTTCTAATTTAGTCTACTTTCAATTATTAGTATTGGGCATGAGTATTGGCTATAGATAAAACGATTCGAAACTACCTCTTCTTCACTTTGATGGCCAGAAACAAGACTTTGTGTAGAAGCTTTTGTAAAGTTTACTGTAAACTGCAATTTTGAAGCACATAGAAGAAAATTCAAAGAGTGAAGCCTAGAAGATTTTCATCAATTAGGGAAAAAATTCTCAGAGTCATGATTTTTACATCAATCATTTACAAAAAATAGCCCCACCACATAAACAATTTTATTTTTCAAAAAATAATTTTTTAAAATATTTTTTAAACACAAAATGTTCAGAAATTTAGGCATATCTTTAGGTACATAAATAGAAACCGTCAGCCACGCGTCACTTCTGTAAATTCTGTGGTTCTATCTTAGATTATTTATCAACGTCGTACCAGCCTTCTTTTTTCATTTTGTGACCTTGTATTCAAGCAATTGATGAAAATTTTCTAACATCCATATTTGAGATTGTGTTTTCTTCTGTCATGAACGATATTACAATAGGTACAAGATTTTACCAAGTTTATGCCATAATCCAATGTTGTCAATCCATTTTTAAAGTGTTGACACAACAAAGATGTTTATTCCATTGATTGAATGATAACTGTATCTACAACCTCTCTTTATAAAATGTTAATTCAACAGAAAACTATTTATGCAAGTTCTTGACATTTCTCATATTATGAAATTAATACGCAGTAGTAATACTTGCTGATGCTGAAAGAAGGTCCAAGGTACAGTGAAACCTGTCTATGTAGGCACCTTTATATTTAGGAGACCCGTATTGTATGGACACATTTCTCTTCTTCAATTACTTCAATGCCATATTAAAAACCTCTCTGTTCAGGACATCTGCCTTACATGGACAATTTTCATTTTTTACAAAGGTCTCCACATGGGATAGGTTCTACTGTATTTCATTGTACTACTTAATGGCTTTCATAATCCCCCCAGACTATTTCACTTGAATAATACAGAAAAACCAAAACAAGAGTCCAGTGAGGCATTAATAAAGTCTCATGTGAGGCTACCAACATTTCAATGAATCAATTATTGGTTTGTTGGGTTTGATAATTATCATCCTCCAATTTTTTATTGCTCTTTATATGCTAAAACAAAGTTAAAGATATGTGCTTATTCCTTGAATCAACTTATCATGATGTATATAATTTTGCTATATTTTTTATCAGTATGATGTGATGTTTTTTCTGGAGCCTACCAAAAGTAGTCCTAATCTCCTTCATGAATATTCACACACATAATGAACTACTAATGAGCTGGGAATGGCCATTTTGGAATATCTGTCATAAAAGCTAGAGTCATATTTGAAATTACTATTTTTCCATTAAAAGGATATATTTCAAAATTCTAAGGCTGGTACGATTTAAAGAAATATCTCCTCTGTACAAGAGATGTGTTTCTATCTAATGACACACTATCAGTGGTTCAGTATATGTACCTAAACATGTGGTCATTATTTCACAAAAAATGCCTTTCAAAAACATTTTAAATTTTTTTTTCACTTTTGAAAAAAATTGAGAAAAATTCTTACATCATATTATACCAATGATTATGAAAATCATCTATTATCAATCATAATATCATCATATACAAATAACTGTCGCAAAAAAACAAGAAGAATATTATGAAAATAATGACAATTGATAAAGAGTAAAGATACTGAAATATACCTAATAATACAGAGACATGTATGTGCTCCAGTTGCATGTCTGCAGAATCCAAACGTTAACTTGGATTCAAGATCAGTCAGAACGAATGTAAAGTGGTCTACTGCTTGACTGAAATTTTGATGGGTTTTTTAGAACTAAAACCTTTCAACATAAACTACATATTTTCAAGTAGTAATTCACATATCATCTAATATCTTAAATAAATTTTATAAATTAATTAAACAATTAAGCAATACAAAAAAACAACAAATTACTGACTATGATTGGTAGTTACCTTTCAGTATCACAAGGAAATGCAAATTTAGGAACTGATTTCATCACATCCTAAAAACATATATATAAATAGTCATTAGAACATTCAACAGCAGTGATGTAATTCTACCATCATACATACATTAAGCAATCTATGCATATACTTATACATCAAGACTACATTCAAATTAAACAAACCTCATTTTCATAATCTGCAGGGTACTTTTGTAAAATAAATGGTTCTTCACCCTTTTCAGCTGGCTTTGCTACTTCTAGAAATACTTCAAAAATATGCTCAAAATTATCTCTGAAACAAAGATATTTTGGATTTAGAATAAAATTTATAGATATTCCAGGAAGGTTTGACAATGGAATAAATATGTACAACGTACAATATTTTTTTTTACATTCAAGGCATAAAGTTAAATTTGAACCCGGAACCTCATAAGATAATCCCCTAATTTGGATTATGCAAAGAACCTAAAAATGTATCAGTGTAGACTTATATTGATCAATAAGTGTTCGAATGACCTTGTGTAAAAATTTAAAGACGTGAGAGCAGAACTTGGATCATGACTATAAACGATTCAGTTACCACCACATTTACATTTAGAGCAAGTGTTCTAGTAATGGGCAGTTTACAACATACTCACGATTCTTATGTAATTTTTTTCATAAATAATAGAAATATATGAAATATTTTAACAGATTATCAAAATATAGTCAATGTTCTGTTTCTGTTTTTATGTCAAACATGTGCGTTCCTGTAGAGATATACATAATCAACCCTACGTAGGATGTGCCCAGTGTCAGGATTAGGTGGAAACGTGCTACTTGTCAGCAGCAGTAACCCTCAAATATCTAAATATCTACTCGTCCTGCAAAAAAATGTACTCGTCCTCCTTGCACAAAGCTCTATATTTGTATGCCAAATTGACCAGAATTGCTACTCGTCAAAAGGATGGGTTGCTAAAACATTCTGCTCTTCCCCCACAAGTTTTTACAAGTCAATATGAGCGGACGAGTGGCTAATCCTGACGCTGTGTGCCTATAACTGGAACACTGCCCATTATATACTGGAACACTTCCTCTACATTATATTAAGACCCATTGATAGAAAAGACCTGCAGAGGTGGCAGCGACAACAGAGACGATGTCTGTTTTAAAGTAGCGCCCACTTGGAGCATGTGGACCTTCTAGTAACTGTGCTGGGAGCCTGGAAGATATTTGATGATGCAAGGAGCATATGTTCAAGACAGCACTGTAATTGGTTTGTTGGTCGTCAGAGACATGCAACCTATATTTTGTCAAGGTGACTCAGACTTTAAAGTTGAGTAGTCTGAAAGGATGACCCACATTTCATGTTTTTTTGCTAGTTCAATATCTTACAACAAGCAATATTTTACCAGCCAGTATTTTTTCATATCAGCATACATCTTGCACATAAACATCATGAACATGGGATTCTTTAAACATCAATAACTGGTTCAAATTAAACTTTAAAAACAAGATAATTAAGCTCTACTTTTTGACGACCCAGTATATCCCCCTGCCAACCTAGGTTTAGATATTGGTTGTCCGGTTGGGCAACCTAGGTTTCAGAATTACTGTGATGTCTGCTTTCCAGATGGCAAGAATTGTTTTTCAAAAGCCATATAATTTAACACTATTTTAATCAAGTCACTGTAACGGCCTAGGTCAGCTTCCAGTAAAAACCCATTACCAATTTGATTCATTCCTTTGTTTCAAAACTGGAGTTTATTTTGCAAAATGTGATGAGGGGTTCATACTGGCCGTTCACATATATTTCGGTATACAAGAAATATTGTGTTTTTGCTTTTCATGTCCATCAACCAGCATACGTTGCTATTCCTGCTGAAACTATATGTCACAACCTAATATGTCCCAACAAACTAAGTAACAAAAGCTTCCTTATAACTGTAGGCAAGGAGAAAATATTCCTGAATCGACAATATTTCACCAAACGTCATGGCGTCTTTTGTTTACGTTTTGCACAGCACGCGCGATTCTAGTCTAGCTAGGGAACGCTGCATTTCTGATATAATTCATACGAAATTTTGAATTTGATTACCGCCGATTATAACCAATCATTCTATACTATTCACATTTATAAACATTAAATAGAATTATTGAAGCCTAAATAAGCAATGAGAACAAAATAACATGGTTTAACAGGTGATGAGTTTCTTCACTCAAGACCAAAACAACTTATGCTCCTCGTAAAATCTTGCGTTCATAATGAAAATATTATAAATAACGTCAGAAACGTTAAAAAATTGAATACTCATTTTTCTGCGTTAAAGTTGACAAGGAAAATTCCCGTAATAAAAATAAACATTTAAATAACAAAGGTATCATAATAGTCGAAGATTCGTATTTTATGTCCACATATAGGTTGAAAAACATAGATTCTGGATAACTATACATTATTACTGTGGTAGGATTCAGAAATGAGTAAACTCTGTTTTTCTTGTATACCGAAAAATATGTGAACGACCAATACATAAGGATGAGCCTAAAAAGGCTTTATTCAATTCAATTCAATTCAAATTAATAACAATAAAATAGCAAACAATGTTGAATAGTTATGAACTATACACTTTCTAATCTTATCTGAATATCACTGTACTTTTGTCAATAAAATTGTGTTACATATGGAATACATCTACCTGTGGATCTCAATGGTTTCATAAGCAATCTTTAAAAGGGCAACTTAATGTTGCCATGTTATTGACAGTTTTACATGGTCAATCCATGGTCAATGGCCTGAACTTAAGCTTGGACATTGGTGGGTGTCCCAAGCAGGTTCTTTAATTTGCTCAAAGTTTTGCCTTCTAGTAAAAAATATATATATTGAACATATGGTTTGAATAGAGAAAGTGATAAAACAATGCATGAATACCTTAATCGGGCGTTCATTGTGTGTCGTATGATGATCAGACCCGTATATTAATAGTAAAACTCAACAAGGAACCTATTTTTAATCTTTTCCAACCATCTTGGATTTGATGACATAAACAAGGCATATTAAACTTCACACATGAAGTATGGAGTAGAAAGCTATTTTTTCTACTTTGATGTAAAAGAACACTTAAACTGCATATTTCATTAATACTACTTTCTATTATCAGATGATTATATATTTATTCATTGATTTTCGTAATACAATCATGATGATATAGATATACATTTTTATGATGTTGGTTTCGACATTTAACATGTAACAAAAGTCAGTACTTCCGATGTCAACAGTGAAAAAAATAATAACCAAGCAAATCGTCAGTATATTTTAAAGATTTACGACTCCGTGGAACATTTATTGTGTTTCATTTCAGTGTATTGATATAGGGTTTGTTTCTCTGAAATTGAATAATAATGCAAAGCATGGTCATCAAAAATATCTTTGCTCCAATAAGACTTTTAAGAGTGGCACGTTCAGGAAGGTCACTTGTGGCACTCACGCCTCTGCAATCGAGAACTGCTGTTACATTCATGAGTGATGTTAATAATTCACAAAATGCAATTGATAAAATGGATGTGGAATCTATCATGGCCAAGATTTCCCAAGACGTAGATATATCATTGTTATCTGAGGATGAAGTTACTATTCACCAATGCCACCTTAAAGCCATCCAGGTAAAAGATAATATATGGATTTGTTGGTGTGAAAATAATACAATAGATATAGCTACTAAACTTATAACATGTTCAGATAATCAAATTTTTATAAGTCCACCCCATATCAATAGTCTTAAAAGTAAACTGATTTAGGTCCTTTTAAAATTCAACAGGTATAAAATGATTGACCAATCAGTAGACAAGTACCAATATTATGTAACTGTCTTTTTGGACTGGTCTTGGCAGCCAGTTTGAACTTAGGGTATAATATTATGTAACTGGCAGTTCAGACAGGGTCAGCTGATAAATCAAGAGTCCATAGAGGTTTTGGTTGTCTCTTTTTGAACTGATGGTACTAGTACTAGTATGCACCTGGCAGTTCAGACAGGGTCAGCTGGTCAATCAAGAGTCAATGGAATCATTAGTCAAGAGTAGATCTAAACAACATAAAAGGTCTATGTTAAGGGTTCAATTAAAGGGTTAAGTAATAACAATAAGCCATATCCACCTTCAAATCAATATACATTTCCATGAATAAATGGTGATAAGTTGTTCAAGTTAAATTCATGATCAAAACATAATACATGTATGTTATAGAATTATTATTTTTTATTGTGTTATCATTATTTTGTTATTTATTATTTTTTATATTGTTTTAACATTGTTTTCATTGTTTTGTTATGTTTTCATGACCATTATATTCTTCACAGAGGAAATTTCTACGTTCTAACTTATCCACTTCCACCTCTTGAATTCCTTATGTAGTCCGAAGCCCAAACTTACGATTTTAAGATTTAGAAAAGCATGAAAAGTTAAAAAACCTGTGTCCTTTAGTTTACCATTTATATATAAATATAAATAAAATTGCCAATAAAAAGCCAAAAGCACCATTTTTATGATGAAAAACATTTGTAATACTACCCTGTTACGTGTACCATGAACGTTCTGTTGTCAGATGGCGTCTTGCTAGTCAGGTGAAAGAAAAGCTCGTCGGACAGTGCACGAAACTTAGCATATTAACATATAGATTTTTATAATATCACCTTCTGTGAAAAGTTACCCACGCTAAAGTAGTTAAACAACACATACACCCCCTCCGATGGTTAATGGCAAAGCTTCAGCCCCCCGTTCAGCCCTCAGAATCCTTGAACCTTCACATATGTTACATAGGAGAAAATTGCATAGGCCCCTGTCGCAATAAAGGCATTATTATAATTATGAATATGGTATGTTCATATGGTCCTCCAGGTTTGATCTTCTTCCTGACCCATAATAGAGAACCATATGAGGCCCATGTGAAATTGCCGTCTCTACTCAACAATTAATATCCTATTGAATAGATGTATTTTTCTGCCCATCAATATTATCCATACTTTCCATCATTATGATTTGTATATTTTCAGAACAAACAGCCTACATATAAAGATCCTGTCACTGGATTTGAAGTCTTCTCTGTTCTTCATCATTTGGAGCGTGGTGATTGTTGTGGAAATGCATGTCGCCATGTAAGTTTTCGGCTGTCGGGATATAACATTTTTCTAAATTCTGTGAAATAAACCTGAATGTGTAAAATTAGATTTCTGTATTTTATGCATTTAAAATGATTGAAATGGATTGTTGCTAGCTATAGGATCAACAGTCATTGTTAATACTAAATACAAGATTGTGCTTCCATGTTTTGATGATTTATGACATTATTTCAACACAACTGTGAATGTATTACTATTATTTACCATTTCTGTAATATTTTCATCCTTTACTATATCTTTGTGTTAACAGCGCCTATTTTTTTTCAGTGTCCATATGAACACAAGAATGTTGAAAAGAAGTACAGAGCCACTAGAAGGCACAACACAGCATTTTGGAGTTAAACAGCTGTGTCAGTGGACTCATAGACTGTTTCTGTTATGGAAGTTTTAAGGATTGTTTGTTTATTTACAGTGTCCTTTCAATTTCGTTTTGCTACAAAGAGCATTTATTAAACTGTACATAATTGTACATAATTTGCATATGTGATGAATAATAAATGCAATCACTTTAGACATTATCATAGATGATGTTATGAACTGATCTTGTGTGTAAAAAATGGCAAAATGGCAGTCTGTGATCTCCACATAGTGAATATGATATTGCATTTTTATTCATGTGAAATTTGAAGTAAAAACATGTTTCATTAAATGAAGTTACATTGTATCCTTGAACGAGTTCATCGTGTTGGAATACACATATATACATTATTTATTAGTTCATCTTTACACAACACAAATATAATATTTACTGTTGACAGTTTCGGCAACTCCTGTCACCGACCCGATTTTCGGCATTGGAAGTCGTGCTGAGTGACCTTGACATGCGCAGAGACGTTTTGAAAATGTTGACAGGAGTTGCTGAAACTGTCAACAGTAAATATTATATTTGTGTTGTGTAAAGATGAACTAATAAATAATGTATAGAAGTTACATTGTATCTTTCCTTATGAACAGGTTAATCAATTAACTTTGAAAATAAATTATTTTTAACAATATTCACAATATTAGTGAAGACAATTAATTCTAAATCAACACTTATGTGATATTGCTCAACAGAGATGTTGATACTATCGGTATGTAGCCCTGTATTAATACTATTCATTTTTGTATGATACATATTTGATATTTTTTACTTAATCCTATCATCTTCTAAAGCTTTGGGTGTTCCAGCAAATGTCCACTTACAAAATGTATTCTGATTTTAAATTTGGCTTATATGGCTGTGTGTATATTTACTTAAGGTGATAAAATTTAATTGCAAAGGATTAAGTAAGGTATCTTTTAAAATCATATTATTACCATGAAATGGTACCATTCCACTAGTAATCTAGACCTAAGTGTGTGTATGGGAATTATCAGTGATGCACCCTGACATGATGACATGTATTGTTATTTTTAGTTTTCTTGCATAGTTTAATAAAATAAGATATTTCTATAATATGTAATTTCAAAACAACTTTATTCTAGTGTAAATATCAAATGTATATGTATTTTGCACATTTTCAATTATATTTAGGCATAAGAAGAATCCTCATGGCTAAAGCAAAGCAGCATTGTTTTGTGTTTAACAATACCATAATTATGAATCTCGCTTTGTCCCATTGACACCTCAAGAAAAACATCGGGTGTTGCAAAAACGTTATATTGTATTTATTACGTATAATGATCAGTAATAAGTTACATCAATAATAAGTTTAAGTTACAAGAATATTCGACTTCTACAAAATGGTGGTTTTTTCCAAATGTTCATACTCCAGAGATTGTGTGAAGGATTTGGATGTTTTTCATCTGTTTTGAACAGTGCCATATGTTTGAAAATAGTTCTGACATTTACAAAACTAAAATTACATGATAAAAAGATCATGTATAAAACGTATCTCAATCTGTGTGTTAGCATCTTTCTAGTCACAGTAAATTGTTTAAGTATAAACTTGGTATATTTATTGTTTGGTTTTGTATTGAAGATGTTGATAAGTATTCATGATAAGTATTCATAAAATATTTTATTTCAATTTCGATTCAACGTACATCAATGACAAAAAATAGTAGGTATTTGGTTGTAATTAAACTTCAAATGTTTAGTCTAATTGTTTTGCTTTTACTTAAATGACATAGAAGATTTTGTCGCTATATGTAAATCAACATGTGACTGGTGCATTGTTATAGGTCAGATGTGTTTATACGCTTGTATCATAAATAGCAGTAAGTACACTATCAAAAGAACTACAGAAGCTGGCATACCTAATTTATGGTAAAATGTTAATATGTTTAATGTTATCATGTAGCTTACATTTAATATATTCATTAATGATTTTTATTTCCATGTAAAAAATACAATTGAAATAAATCGGTTGTTGTATTTGTAGCTCTCCTTTTTTCATTTGTCAAATTAACTTGTTAATTTATCAATATGGGAATCCTGTTTTGAATGTTAGTAGACTGTCAATAATACCCTCACTACAAGCTAAATTAAAATGCTTGCCCTAAAATTAAACTAACAAAATCATTGCAAATGGAAGGTGAATTCAAATGTTTCGTTTCCTGCAGATTTTTATATATTTATTTGACAGTCAGTACACATATAGGCCACAGCCCACTGCTTTCACCCATTGGCTTGCAAATCAGCATGAGACCATGTTACTGGTATAGTTTTGAATAAAATGCATGAATACAAACGATTGGATATTATGCTGAATAAGCATGATGTTTTCAGGGCCCAAAAAATCGATTTCTGACAAAATTCTGCTCAGACAACTAAAGAAATCGAAATCTAGGTGTCGTGATGATTCAGCATTCTTCAAATAGATTCAAATTAGAAACCAAAATAGATACTCATTATTGGTGAAAGTTTGCATATATTCTGTCAAAAATAGGTGAAAAAGTTTTTTTTTACAAAGTCTAGTTTTTATATCTTGTATTCTTTATTTGTGTCCTACATGCAAATGCTTTATTTGTGTTGAATGCAATGAAATTTACACATCCCATAAATAATTTCAAACTACAAATTGTCATAAAAATTGGTGTAATAAATTTTCATACACAAAAGATGTGGACTACACGTTGATCGTTATATAGCCAAATGCAAATATAACACAAAGTAGACCATCCATATAACTAAAACTTTAAAAACATTTACAAAATGTATAACGTTGCGAGTTTAAAGCCTTTTCAAATAACTGAAGAATTTACATCAAGTGACAGTATTTGACACACACTTTTGACATGCGTATTGAAGAGACTGGGCGCATGTGGTGTTGGGGAAATCAAACTGTTGCAACCTCTTTGATGCTTCATACTATGTTTCACCATATACCTTTTTAAACACGAATGTCACATGGATGCACTGAACTATTCATAAAATGGATAAGTTTGCTCAACACCAAAACTTTCATTTGAAGATTTAGTTTAAAGCTAATATATTTAGAATGTCCATAGAATCATCACTTAACAAATGTTAATAAATAATAATAAATAAATACACTGTAAGGTATAAAATGGCAGGAAATAAATCCATTGAATATCTAGTCTAATAAAATAATAATAATTATATGCTTTGTTATGCCAAATCATGAAAATCTTGTCTTGGATCAAGATCCATAATCGAAAATCCTATGTAGTCTTTATAGAGACAACAAGCAGAATAGCAATAATACAAGATGAACATAACACTTTGTACAGCAATCTATCAACAATAATCGATACGAAGAATGAGAAGTACTTTGTGGAAGCAACCACTAATACTACACGGGATTTTAACTGCAGTTTTGCCTGCAAACAAACTAAAGATCTTCTTCATACTGAAAAGGCCCTATCTCTGGCCATACTGTCTTCCAGCACAAGTTCTGTAGGGCTCCGCGGAATATAAAACCCAGTGGTACTACTTCTGTCTATTGGCTGCTGGGTATCCGTTTTCCCAGCATCAAATGCATTATTTGCAACACCATTCTCTTCCTTATGAGCCTCTTCCGTTGTTAGAGAAGATTTTCTCTTCCGCTTTTGATGTAGTTTCTGACATATGGTACGTTGTTCACGTGCACAGATGAGCACACGTGTCATAATTGTGACAATAATTGCATCTAAAATCTGAAGCCCCATGTATAGCATGGGGAACTGAAAAACAATTGGGAAATAAGCCTTTTACTAGGAACTGTTTATAATGAACATTAACTACTTTGATCAAGAGGGGACCTATGATAATTATACATGAGAATGGTGAAAATGTGGAGACGAAAAATTAGATTTATGCAATGTACATGATTGTATACAATGCTCATGTAATGGTACCCACACGCACAAACCAGGTGGATGCCATTATGTGTACACGCACAGAAATCAAAATTTAACTGTAGATTTAATGTAGAAGTGTAATGATCAATGTATCACACCCTCCAGTTAGCTTCCAGGCAATGGCTAATTATTTTTGTCAGCTTGTTAAAAAATATAGCGTTTAATACTGAACATCACAGATTGTCAGATCTAGGTGCTGAGAGTGCAGGAGTTGCCTCTACTATTTCACCCCACAAATGTCAACTCGTGTTTGCTTAAAACTGAACACACTACATATGAGTGGAGAGGGGGGTGACACAGGATAGTCAGTGGAGTAAATTAATACACAGACCTCTCACTCATAAGTTAATTACATCCGATATATAAAAGTGTAATGACTCGCACGAAGCCACTCACATGGCTTAGATGGCTTCTGGGCTACTGAATGAACTTACTTGGAGCATTTCTTCTACATCATTAACACCATCATATGTGAGAGAGATAAGTGCAATAGAGAGACCACCATTGACAAGACTTGATCCAAATGCAATCGCTTTTCTTTGTTCTCTCTCTACCTACATACAAAAATATTGATTTGAAAATTTACAATTATAACAGCAACAATAAATATATGTGATTACTGAAAAATAGAAACCATCCACAATATTAAAGGTTATGATAGCAAAAATAGGAATGCTGTTGTGACTGAGGTATATACCCGGTATACATGTATTGCTATATGCAAGTCTGTTTATGGCAAAATATCATCAGTGCAACATTTGCCCTTGTCATAGGTTTTGATTCATACATTGATATTGACAAAATAAACAATATATCAATTGAATAACTAAATAATGAATATGAATTGTTACTAAAGATTTGGACTCTCAAATACTTACCAAGAATACCATTGAGATGCCATAGGCAACTAGCCAGGCAATGAATGGAACTGTGAGTGCCGTATACCACACGCCCCATCGCAAAGAAAACACACCCGGGAAGAGCACTCGATTGAGAAGGAAGAACGCCACTAACACACAGAAGGCGAACAGTCCACCAGCCTGAAATGTGTGTTTGTAAACAAAGTGTTGATTGTTGATACAGATCAATTGGAACCAGACTTGTCATTTTTGGCTAGACTTTCGTTGTTATCTCAACAACTTCATCGGGTCGAATGAACCCTTAGATTGTCACATGACCAACATGAAATAACAACGAAACTTATGAAAGTCTCACTAAAAATGACAGGTCAGGCTCCAATTGGTATCTTATAATATTCTGTATGTAATCATGAGTAATGGAACCCAGGATGAAATTAGCATACATTCTTTGATTATTGATATTATGGTATTTTTCATATTTTATATCATCAGACTCTAGTGATGTCAGTTAATAAACTTGAAATCTCTTTGATTAAACATGATTAATCCTTTATAGTTGACATGACTTACCTTCGTTAGTAGAGGAGCCCTTTTGGGAAACCTACGTCTCAGCAGGATTCCAACCAAACAAGGTGCCCATGTGAATACGACGCCAATCAGAATATTTAGATAAGGTGTTACTGTGACCTAGACATGAAAGTGAAAATCAAAAATAGAAGATTTGATTGTGTAAATGGTAGATGATATATGCTTTTTTTTATTCTAGCTTAGAAAGCTGTAGGCATTTTTTACAAGCAGTGTCACAAATGAATCAGTTTTCATGGACAACATTCTTTACATACCAAAATTACTTTTTTCAGAATTATTTACTTTTTTATTTTTTGTACTATTATTGATGTTGTACATCATTTGATGGGCATGCCCTTCGTAGTTAAGATTGTTAAAAGTCTTAAGATTAATTTAAAATTAGGCTAATATTAAAAAAGATAATATTCAATATTGATGGTACCTGTTCTGCAGCCCAACTACGAACATAAAGAAATACATTCAAAGGCATAGTGCCCATAACGAGGATGGATGAGAACAAGGTCATGCACACACTGAAAACAATATTCTACATCCTCTTTCATCGTGATCAAAACATGTAATATTGTAAAATCATTAAAGATAGTCTTGTAAATCACGCTTCAAAATAAATCAATATAATTTCCCTCTTTTTAAAGCCAATAATCTGTAGATCTTCAAGCAAACTTTCGTTCACCACTTTTTGAACTTACAAATTCCAAATCTAATTTGATTGAGAAATCATGTATACGTGACAGTGAGATTGTCATCTGGAGAATCCATCAAAGCAAATTGCATTATTCTATATTTGTGATACGATATGATTTTTTTTATCTTATTAAAAAAAAACAATCTATCTCTATAGTAGGGCTTCCTACCTGAGAGCCACATCTCCTCCAGAGAGCATAGTGAAGAGTGATGATGGTGCACCACCGGGACATGAGGCTACCACCACCATGCCTGAGGGAGAGAGTTAACAGCTTTCTATAACTTTTTTGCAATTTTAGCATGCTGGTAATTACTTTTTCCTGATTACTCATGGTAAGAACATTTTCTTAGCATATATTTCTTTAGTGTTTACAAAAAATAGATTTTAGTAATCTTCAAAAATTTTCAGTTCTCTTTTTGCTTTGTCTAAGTGTGAACATAAAATCAACTCAAATACTCAAATACTGAAAATCTTACCAATGGCTAAAGGATTTGTAAGTAACATTGCATGAGCCAAAGCAAAACAGACCATTGGCACTAGTAGCAGCTGACAAACCAAACCAATAATAAGAGCTTTTGGTCTTTTTAGTATTTCCAAGATTCCATCAAAGGTAACTCCAGTACCAACTGTGATCATTAAAAATGAAACCTGAAATCACATTGGATTAAAAACGTTTGTTCATTTACAAAAAATCTGCTTCTATCCATGGTTAGATAATAGATAGATCGTTGAATGTAAGAAGAAATACAATTTTTAGAATCTCAACATTTTTCCACATAAAATTTTGCTAAGCTAAAGCTGGTATTCAGATTTTATGATTTTATGTAAAAACAATCACAAAATTATTGTTTTTCGTTGTTTTTTTCATTTCAAGTACAAATTGTAAGACAACATGAATGTGTACATTAGCTCTAGTCTTACATGCCACTATAGACTCTTCTATTAAAGTTCCCTGTTATTATGTTTCCTGATCCAAATTTGAAAAATTTGGTATAGATGGAAATTCTTATTCAAATGCCTATGGCATTTATTCAAGTGTGTGGAAGTACTTAGATATCCCATTATACTCAGTCATAACGATTTTTCAAAGAATATTTTCATACAACTACATTTTGTGTACAATAAACAACATTTCTTTTGGTGACCATTTTAATTGGATTATTCTTGAAGTGATCATTATCTAGTTGTTGATTTTTAATCAAATGGCCTTCATCTTACTTAATATGATCTAGTCAAACCCATTGGATGAAAGTTCCACAATAATTCTAGAAAATAATTGATAATTTGCAAACTACCTGTAGAATAATGAGGATGTTGAAGACTGTGAGCAGTGTTGGATCAATTGGCTCCTGCTCATCACCAGCGTCTGTTTCATTATCTCCTCCAGTAACATTGTCAGCATAAACACTGAATGTCTTAGGATCAGCTAAAAACATAGCTGGATGATGATATAATGAATATAATTTTTGCAACGTCTTGCTATCGATGTAGTCCATTTTCACTATTTTCGCAGTTATCAAAAATTAATCAATCAGGGATAAATCCAGAATTTTATGTTGAAGAAAATTTGAGCACTATGTACGACATGTGAGCATCCTTGATTCTCATTAATATTGAAGACAGTTTTGATTGCTCGGTGACTGCAAAAATTATGGTGGGTGCTTTAGTGAAGACTCTTAAATACCCATAATTCTCATCATATATCTTTCTAAATAGGATGCACAGTAAAATACTTAGTCTACCTTGCACGAGTAAATACGGGTATGTAAATTCTACGAGGAAAAAGATTGATATATGGATTGGCACTCAAAACATTTATCTTTACAATCCAGAAATCTATGGTCTTTAGAGTCAATCTTTCGGTGCTTCTAACAAAGTTTTAGTCATCATCATCATCGCTATCATTGGTTGACTATAAACTTGAAGTGACAGGAAACAATTAGTACAAATCTTGACACAGAGATAGAAATGTACATGAATTATACATACATGTATGCTTGGAAATTATTTTCATCTAAAATATAGATATGAATTACAGGTCTAATATTTTGTTATTCAAAATTTGACCAATATTTTTTTTCTCAAATCACAATGATTTGTCCAACAAAAATGAGATCTTTGAAATTAATTTTCGTAAAAATTGAGTAACTAAACTAATCTTATACAGGCAAAATAAATCAGACTGAAATGTATAGCTTAGGACATAACATTACAACCTTGATCTCACTGTCAGATCACAAAATTACAAAACCTTGAAGATTATTGATAGTGTATTGTTAAATCCTAGGAAAGGTTATTTAGAACAACGTGACATTGCACTGATCCAAAGTACGTTGAAATTTATGGCCATTACGAGTTTGAATTACTACTTTGTAATAAATGAGATTATGCAAGCACAATGTCATATATTACGCGTAAAGGAGACAAACTCTGTAGTTATACGCTGTTCATCATGAAGACAAAAACTCAAATCATTTTCCTATTCAACCAATTTTTCATTTGTACAAAAAGAATTAGAAGCAGGATTGCAAGTTATATAATGTTACATTTCCATGCAATGGTGTTAAGATATTCATATACTTCTCCACAAGTAAAAATACTCTGTTCAACATATATTGACATATATTGGCAATTGTATATTATATTGTATCACGTTTTCTTTATTTTTATTTTCTCTTTCACGTTGATTGTTAATATACTTGTCTTTTATTCTGCTATTCTGTTATTCTGTTATATTGAAGGAAATTTTTAGTGAAAAATTTCTTTAAAGAGTTCAGAAACACAACTATTAGCACCACCCTGCGATAGATTTCTGCATATTTTCCAGGACTCAATTGAGATCTAATCTAACATTTCTAATCTATTTGTCAGCTGTCACGACATGTGCACTCCACCTCTTTAAAAATAGTGGACACACTTCGACCCCCAGTTCCAAAAAATCCAATTTCTTCCAAAAAATGTAAGTAGAGGCATCTTGAAATGAAGGTGGTATTTCATTGGTAATAGCCAAGATCAAAATTGATCCTCAGTAGTTTTTCATTACAAACCATCATTTGCATATCAAACAATTTAATTCTCTCTTTATGTCCATTTTATCGCTTATTGCAGTATATATGTAGCAGTCTTTGCCGAATTTTTCAATCATAGTGTATCGTAATTGAATCTTGATTCTTAAATTAAAATTTCATGTTTTTCTTTTCTACGGCAAAGGTTGGAAACTTACTTAAGACTTTGCTCATTGCATTGATGATTTTTATACAAAATAATAAACACTGAAATTGTGATATGAACATGATTGGATCAGATTCATTGGATTTCTATGTTTATATTCAAAAGTTTATTTTAACATGCAAACTTTATTCACAACCTCTGACACAGAGGGCGATTAACAAGGAAATAGTTCATTCACATGATTATACTTAAAGATAATGCTCAGTCAAAAATATATGTGTTCCATAAAATCCAGGATCAATAAACAATGTCTTTTCCATTGGAAGTATAAGGAAAATAAGATTTATATCTTTCATGTTTAATATATACTATTACACCTGTAGAAATACTGTTATATATTTTCAGCTAAAACACAGGGTCATGTGATATTGCATAATCGAATGATTTTCGCCAGACGTAACATGGAATTTGGACGACAGACGTCACATTTAATGCTAGTTTGATGGAGGAACATTTAATGTTGGGGAGATAGGTGACTTCTTACGTGCACCGTGCAAGTTAAGTCTGACGAAAATCATTCGGTTTACATTTCTGATGAGTTTTTGATGAGTTTCTAGTCAGTTGTTTATGGTTTGAATTTAAATTGCTCTAGATATTCTAATATGCTGTTTAAATGAAAGAAACTTTCAGAATACACAGAACACATCATATTGTTTCTGTGCAAGGATACTTGTTCGGCCACTGAGGAAATCGATCATTGGCATATAGGTCCACATAATAAGTTCTGTATGACCCAGGAATGTACCCTCATCATGGATCGTCTTGATGTACATTTATGATTGGGTCTACAAACTAAGTCACAGAAATGTTGGCAGTATTTCCAAAAACATCATGGAATATCAAAGAGTAACACTTCAACACAGAATACAGGGCAGCCCAAATGGATATCCGCTACCATCAGCACTAACCACTCTCCGGATGTTCACCACATGTTGCCATGTGATGTTTCATGGCATTGCATGCATGGAATTGTAAAATGATCTCCAGTGTATTCTTCTAAATATAAGCTTATAATAATGGAAGTGCTCTAACCCCTGAGGTAATACAAGTTTCTTGTTGCTTGCCTTGTATTTAATAAATACATGATTCATTGATTGATTGATGCAAAAGCATGATCAGTAAGGTGTAGACATGTTTATTAAAGTCTGAAAAGGATATAAAATTGAGATATTATTAAAACCATGTTGTTGTTTTTTGTTTTAGTATATGCTTGTTCTAGTTGCTAAAGACAAAATTGGAAAGAACTAGAAATATGAGAGGATATTTTCATAAAGAAAATTTGGATGTGAATTTCAGCAAATGTAGCTAGCAAGTAATGATAATTATAACACTCTATCTGTGACACATGACTCTATCCTGCATTCTGATTCGCTTAGAGCCAAATCAGCCAGTCACATATTTCTCCATAGAGACCGGGCAATAGTGCCCTCTAAAAGTGGGTCACACTTTCGGCATCTATTCAAATAAGTAAATCAATATATAATCATATTGGTCATCTGTACACTCATTAAATCTATGCCAATGCTAAAGAATTGTGTGTATGTTGGATTTTCTGCAAAATTTACTTGCAAATAAAGCGTAGATGATTGAGACAAGAAAAAAATTGCTTACTATTTACAACATGAAATAACAGAATGTTTTCAAAATTTTCTCAATAAAACTTCCATCTCCATAATACGTACATATTTCTAAGTAAGACTGACGTGAAATAGTACGCCTGACATTATTTCTAAACGTATAGCGTTTCTTGTACTACGCACATATACGTAAGACGTTTAATATCACATGGCGTCCTAACTTAAAAAAAAGATTAAAGTCCATTTGTTGTGAAATATTAACATATTTGAGTGTTTATCGTGTTATAATGAATATATGTCATGGTTTGTTGGTCACCATGATTGAATGCATACCTTCATGTAGTGAATATTGCCCTTGCAAGCTCGGGCAATATTCACTACATTCGGGCATGCATTCATACATGGTGACCTCCAAACTATGACATATTTCTTCAATTTACAATGATTGAATGATCCACATACATGGAAAGTGTTAGATGGCATGGACAAAAGCTCTGAGCAAGTTGCATCATTCTTTGTTACCATCAACAGGCTAATGTTATTTACCAAATATAAAATTTAGATTATAGGAATGAGTGATGAAAACAAAGATGTAGATTCATTGGAATCTTGCCTAAATTTCCAAAACCCATAATGAACATGCACTAACAAAATCTGTTCTCTTTTAAGGAGATTATCAGGCAAACTGCAGTGTCTAGCAAACAGGACAATAAATGGTAGCGGTGGGCGCGGTTACGATAATGATAACACCTTGTCACCACAAGTATGTGACAATTGACTATTTTTCTATATGATGAGATGTTACAGTAGGCTGTAACATGCAAATGGAGAGTTGTTGAGAACTAAACACTCCATTTTGAACCGTACCACTTGATTTTAGCAAGATTAGAGACTTCCATACAGCTTTGAAGTGAGCATTTGTAAATAGAATAAAGCCATATAAAGTAATAAATCAATAAAATGCTAATCGATTGAATAAATTCATTTCAACTATCACATAAATTCATTTTAATCAACAAAATTTAAATTATGTTTTATAGGAAATACTTTATTTTTTGAACAATATAACAAGCTTCTAGAGACATTGTACAACATTCATTCTCATGTCCTCAGAAAAAAATGTCCTCAAAGTTTCTCAAACCATAATCATGAAAGATTCCAGATCACCATAAGCAGATTCCATACTTTAATAAACAAAATGAATCTTCATGCACATGAGCTTTTAGTCCGAACAGTATATCATTTCCTCTACAACCACACTTCAAAACGCATAAAATTTCCAAGAGTACTTTCATGTGTTCATAAAAAATAAGTTACAGATCAGATCAGTATCTATCACGGCACATGAACAAATCGCCACTAGAAAGAGGATGGGATTCAACACAAAGATGTCAAGTGACTACATACATATATAGTCATTTTGTTCAAGCAAAGAAATTCAGACAGCACAATAATTCTAACATTCAAGTTCCCTAAAAATGTAGGTCACCCAATCATTGATTTTCTGGGTTGTCAAAAACAATAAATAAAAAAAAAAGCAAAATTTATCTTGTTTCTTTAGTTTCATTTTCACCAGTTATGGAGTAATAATTGATATTTAAAGAGTCCCATGTTTATATGCAAAATTTTATGCGATATGAAAGAAAATACTGCCTGGCAAAATATTCCTTGTTATAAGATTTTGAGCTACATGTAGCAGAAAATATGAAATGGGGGTTGCCCTTTTGGACTAGCAAACTTAAAGTCTTGGTCACTATGACAAAATGAAGGTCATCTCTGATGACCAAACGACCAATTACTTTGCTCTCTATCATTCAATCTATATAATTAATAAAATATTTTGGATTCTTTTACCGACTATTTGAAACTTCAAAGTTAGAGAGGAAATGTTACACAGTTAGATATTCGTCAAACCTGATAACATCAACAAAATGAAATTGTCTACCATACTATCTTTGATTTGAAATTAACTTTAATTATCTTACAACGGATATTATATACTTGCAATGATGCAATTAAAACAATATCGAATAGACTGCCAAACATGTAACACGTTTTTCTTTTCAACCTAATGAAATAATGTAATGCATGTACTTAAATTAGGTTTAACATAAAATTTTGCTGTATGTCTAGCGTGTAAGACACATTACTATAAGCTTATTTAGTTACACAAAATATAATACCGATATTATATCAAATACAAGAACATACTCTTGGGACATAATATAACCAATGGTACATAGAATTGCTATAATGTCTATAAAAGTTTTACAAGTAAACAACAATATCAAATTTAAGTAATAAGTTCCATGCAGTAGGATGTTAAACAAGAAAATAAATGTGTGAAGAACATTGGAATACAAGAAGTCTAAATACAATGCTGTACATAGTGGAAGTTAATCCTAATATTTGTGTACATACATATTACATTTCTAAGTGAATTGAAAATGTCATTATCAAGTACGGGATCATGATGCAATAGTTATTGGTTCAATAGATACCCTCAACTTAAATTTGAAGCTTTATCAATCATTATTTTCGTGCTACAGTTTGAATGGCATTGATCAATATCAATCTATGACTATTGTGATAATATAAATTATATAAAAAATTATCACTACAAAGTGTGTTATACTATACATTAATCAATTTCCTGGGCCACCATTTGGCTATCACAATATCGACTGTGTCATTGAAGTACACATTTTGTCCGTCTCTCTTCTTGTTGACTGCAGCATGCGAGGTCAGCTTTTAGCTCACCAGATGCGCACATAGTTCACCATCATTAACAATCACACCATTACACAGAGAAAAAAATACGATATTCATGCAGTACTTATTTCCTATATAATTAAATCCAATGTTTGGGTATAGTCATTGCTAGTAAAATTTTGAAACTCGTATCAATGTACGATTCTTCTAGAAAGTGATAATCAGTTTTCAACATGAACGATCCAAATTCAATGGCATCCTAATTATAGCCATCCAGTCATTATCACTGTTCGAAATGTTTTTTTTTCATTGTTCAACTACAACTAACGAGACAACATGGAGCAGTGGCGTTTCCCTTTCCCTCCCTTGTTTCAAATCATTCCTTCTTCCCATTTCCCCATCCCAAAGAAAGTACAGAGCAGTAGTTCCAGCACAGGTTGTTTCTTTCTCTTTCTGGTCTTCCAGCAACATCCTCTAGTCCCAGAGCTCCTAGTCCTCTCAGTACATCAAGGCCTAGCAGTGGTTGCTCTTGGTGTTGTAGCCTTCCCTCATCAGACTCACGTCCAGGATGCTGTGCCTGTTGCGGAACCCTCCACTCCCACAGACTTCGAACTAAGACACCTCTAGTACCATCTCTTCTACGCACTTCAGATCCAGCAACCAAGTCCACACTTCGCTCTTGCTCTGCACTGCTCGCTCTTATTCCCCCGACAGCACCTTCTTCTCCATGAGCATCATCATCAACCCTGTTTTCTCTTTCTTGACCGCCACTTGTTCCTGGGTAGTCCTCATTCCACAGGTGTCGTGACCTACCACCACTTTCGCGATCCAAACTCAAACTTCTGCGAAACACAGTCACACCAGAACTTCCTTCCCTTCCCCAAATCCAAGCCATATTTGCGGAATGACTCCCATCTATACCTGCACTCCTTGGTGGACCATTTCTATCATGCTGGTTCGAACCTTCATCTCTCGATGCTCTGCTTCTACCAATCCATGTGCGGTCGCCTCCCCCCTCCCAGTCCCTCCCGAGTCGCCTCCTGCCCCATCGGTCGCGTCAGTCAGCCTCCTGCTGTCACCGCAGGTGAGGCTCGGGATGTGGCATCTTCACAACACCGACACCGCCGCCCAGGCGCCGGTAGTTCATGCCGCCATACAGCTTCCAGCAGTTCTGTTCAGGGTCGTAGACTTCGACAGTCTTCAGGTATGTTGTACCATCAAATCCTCCAATGGCCATCAGCTGACCATTGACAACAGCCAAACCAACCTAGGATTTAAAAAAAAACAGGATTGAAAGATTTCTAAAAATTTAATTTGAATTATGTCAAAATTTAGTGTTGTAATGAGAATAAGCCAATAAAAAAATATAACGGTAAATTTTACGGAGATGCTTTTTATGGCAAAATAGACTGAGCCATCCCTGGCATACAAGTGACATAACAGCATGTCTGAACCGGTAGATTCAGAAAACTTCAATTTTGACCATGAATAATGTTAAATTTTAGAGATGCTTTAATTTTGTAAATGTCCTTAAATATGTGAGCATTAAAAGATTAAATTGCATGTATAAGTTTATAGCTTTAAAATAACTTACCCCACTTCTTCGGCACGTCATTGCAACCACAGGTTGCCAGGTGTTGGTCTGTGGATTGTATCTGAAACACAATGCAAACTGCTGATACACACAATGTAAACTGTTGCACATAGGGGCAAACAAACGCAAAAGATCTTTTCATATGGTTGTATAACTGTAGATCAATTGCAATAAAATACTTATTAAACCAACTGTTGCTGAACACAACGAAAATGGTTGATGAATACAATGTTAACAATAGATGAACAGAAAAGTTCCCAGTCACTTCAAATATAGTGCCATTCGCATGTACATGGATTTTATTGATTTGGATGTGTTAATCTTAGTTAGGACAGGTATATCTATCACGATATCTGTCCTACGGACAAGTATGATTTTTCTTTTATTCATGGTCTCAACTCTCACCTTTCAGCACTGCTGAGTTCTGTTGCATCATCTCTGCCGCCAACAGCATAGATCATGTTATTGTACACTGCAACACCCAGATGCTTGCGCCTGGTGCCCATGGGAGCCACCGAAGTCCAGCGATTGGAACGAGGATCAAACCGCTCCACTAGAAAGCAATCAATCAAAACTTTATTTCACTTTTTTATTTGCTTTTCAAATTTATAATATTCTATTTATATTTTCAAAATAATATCACTAGGGATATTTTCAAATATTGACCACACGTAACACACCTGTGTTCAAGGGTGAAGTTCCATCACTTCCACCAACAGCATACAAGAATCCAGTAAGCACAGCAACACCAACTCCTAGACGTCTTGTACTCATGGAAGACACCTTCGCCCATTTGTTAGTTTGCGGATCATATCTAAAATAGTACATCAATGAACTGGATATTTTGTGTCAATTTGAAGCATAATAGTTTCAGCCTCATTCTTGAATCCTTAATAAATTTATCAGCTTAATATATACAACCCAGTGAGTTGTTCTATCTCTAAGTAACATATGGTTAGACTAATCAACTGTTCTAAATACCTTTCTACAAAGTTGAGACAGGACACCCCATCTTGACCTCCAACAGCGTACAAGTAGCCGTCTAGTACAGCCACACCAACACTTGTGCGACATGAGCTGGTTGGAGCAACATCAGAGCTCCATTGATTTGTTTGTGGATCAAACCTGAATGTTAAAGGGCAATATTTGAAAAAGAAGTTGCAGTTATAATTCATAAACATAAATGTAATGGGTTTAAAGACATTTTCTGACAAAAAAAAAAAATAATGACTTCTTAACACTAAATAACCATGTACACAATGTTAATACACAATGTGAATAAACTTCATAGCAGATTTCGTGCATTTCTAGAATTTCTTTGGGACTATTGGAGTCCTCTATAGTAACAAATGTGGTATTCAGAATTAAATAAAACTTCATGGTAAGAAAATGCATGTAAAAATATTGACCTTTCGATGCTATTCAAATAAGACTGCCCATCATGACCTCCAACAGCATAGAGTAAGTTATTGAGCACTGCTACACCTACACCACACCGCCGCTTACTCATAGGTGAAACCATTCGCCATTCATTTGTTTCTGGGGCATACTTCTCTACACTTGAAATGGCATCTCCGCTGCACCAACCTCCCACTATATGATGGAAATAGTATAAAGCTTCAATGTAATAAAAGTAGACACAGTGACTCTTACAAGGAAATCTTGATGATAGATGGGTTACAATAACTGCCAAAAACGGAACTGTGGTAAAATAACTCTAACTCTAAAAAATTATCAATATAATGTCAATGTAGTAGAAAAATTGATTCAGATGAAAAATAAACAATTTCACTCAACTCAAAAATAAAATAAATCTTATAATTCAAACTATATTGGTTTGCACATTTTTGCATAAAATGGTTTTCACCTGCAAACAATACTTCTCCACATCGAATTGGTTTTCTTGGTCTTGTCCTTGGTCCTTGCATTAATGGTCGTTCTTGAGGTAACAATAGGTAATTCTTTGCTTCATCAACTAGATCTCTACATGTCTCATCACTCTTTATCAACAAGTCTGAGCCGACTGTTCCAACAAGAAACTTTGGGCTCATAAGGGGAAGACGAACATGCTGTAAGACCTAAAATCATATTTGAAAAATCTATTACAGTTGAGAAATTTGTTATTTATTATATAAGCCTGGAGATAATTGCCAAGTAGTAAGCAGGATTCACCCTCGTATTGAAGAACTAAAGCCTTACCAAACAAATTAGCATAGTAGAAGTTAAGAAACTTACATTTGCTAAATGAGGCCTTCTGTCTTGAATATTGTATCGCACCCATCCCATGACAGCATTAAACACTTGTTCTTCACTTCTTACATTCAACTCATCAGAACCAATGATATCTACCAGTTGGTTAAAAGGCAACAGCATGAACTCTTC
Source organism: Streblospio benedicti (assembly GCA_019095985.1). NCBI lineage: Eukaryota > Metazoa > Annelida > Polychaeta > Spionida > Spionidae > Streblospio > Streblospio benedicti. The sequence continues at coordinate 20,702,979 of CM032660.1, read as the reverse complement.
TGACTCCATAACCTACAAATTGTTTGAATAATATACAATTAGTGATACGATAAAAAAAGAAATCAATTAACTTTTTTTATAAAGATAATAATGTTCCTTTTTGTACAGACTTATATATAATAAATAAACTTTAATTATTTATTCTCTTTATTAATTAAAAAAATAAAAGTACTAACGATCTTGAGCATTATACAAAAACTGAGAGCTTACCTCCTGAAAATTGGTTTGTGTGAATTTATCTGCTATTCTCAATAGATCTCTGCATGCATGTGTATCAGCAAATGCACGAATACCCAAGCAATTAGAGGGGTCTAGCTGTCTCTTCAAAAATTCACAGCACACATCTTGGATTTCTGCTAATTGCAGCAAACAAGCAGCAGGTAAAAGTGTCTGCACGTTACTTTCTTCTACAACAATTGACGAAGTGTAACAAAAGTCAATGAGCAATTCCATCGCAGTTTCATCGATGTCTCTAATTGTTACTTCTGTTTGTCTACTTTCTGCTAATTCTCCAGTGAACATAGCATGGAAATATGGTGAACACGCAGACAAAATGACACGGTGAGCAAAGATTTTTCTCTGTCCAACAATGAGCACGACATCACACAGCTCCCTATGTTTGCGTAAAACATTGATAGCCTCTAAGGTAGTGCGCGGATGTTTCTCTGAAGACCATGGTAACCTTGCAGGAGAAGGAGGCCTCTCCAACGAGGTTGTATCCATCACGCTCATATGGAGCGAGCTCATTGCTACATCTGAAAAAATGTATCGACAATGTGGTTATGAATAGGAGTTTTATCACGTTAAGATTCTAAGCTATTAGAATATTGACTGAAATGAAATGTAATATTATGAACAATTGCATTTTTGGGATACTAGTACTGTATTGTATTCAAATTTGAGAATTGATTACTGTTATCATCATATGATCCTGCGACATTACTGAATATTCTCAGCTCTAACAACTATTTAAGAGCTTTCCATTTTTGTCCCGTGTCACAATACCTTTATTAGAAATTGAATTTGACTTTGAATCAGTGTTCATTCATGAAGTACACATCTACTGAAGGTTACATTTCACGGCCGAGTTCTAGAAATGAAAATGCAGTAAAGTAGCTATGTACTTTCACGAATGAGCACTAAAAGTGTAGTCACAGGATCATCACTTCGACATGCATTAGCAGTTCGTCGCTTGCATTATTCTGTGGTTGTATCCTGAGGTTTCTTCATATACAAATCCTATTGCTTACATTTCCATGATTTCGAACAAGTCTTTTGGCAGATAGGGTAAAGTTTAACACTATGCTAACAAAACTCAAATTCAATACAACCACAAAACAACTTAAGTAACGAACTGCTTACCTATGTCTATGATCATGTCATAGAGCTGGAGCGGGCATTTGACTTCAAATAAGAAAATAACAGCACAATATTGTAAAAAATAAAAGTTAACTTTGATTTCTATTTCAGCTGTTGCTACTAAGGACCTAGATTCAATTATGATAAAATGTAAATTTATTGAATAGACTATAGTTTTATACATGTATACTTTGTCTTTAAATGTGTGTACTTTGGTCTGCAAAATTACCATTGTTATTTAAGGCTTCATGTGAAAAATTCTATCAGAGATAAAGATTAAATTTATGCCTTCAAAAAACTACAAGTATTTAACTTTAATCATAAACACATTTTACCTGCAAAAGACATCGGGAAGAGTTATTTTTTACCCATTACTCATTAAAAATATTTCTCTTCCTTCTCTTTACAAAATGGCGACGGCCCTGGGAATTCCTATTATAAACGATAAGAGAGGACGGCTCTCATTGGCCGATAAGGAATAATTGATGAATTAAAATAACCTGCAATTACAACTGCGTTATAGCATATCAGCAACATATATTAGGTCTATTTATCGTCGCCATTCATTAGTTTGATTTGTAATGACCTTATTGAAACCAGTCAATCAAATATATAATCGAATGAGACTTTAAAAGTCACTTGATGAATGGCAGCAAAAGCATTTCACCAATGAGGTAGCAGATAACAAAACAGAATGAAACACAGAATGACGTACTTCGCTTCGAGACGAGGTGTTTTCCCAGTAAACAAACCTGTCAAAGTGCCTGCTGTCAATACTCAGGTGTCAATCTTTTTATTATTACATTGTGAAATAGCTTGATAATATTTATATATTTGTATACTCATAGTATATCTTAAATCAAACCATTATTTCTTCATGAAATGATATTTCATTGTTGTTAAAATATGGCAATCTTTCCAAAAAAGTGCTTGATCTTTTAAAATATTGCAATGAAGGGGACCACCATTATTCATGGAATGGGGGGGGGATATAGGAGGAGGAGGCACAAATATGAAAAGAAACAACCCTTAACAAATATTAAGAATATGAATGTGACAAAGTTGAATACTTTTAATATTACAACTATTTACAACTGCAAAGTGCTCTGAAAATTTTGCATGCATAGGGTCTAATTTAAAATGTACTAGATCTAGTCTTCTTCTTCTAAATAATCCTAACACTCAATAATGAGTATTAGTTAAAGTACTAGTATATTAAACGTATAAAGAGGAGAAAACACAGGAAAAGTATAGTTTCGATGCCCCCCCCCACCACCACCCCCAAGACCCTCCAAAGGTGACAAAATATATACCCCAACCCCACCCACCCTATTTGATTTAAGTAACTACTTGATATGACCCCCCCCCCCATTCCCCTGTACATGTGACCCCTTTATTTTATAATTGCGAAGGCACTATACATAAAGCACATTCATTTGATAATCGCGTAGGCAAGAGCCTTGCTTCCATTTAGATCTTACTACGTCTGTAGGCTCTTATTAGAGTGAATGCAGGAGAATTACGGTGGATAAAGAAATGTCAATTTCAAACCAATTACAGATCAGATTCTACATGCACAATAATCAATTATGATTCAATTACAACTACAGCATACTTAGAAAAGTGACCCAACCAAAGGTTAGGTCATCGCATCACTTTGTTGCGCAGTGATAACTGGGGTGAGAAAAATCCATTGCTATTCGAATATTTTGAGGTCAATTACATTTGTAGAAAATATAATTAATTATTTCACACAGGGTTTCCCTTTGGGAAATGATGATTTTGACCAATATGGGCTGTGTGAGAGCGCTAGTCTATTTTTTTTTAATTTTTTTTATGTCACACCAACTGAGGCTCTCTTCTTACTGGTGGAAACCCATGTCATGATAAAATGTTCTATTTACACCAAAATAGCAGAATATAACTGTAAAGCTATATTATTATTGCAGGGCATTCGTTGTACTTAATCTTCTTTAGTTATGGGTATAATACTCTCTCTTTATGATTATGTTTATATTTATTGTTTTTACATTTGATTTACTGTTAATTTTTTGTTTTGTGTTCTGTTGTGTCTCTCAAAGAGAGATTTTTACATCAATATATACTTGTGTACTTAATGTGTGTTTTAAGTAAAAATGATTTTTGAAAATAACGATCAAATAAATACACTAATCAAACTATGAATGGTTTTATTATAATCAATGGACCCCAGTACATCTACAATGTACATGTATCTTACAGTAAACAAAAATGCACTACAGCTACATGTATAATCTGGCTATATCACAGTTTCTTAGGCATTTAAGATAATTCTTAAATGTATTGATATGGCTGATTAGAATACCAAAGAACATTTTAAACATCGAAATTTGGCATATTTTTTAATTCAAAATCAAGTAACATTTGCCCAAATGCTTTTCCTTGAGGATCTGATCTAAGAGAGGCTACGCCACCACCTCCCAAAGAATTATGGAGAACAAAGTTGAATCCATTTATTCCTGGTAATTCATACCTAGTTACACGTTCTGCTACTGGACCTGATCTATTTTCAAATACATGCGACATATATCCATCAACAGCATCAGCAGTTAACATCGCACGGATATATGGTACAAATCTGGCTTCTCTTGCAATAACCCCAATATTACAATTATTTCCTTTATCGCCACTTCTTGTGTATGCTAATTCTTCTAGTCTATAAGTACGGGTGCCTCTTTCTAATTCTATACTATTTTCGTTTACGTCATTATTTTCTAGTGTTGCTTCATCAGACCCAACGCTTGGAATGTATGTCATGGTTTTATTGTCATTGGTAATGTTTATGTTGAAATCCGATTTTGGATGAAGGAATGAAAATAGCTTTAGAATTGGTGATACTTTTGGCCTTCCACCTGCTATTCCAGTCAAACCAGGTGCCATACCAGTTCCTGCGGGTGCAATTTCCCTTGCAAGAAGCTGTAGTGCTCGCTTATCATTATGATGGGCTGACAACCAAGCAACTATTTCCCTTGGTCCATCCCCGGAACATGCATGATCTCCATAAGTGTCTTCGTTTCCAAGCATTTGTACATGAAGTCTGCGGAAATCATCCATTTTCAACATCTTGAATATATTTCTTACTCTTTTAATAATGGCTTCCACTGTTTTCTTCCCTTTTTCTGCTGATTTTGGACCCCCTATAACAAACACTGCGTTAATGCGATAGCCATCTAAGTATGTGGAACACACCTTATAATTGGATGATGGAATAGTGCCTTTCGCCCCTGTAACATGCACTGCATTCTCTTTTCCTTCCACTTGTTCAAATTTTACATTAGAAAAGTCACACACAACATCAGGCAATATATACCGCTTTGGATCACCGATTTCATACACAAGCTGTTCGGCACATGTTGCTGGAGTAACCATACCACCTGTTTTCTCAGGTTTTGTAACGATGAATTTACCATCAGCTTGACATTCAACGATTGGGAAGCCAATATTGTGCCAGTCAGGCACTTTATGCCAATCTGTAAAGATCCCTCCAGTCACCTGAGCTCCACATTCTATCAAATGTCCTGCCAAGCTTCCAGATGCCAATAAATCATATGAATCTTCAGTCCACCCAAAGGAATGCATAAGAGGACCAAGCACCAAAGCACTGTCTGTACACCTTCCTGTAATAACAATATCTGCACCCTCATCAAGAGCCACTTTAATTGGTCCAGCACCAAGATATGCTGTCATGCTGTTGACGCCATCAGGAAATGTAGCGTTCGAGAACATTTCTTTGATACCAGCGGATTTTAGTTGTTCTTTTTTATGTAAAATGTTGTCACCTGTGATAGTTGCTACCTTCAGGTCAATGCCTTGTTTCTTGGATAGTTCAGAAAGTGCTGCTGCACATGCTTCAGGGTTGATACCACCAGCATTACTCACTACACGAATACCATTCTTTTTAATGCCTTTAAGAAAAGGATTCATTACTGCTTGAAGGAAATCGGGTGCATATCCCATATTAGGATCCTTTGATTGTGCAGCCGTGAGCAGAGACATGGTAATTTCTGAGAGATAATCGAACACCAAATAGTCAATGTTCCCATGTTGGATCAGTTGAGGTGCGGCGGTGGCAGTGTCTCCCCAAAATCCAGAAGCACAGCCAATTCTCACTGATTTTGGACTGTCAGAATAATATCTATTCAAATTATACGTCCCTAGGTATGAATAGCCACCTAGGTGCTTAACATTGCGTGCACAGTTAAATAGTTTAAGCAACATTTTGAAAATTCATGTAATAACAAGGTTGTTGTTATCTGCATGTGGCTATGTAGCTCCAATGTCCATACAAACAAAAGTCATGTGACCTAAATAGGTCAAACACTGTCCTGTGGTCATAATGGATTCACTAAAAACTGTGCATTAAATGGCATGTGATAGAACTACATTGTATATATCATTAGTTATTTGTTAAAAAAAAATAATAATAATAATAATAAAGTACTAATGCGAGTGTCCATGTTCAATGGGTTGTGCAAATCTGTGAATTTTAGAAAAACATGTTTATGAAAAGCAATGTTGTGTAAATAAAGTACATTTTTTAAAAGAATTCATGACAGATTAAAAATTAGCAGCATATAAATTAGAGTGCTGATTACGCGTCTACATTTATTGGTCTTAAATTACTAGTAATTTACCTATTTAAAGTCATAATTAACCATCTTATAAACAAAATAACATACAAATAGTAAACTTGATAACTTTTCAGAATCAGAAATGCCTGCAGAAAGTAATACCAGTGTTGCAGAAGAAGAAGGAACTGCAGAAGAGCAGCTTAACCCAGAAGAAGTTAATATTGCCATGTATTGTACGCTGAATTTCGATAATATTGAACGATTTGTGAGATGTTTTGAGGATGAAGATGATCCATTCTATGAGGCAGTCAAAGAACAAGTGAACATTAGAGGTGATGGTGTTGTTGGAAAAACTGCATTGGAAATGGCGGCCATTCTAGGTCGAGTCGGTATGACTAAGGAACTGAGTACCAGAGGTTCCGATGTTAATGCATCAACAACAAAAGGTTAGTAATGACTTGTTTAATATGTACAAATCACTTTGATAATAATTAACCTGCACAGCCATGTTTCATCATTCCTAAAAAAATATTTGATTTAGTTTGATGGGCACTATTAGAAATTGTTGGTAAAATATAACAAAATTACAGACAAATTTTTTTACAAACTTCATAACCATGTCAATATGGGAAAACATCTAATTGAAGCTTTTTACCTTATGAAGGGATATCTTATTACATGTTTGTGTTAGAAATACATATATTACAGTGTCCACAACTTTATACTTGTAGGGTACACAGCATTACATCATGCAGCTGCGTGGGGTAAAATTGATTGCCTCAAAGTGCTAGTTGACAGTGGTGCCGATTTGCATGCGCAAACCAAATATAATGAGAGAGCAAGAGATATGGCTTTGCGCTACTTTCAAAGTGAATGCGTTGACTATCTAGACTGGGCAGGTAATTTAATTGTCATCATTTGTTCTTTTTTCAAGTGCCATTTTAATTTTACCTTGGACATATGATTTTTCATTCAGTAAAATAAGAATGATGTATTTAATGTAATAATAACCGGTACTAGAAATATATGTTTGTGGTTAGCAATTGATGTTTTGCAAAAGCTTACATAGTAATTACCAGATAAGTTTGCTTAATCCAGAATGAGTACTATTTTTTTTTGTTCTATTGTAGAAGCAAAACAGAATCTTATTGATGCTGTGAGACTTTTACGGGAAACTGTAGCAGATCCTGAAAAGGCGACTGGCCGATTAACAAGAGATGACAAAGTAATTTCACTAAATTAATTACTTTGCCATTAACTGAGTTCACGTATATAGGAGAGCAGTAACAATACATTTTATAGTAAAATTTAGTGTATACAACTATTTTTCTTTAAATAGAACACTTCAAATGCCTTGTGCACAGAAAAAGAGCAGTGGGTGATCTCAGCAAATGATGCAACTACTAAAGATTTCATAACTGTGAAAGAAGACTTTGATGCAGCAGCTGCAGCTATTTGGCAGAAGTTAAATGAACCACGTAAGACATATTTTAAAACATAAATTTTTTTTCTTGATGAAATTTCTTGAAATCTCTTAAAAAGTATTTAAGTGTTAAAGTTGGTCATTTACAAATCAAAGTGTAATCATAGTCTTTTAAACTTTACTAATAGTAATTAAGTATTCTACATTGTAAATACAATTTCCAAGCGTGTTTTTTAGATAGAAATAGCAAAGAAATAGAAATTCCATGTAAATATATCTCTTGTTTGAAAACATTTGCTCCTGGTGAATTTCTATTTATCACTTCTTTTATACATACTTATGTTTCATAGCATCTAAACATGAAACAACGGGCAAAAAGTCCAGTGGACACAAAAGAAATTAGATTGGTATTAAAGTCTTAAATGTTTGTGGTGCTAATGATTTCCTTATGTAATTCATTTATTTAAAATATTTATTACCTCTATGTTCCATATTTACACCTACTGTGCACCATTTTATTTACTTTAAAAAGATGTTGGAATATATTCAGTTTATCTATTTAGTTTATGAAATTCATTTATTTGGCATTTTTTAATGTAATAGCTATTCATTGTTGTAGAAGCTTTAGTTATGTTATTGAAGCAATTTTGTTATAGATGTTTTATTCTTTTTAATATAATGTTTATAGTGTTTATAGTGTATTCTATTTGATAATTTAATCACTTGATACACGTAATACTTGCTTTTAAATTGGAATATATATTTTAGTTTTTTAAAGGTTCATATAAAGGTAACTCAACTATTTGGCATATTAAAATTCATATTAGATAAATATTACTCTTAGCAGCTAGTTTTTTTTTTCTTTTCAATTTCTAGTAATTTAACAAATATGCCACATATTTTCATGTTAATAATCCATTAAAACGTAAATTTTATATTCATTTTATTTCACTCTAATAACTATTGTTTCCTTTAGTTCCAGAAAAGCATGAGAAGAAATAGCTGAATGATGTCTTACTCTAGTGATTCACCAAATTTAGTAGACGGACTAATGAAAAAGTGTTATGTGAGGAACTTACAAATTTTATCATGTAATTTAATAAAATATGTTCAAAATAATAAATGCTGTGTTTCTTTTATGTCCTAAAATATTGCTCCTTTCAAATGATTAAAATGGGTTGGATTAGATTTCTATCCACCCTTTTTAAGCTACTAAGTTGAAGTGAAAATGAGGGTAATTACCACACAACTGCTAAAATGTACATAAGCTTTGTGTATTTTATACCCTCCATGTTATTTTAACATTGTTATAAAGGGTTAAGAAATCCCACATCCCTATTATTTTTTGCCTTTTTTCCCCACAACCCACAAATCTTTTGGCCTTTGTCCCACATCCCACCTACATAAAATCACATATCGATCTTTTTGGCGGGGCTTTTTCCCACATCCCTAATTTTTTTCGAACCTTTTCCCCACATCCCACTTCCTTATAAACCCGCCCCACTTGTACAACCATCCAAGGGCCCACCTCCATTTAAAGGCATGCCCCTCAACTATCTGGACCATTGTTATTCCAACATGAATACACTTTTATATAAAAGCCCACCCATCAAATTAAAGCGTCAGGTTGTCCATAATAAATATAATGTTTTGAAAATAGGTATATTCTATTATGCAAGAAATAATACATGTATCCGGACCTTTGGGTGGGGCGTTGTGTTTTGATGCGGCTATAATTTGTAAGAGGGCGCCACAAGACGGTCCTTGATTTCCCGACAAAAAGATAGTTTTACATTTTACCATAAGAGGCCGCCACCTGACGGTGTCTGTTATTTTCCTCAAAACACAACGCAATCAGTAAAAACCATAACGCAATCAATGACTTGCGCCCTTGCTAGATCTATGTGACAATTGAAACTGAAACTTAGTTGGTCTTAGTTCGGTCACGTGTAAAAGTAGTTTTTTTTTCGTGTAAAAGTAGTTTTCTGGTAAATTCATGATAAACTTGTAGGCCAATCATATATAGACCATATTCCCATGGAACGTCTAAAACATAGAGGTATCTGTTTGACATATTTTCCTGTTGTATTAAAACTAATATTCGATCACGACTGGGGTCGCGCACGTGCAGCAAGTATTTCTATGTGTTACGGCTGGAACTAGTAATTATTATTTGGCCTAGGTTCTGGTAGCCAATGATAGCTCTATATACAGTGCACCTGAAATGTGATATTTTTACTATGGTGTTGTTTGAGGCAACTATATTTGATATCTGTCTGGTCTTCATGAAACTTTCACCTATATTAGAGGAGATTTCTAGAGAAATACTGACTTAATTTCATGCAAGTACATGAAAACAACTACCCAGTACCACAAAGAGCCTGAATTATAGTAGAGTCATAGTAACCATGCCAATACGCCTTTAAAATTTCAGACAACTGTTCTCCAAACGAGGCAAATGAGCCGCAACCATACAGAGTGGCTTGAAGGTATCCTGCACCCCCCCGCCGAGTTCCACAATGCTGAATCAGCAGGATACCTTCAAGTTGCTAATCAAACAATCACAAAATGCAGGCCGATGTACATTATTGAATGTGTCAACAGTGCTTGGAATTAATGTTGGTGAAGGAAAAACTTCATAATTCTTCCTCGACATGGAACGCTTGTTTAATACTTGTGACAACCGAAGGTATATTATCCATCTCAGACATGGAAGAAAAACTTAATGTGGACAGTGATAACACCTTGCAGCAACTACTGCAAGAATATGCTGCCAAAGTTGTGGATTTAACATTACCTGTGGATCCAACCATCCATGACAGAGATTGTTGGTGTGGTGGATACTGAAACAGAAGACAATGTGTACTGCATCTGCCAGACCACATACGACGAGGACCGAGATATGGTGGAGTGTGCCAATATTTGGTAATACATTGTGCAAAATATATTGAGAAAAAGGGTTATTGTTTATTGTAGCCCTGGTGGGCAGAATAATAAAATGAAACCATTATGGTATGATTATTGTGGATTCCGCCTTCATTTGTAGCCCCCATGGGGCCTGATAAATGGTAGCCCCTGTATACAACCAAAAACTCTAACATACATAATGATATACATACAGTTTATCTGTAAATTTCAAACATTGTCCTTTTACTTTCTTATTCACAATTACCATTATCAAATACAAAGTAAGCAGCAGTGTTAGTGTTTGTCATCCCAACTATGTTAGTAGGATGCAACTAAAAGTCATAACATTCGTTTGCAGGTGCACCAACGGCAGGTGGTTCCATTACAATTGTTTAGGATACACAGAGACTGAAGTTTGGTATTGTAGTGAAGTCTGCAGAAACAACGTATCTGGCTCAAGCCTCTGCGTTTGAAGACAGAGAAGAGGCAATGCATCACTGAAATGCAATTTTGAAAGATGCGAGACGAAATACTTTCATTCTGCTTGCGTCGGTCATGTGTCACAATTGGATGGTCCTGTGAACAGATGGTACTACAGTGCCGAATGTTATGCTGCTGTCGGGAACTCGGGATACAAGACCACCAACTGGCATACACGAAGTGCTTGGGCCATAGAGGACTTGTTGATTATTGGTCCATCGCCTAATGATCAGAATAGGTGATGGAAAAGACATCATTGGTGAATGGCGAAATCAAACGATTGAATTCAACAATGGGAACCATTAAAAATATTTGATCATCCTCGACAACTTGCTGACAGGTAATAATTACAACCTATGTTGCATATGTACTATACAAAGGGAGATAAAATTTAGTAGGAAAAGCTTGATAAGCAGTAATTAAATTATCAAACTTTTTATGATGCAGACGTAAACATTATTTACTCATGTCAAACCAAACATACATGATATATTGCAACTGTTAACTACAGATTGTACACGTACCAATTAAGTTTGTATGTATGTACCGGTATGTTGAGCTTTCTGTGATCAATAGGATTATTTACATTTGCAAAATTGCCAAGAACAATAATGTGATTTTAATTACTTCCAGGCGTAGCTGGAAATTACACCAAAGAAGAGGTGGAGCTTGTGACTCACAACTGCGTTATGAATATTCATGGTGGATAGGGGCTCAAATACCACTTGATTGATATAACGAGTTCCTGAACTGCTCTTTCAAAGGTATTGAGGAATTGGATATATTAAAACTACCATTCATGCATACATCACAGATCACAGATACAGATCACATATATGTGCAGTTATTGTTAAAAATGTATGGCCACTGATGTGTCCTAGATTATATACCTAAGTTTGTACGATATTTGGTTTTTATTTTCCATATTCCACACCTAAACAATAAAGGCAAATAAATCTTTCATGAATTGCAAAGCCCACTTTGATTAAAAAGTGCCCAAAATCTAATCACTTTGGTTTCGTCGGATATCTCATAGTTGTGTAAAGTTTGAACGAAATTGGCTCATCAGTAAATCCTCTAGCTTGTCCGAAGACGTACATACATAGATACATACATATGAACTAATACTATCTGACACTGCATAATTTATACAAAATATTGAGCACACACATTTTCACAATGTTATTACTAAATACAGATATCACAGGTTTTTTCACATCTCTTTAAGATAATAACACTCAGAAGTTGTTTATGACAAATTTCTAATCAGCTTCACTATCTGAACTGTCCGATGAGAAATTTAATTTTGACTGTGATCCTTGATAAGATTGGTCTGTCCGCCTTCGATGAAACTCGATATTCACTCTGTGTCTGTAATGCCTAAAATATTAAACAAAGTATGAGTCTAATTGAAATACACTAATATATTTTAAAATATGATGTAAAGAAACATAATATATAGTTATCTTATGCAAATGCAAACGATGTATCATTTGTAGGTTTTGACTCGATTTTGTAAAAATTAATACAAATATCCATGATATGATATTAATCAATAGTACTATTAGTACATGTACATCAATTATACAAGGACTATCTAGTGACATCCTCTTCTTTCTGATTGCTGCCCAGGCTGGCTGATGAGTATGTGAATAACTAACTGCTAACCAACTATAATAGGCGTCGGACTATAGTGAGTTTCAAAGTTTACCTATTCAAAACGCTATCTTTAAATCAGAAGTTAGCATCGGAAATTCACGTACCGTATAATTCTCCCGACTGCGTGTGCTGGGTAGTGGTAGACGTTCTGGCCGCAGACCCGCACCACCTCGTCTCCCACCCGCACACCGGCCAACTCGGCCTCCGAACATGGCTCCACACGGCTCACCACAGACGGAGACTCACCCGTCAGAGACAGACCGTAGCCGTGCTTGTTGCGATGGAGTGATACCTTCAGGGATTTTTTAGGAATTAGATTTGTGAACTAACGACGTGAATAGGTAATATATTGAAGTAGATAATAGTCACGCATTTTCGCATATAATTAGGTTTTTAGTTTATCTCTGAAATATTTCACTTACTTTTAGAATAGTATCTTCTTCCATTTGTGGTGCTAAAACCGGCAGTTCTTTCACATGTGAATTGCTGGTGTCTTCAAATTGATGTTTGTCTAATAATTTATTGTCATTTGTCATTGATGCAGCATTTCGTGTATCAATCGAATTGGTTTGAATATCAAGGGCTGGCTGAAATGTTTCTAAGCTTGGGGAGCTTTCAAACAAAGTGCTTGACATGAGGTGTTTGCTACTGTTGATGTCTGTTACTGTCAGTGGTTGAACTTTCATTTGATTTGAGTGCTGTGGAAGAGTTGCACGATTAGACTCCCAGATTCTACCAACTGGAGACTGATGCCATTGTAAAGATGCTTGCTCTTGATTGATTGACACGCTTGGGGTACTTCCTGGAAACTTGGCAAACCGCGCAGCAGGATAGGGACTTTTTCTGCACAATATTTTTCTCTTTGATTTGAAAGGACTTGATAGTTGATGTATCCGTGAAGGTGTCACCCACTGCAGTATTTTGGATGAAGTCTTTTTTGGTGTCAGTAAGTTCTTTGATGGGATTTCAGATGTCATTTTCATTGATGCAGGTGACCCCATAGAATGCAGTATATCATTCTGGACTATGCTGTTCACATTTGGTTCCTGCAGAGTTTTCATAAAATGTTCGGATTGTCCAGAGCTCATAGTTGCTGACGATTCGATAGGATCTTTTGATGTTTCAGCTGGTACATGAGAACATCCGTTGAATTTTAATTGGTCAGAATTTCCTATGCTTTTTGGTTCTACACTGGACAATAAATCTTGCAATTCTTCCACTTTCTTTGACAGTTGCAGACCTAAGAATTTCACTGATGTTTGTGATGCTTCAGACTTGATACATCTACTTTTATGTGATTGTAACATGTCAACTGATGATTGTGATGGTGACACATTCATTGATTGCCTCAATTCATTTATATTGCTAAATTGCACCATTTCGTTTACGTTAGTCACTTGCGAAGTAGCAGGCTGGGATTCTGTTTCCATTGATATCTTTGATTCATCTTTATTTGTGGGTACCGGCAATTCCATACCAATTTCTGTTTCTTTGAAAGGAGAAATTATTGCTTGCGTTTCGACATGTGAAGCTGAGTTTATGTACGATTGTGACTGTTTTACATTCAACGATGATGTGATTGAAGTACATATTAACGAAGTTGCAGATTTTTTGGAAGAATTCAAAACACTTGTTGATTTTGTTACTGCTTCTTCACCATTTACGTCAGTCACAGTCAATTGATGTTTTAGTTCCCTATTTTCTTTTGATTGATTCCTAGGGCTTATAATTGAAAGATTTTGTAACTTTGGAGTTAAACTGGCTTTTCTTCTTGAAGGATGATCTTGCAGATAGTACCAACCATTTATAACCTGAAAGCAACAAAATATTTCATGTTCAGATGTTCACAAAAATTTTAAGGTTAAAGCAAAACAGTAAAACAATGACCCAAATTTATTTTTATGTGCTACACAATGGTGGTTCATCACACTTCTCACCTTTTTGGAGTTCCAGATGTCTTTAATTCCAAAAGACATGCAGCCAAGTATAATACTTTTCTGTTTTCGTTCTTTGTTCTTTACATATATTAAAACTCTAGCTTCATAGTCTTCTGGCAAAAGCTCACTGAAAATGTGGTTTTAAAGAGTTAATGATTGATCTTGAACATGGTGAAAGCAATGCTGTATTTGTAAAGTGTCACTCACTAATGATGTAAAATATGAACCAAAAGCAAATTTTCTTTATGTTAATGTAACCATATAATAGTTGTGGGCAAGTGGAACTAAAAATTTACTTCTCATGGAACAAACACATTTAATTTTGGTCTTTAACATCTATTAATGCCTTATTTATGCTGATATTTGTTCATAGCATTCATTTTTAAATGGCCGATTCATTAAAATGTGTGCATATTATATTCAATTTAACAGGTTGCATACTGTTAACAGCAGAATAATTTGTATTTCAGAGCTAAATGAATAAAAAGGTGGAGACAACGTACGAAGGACAAATACAAAAATCTGCAATGACGCATGAAAATAAAAGATAATTCTGCTGATCTAAAGAGAAAGCAGGAAAATATAACATTTGAAATTCTTACAAGGAGAATTTCTCGTCGAAAAGTGGATGGTTCGATCCCCGGATGGTGTCAGTGCGACAGCGTGCTCGCTTACTGGAGTCAGGGATTATGGACAGCTTCACAAACGAATGGCAAGTGCCAGCAGACGGTGAAGACAGGTACCGTGCTTTAATCACTGAAAAGAAATAATACCGGTACTTTTATCTGTTTAATATGTCTTCTTGTATGTAAAGACAATAGCATGGCAAAATTGAAACTATCAGGAGACACACTATACAAAAATGTACGATCAATTTTAGATTATTACAAATATAAGCGTCATCATATTATACACTATTTTTTCTTCTTTTTTTTCACCTACTGTTCTTAAGGACAATCATTATTTTCATATAAGTATAAAATACTGACCATGGATTGTCATAACGCGATCATGGACCTGTATGTTCAGTTTGAGTTGTCCATTTGGTTTCTTCAAACTTTCAGAAAGAGGAAGTGGTTCCATAGGCTGGTTTTCCTTGTCTTCAATTCTAGTGGATTCTAACACCTCTGCAAGTAATACGTGTACCAACATTTACAGCTACCAAATTTCAATTGCTGTACTTTATTTCTATTTGTTATCATATTTATACCAATCTGAATTTTAATCACACCAACCATTAGTGAGGAGCATTTGTTGCCTGATGTCTGCCTCCCATGTGCAGCAGTTGGGTACACCAGCGTTAAGGTCTGCACTTGGGGCAGACAGGCTCATAGATGACATGCTATTGGTTTCTGAAAATTATCAACAAACATTGTTATCCAAGGTTCTTAACACTGCTTTCGAGCCAAATATTTGAAAGTACCTTGAGAGCTTTCAACCTATTCTCTAGGTTTTCATCTGTCTGCCGCCAGAGCAGAGCAGATGAATATTCAACATAAACATTGTTAATTAAAGTATAATATGGTTTCTGAAAATCATCAACAAGCAGATTGTTAATTAAAGCATAATTTGCATCCTATGTAATGTTACAGAGGTCTGCAGTGTTATTTTATCAAATGTTGTTTTATTCCATCTATTCTATTAACAACTTGTCCAGTTCTTTCTTGGATGGATCTACAGTATGTATACTGAGACGGGAAGTGCCATGTGGGAAAAGACGATTCAGGGAGAAAAGGGAAAAAGAAGGGATGAAGGAGAAAAGGAAAAAAGAAGGAATGAGGCAGAAAAGGACAAAGGAAGGGATGTAGGATTTGGAATTGCTACGAAGTTGGATGTGGGAAAGAAAACAAAAAAAGAAGGATGTAGGATTGACTACGTTTAACCCTCCCACCACTACTCCCTACTCCCTCTGCCCCCCACCTTGCCCTGACACACCCACACATCTCTGTTCAAGATAGACTAAGAGTCAAGAGTTAAAATCTTTTGGATTCTGTTCTATATTGTATGTTCATTAATATTCTATTAACTTTATCAGAGTTCATTGATAGAAATGTATGAAGATTTGCCTCATTATTAATAATGATAGCAAAAATAATTTTAAGATAATAGGTTATGCTGAGTGACACAAAATATATTGTGTAATAATGCAATATGTTGTTGCCAGTTTAATAATCAAACCATGAATCATATTTGATTATAAAACAAAATTATTTATATATAATAATTAACTACACTTCGAATAACGGGAAGACAGCAGGAAAATTGACGTTAAATTCTGAAAAGTTAAACATGTAATTCATAATAGTATACCTGAAATTATTATAAACACCCACTATGAACTTGTATTTTTTATTACCTCAAGTACAGAATATCCTATATCATACTGGTATCCAACACAAAATGATAATGTTATCAACTCTAATTAAAATGTTTATTAAAATGTTTATGTTCCTCATCCACAGACTTTCCCACAATGGTGACCAGTGTCTCCGCCCCAGACCTTTATGAACAGAACATACACTGCCACACTTCCAATAAGGCGCTTAAGACTCCTTCTGATCATTGCTTAATCATCTTTTATAAGAGTGACCACAGGCTTTTGTGTTCAATAGAATATAGACCTGTCAGGGGTCAGCCTTTCAAACTCCTTTATGACCAACTTGCCACTTTTTAGCCTTATTGACAACCTTATATGGTCAGTTACTATAAAGGTTGTTTGTCTTGTTTCATAGAAGTAATTTCATTAACAAACTGTTATCTGTTCTTGATGTAGCAGTAATGGGGTGTATGCTTGCGGGTTAATTACAGATTCTGCTGGAAGAAGCTGTGTTCTCAAACCCAGCTAAGTGTGAAGACACTTCAAGACAGTCATATCTACCATAGTTGATTGTAGATACAGCTGCCCTCTCCAGAGACTGCATAATGTTACACATGTCTTCTGAAGACCTGTTAAGTTTTATGCTGGTCACTAGTTAAAGTATTATCATTTAGTTGTATTCAGAATTGTCATTTTGATCATCTAAAGATGTTTTACACAACATTACTTTTTCACAGTTAATGGTGTTTAAGTTAATTATTGGAGAAAACACTCTTCTATCTTTAGCCTTTTACATGTTTTGCAGATAGTGATCTTTTTTATAGGCGATAGTTGAAATTCAAGTTGTGAACCACCAAGAGTGGACAGCTGAAAATGGTGTTGACATCTTGTATGGAATGGTGCATGCAGTGTGCTTCATGCGCAAAGAACACTTCTAATCCAGTTTTAATCATCTTAGTGTCTGCATTGATGGTTGGATGATGCGTCAATGAATTGCATTATATTTCATTTTTGTTAAACTTCGAGTGTCTAAATGTACCGGTAGATGTTATAATCTTATACTCTCATTAGTTTAAAATGTGTCATATGGGTAATGACATGTCAACAATGCGGTTTATATCATATTTCACCTGCATGATGTTTTTAATGTTATTTGGCATGCTTAGCATTTCTGGAATCATCAGTAGGACACGGGGAAACATGGGTTCTTAAGTCTCCCATAGGATAGATGACCTTAAATTGCTTATTTCAACCTCAGGAATTCAAAAGTGTTCGCATCCACATACCAAATAGAAACCCAATTACTCAGCAAGATGTTGTAACCAAATTGCAGACGCCAAGTTGAACAAACAGTAGCATAAGTTACTGTTAAAAGTGACTGGCGAGCCTTTGATGTTTTATTAGCTTCTAATCCAGGTGGTTCAATTTACAGTCCTCTAAAGCAAATAATCTTCATCAATAGATACATAAGAGATGAGAAGAATGAGTTTTAGGTAATAGAAAGAATGGATAGCCAGCAATAAGAGCAGCCGCCCAGAGGGGCTCTTATTTGGTTTCCAAATCCAATTGTCAGGTTAAACCAACTCACTTAAACATACATCATGGACCATTTGTTTCCTTTTTAGTAAGAAATGGACTTAATTGAAACTTGAATATGAAGAAATATGATGTAAGATGGTGATCTACCCATTTCACCATTGCATAAGTACGTCTGCGGCGCATGGACAGGCCGCAGCCAAGAGTAATGGGAAACCATCGCGGTTTTTATTAAGATGTCAGCACAAGTCCTATTTTCTTGAAGAAGAGGGGCTATGCCATAATCAAGTTTGTGCTGATCCACACCTCTATTTCAATCTAAAAATATGAATAGGTCATTTGAATAAATTGAAGCAGATCTATTTGCATGGGATTATTCCCAAATGACACCTCTTGTCAGTTTTATTTTTCATCTTGAAGAACAACCCTGTTGGTATGCATGTCATGTTGAGATGAGTTATTAATAATTAATAATACATCCTGACCTGTCAGAAAATATGATGGTTTTAAGCTTTTCCAAGTGTTTTGTCTTGTCATTTGGATCACACTGTCCATGTTCTATGAAATGAATTTTCTACCTGATTAACGTATGAAATTTCATCTGAATTTGCCTATTCTGTTTGCAATAGGAAGGAGGGGCAGAAATTTCACAGTTCAGTGTAAAATTCATATGCTGAAAAACTGACCATATTTGCGCAGTATTATTTGCCCACTTTTCATATTTTGAAAAACTTTATAAATATTTTGCGATATGCATGGTAAAAATCAATAAAAATTCCAGTTGAACCTTGATATGAGCAACATGTTAAAAATATTCTTATTGAATTTTAGGTAAGAATTTTTCAAAGCCATCTCCAGGTAAGTTTGATTTTATTCAGCTTGTATTAATAAGTATTATATGAGCTTTAACAGTTGTAAGTAGATATCCCATGGTTGCCATTTAAGAAATTCTATTATTAAAATCTGGATCTTGTCTTGCTTTGATCTTATGCATAACTAGACTCTACTGTAAAATTTGTATTAGCAACTTCAAAGGAAATTAACAATGGTTGTGAATCTTCTTTTAATAAATTGATAATTCTTTCTCCAGACATTTAGATTGATATTGAAAAATATTTTGCTTTTACATGTTTTATAAGGAGAAAAACCTAGCAGTATATATCTTGATTTTATTACAAGTACACAACAATTTGGACACCATCTATTAGAGATAAGTAGATGTCTTGATATGTTTTGCAACAAGTCCTTTTTTATTTGCGAAAATGAAAATGACATTTTATTAACAGTTATGTACTTCTTCATATTTGTATTGGAATATAAGTTGAACTTACAGTACATGTGCACAATCAAAGTTACTTCGCTGGTGATACATCTTTAAAATTTGATAAGTCTTTGATCCATTATAAGTATAAATTATTTTAGTATCGTTCACTTTTGAATTGAGTAAAACCACTGAGGCATATTTTATATAAAATTGTACAATTGAACCATCATATCATTACGTATAAAGAGTACATCCGCTTGATCATTGTTATTATAAGATTAACACAACTTCAATATTGTTTCATAACTGATATATTCAGTGTTAATATGTAGGCAGACATTTTGATTGCTACGTTTATGTATTATCAAGCAATATGCATCATTATAAGCCTTAGCATTATGATTTTTGCATCAATGTAATTAAGAGATATAAGATGACCCCACTGTGAAACAGTTATGAATTCTAAAGCAAGTACATATTTGAGTTCTGTTATTTTCAAAGATGATTATGAAATGGATATATCAAAGTAAATTCACACTTTAGAACAATACTTTCTTCTTTGTTTTATAATCCATTTACATGTAATTTCATCATTTTGAAATTTGTTGCTAAGATGTCTATTGAAGCATGTATTGAAAACATTTATGATTGACTCTTTACACTAAATTTCAATGATGTTGCTTATAACCACTTGCAAAAAAAGCATTAAATTAAGTCAAAAAAACAACCTAAATGCTTACCCTTTCATTAATTTCATTTATCCACCCTCTTAACCTGCATGGAATCCATCACCAAAATGATCACCTTTTCATATAAATGTTCTTTTATTGACCCTGCCAGTTAACCTGTGTCCTATTGGCTGGAAATATTGCTGGCCATTGTAGATCAATTTATTCCAATGATGAAACGTGATAGTTTTACCTTTATCAACTCTATTCCTCTTTTCAACTGCTCATATCCAAATTCAATTAGGCATTCACAAAGACTTTGCTTGTCCAGTGTGAAAGAACAATCAAAGAAATAGAAGGTATCAGATGTAATCCTCGTGTATACATCACTGGTGTTTAACAAGTCCCAGAACACAAATGAAGAAACCTCATATTAAACTCGATCCCTTGTGGAGGGCTAAAGTCACAGCCCTGGTTAATGGAGATGCCCATTATTACTTGCCTTTTCACTAGGTTCTGTTTCAACCATTGTTCCGCCTATCATTTCATCTATTGTGAAAGGTCATCAATATTTTGGCCAGCTAACCGTATGTTCCCAATACCGCACCACGTTCCATATGATCGCGAGACACGCCACTGATACATGAGAAGAATATTCTTGCATTTGAATGATGAAGAAGAAAGGTGAAGACAATTATTTTTGTTAAACAGATAAGATTTAATATTCTAGTTGTGAGGACTATTGTTTTCTACTTCCTGCGTTCGGTTAAAAAATATGGCTAATAAATCTAACCACTTGCAACAAAATATTGCTTATTTTCCTTTTTTCTATTGTGGTTAACAACTAGTAGATTCTATTGCTGATTATCATGGGTTTTGATACACATTTTGCAAGCAGTGATTTACTAAAGAGATAGTGAGAAAGAATGCCTTATGTGCAAAGTGGGTGGATTGTACTGAGTGCATTGTGTATTATAACAGTCCATTTGGTACCATTTGACAAGTTCATGATGAGTAAAACTGTGTGGACTATTTCTTAATGGTTTTCAAAAACTAGATGCCTGATTACATGGATGCACCAAAACCTAAGTGCATACACATTTAAAAATTATCTTTATTTCCCATTCTGAGATGCTTCAAAAATGCATGTAAACAATTAGTTTTTTCCCCCGCTTAGACCTATCAAAATGTAAACAGATATCAATAGCAGAAAAAACCCTTAACAGTTTTTGCCATATACTGAATCTAAAATAATTTACATTTTCAAATCACTTTTGAACAGAATAATGTCTGCATATCTCAGTTTTAAGAATGCATGCCAATATTGGGTGGTCACGGGTACGAACTACACTGGAGATTATATTATAACCCTTCATTCACTCATAGACAGATCCAGACGGGTGCGCAAGGCCTAGGGACGTGCGCTCCAATCTTTTTCATCCAGAATATTTCATTTTCATTGGTTTTTTGGCACATCTACTATCAATCACACCTACGGAACCCATGAGAGCCCTTAAGTGCGCCCCTCATCTACCCTGCCCCTGTTTTCCAAAAGCCTGGATCAGCTAGTGTTTTTTGAATTTTGAGCCTAATGAACTACGCATTACAACATCGTCTAATTTAGTCTAATTTATAACCAATCAATTGACAATGGACTTCCTAGCATTGCATCTGTTTGCATTGATATAGCAAGGCACTTGTAATTAAAATCAGTATTTGTGCTAAATAGATAATTAGATATTCTACATGTCTGTTTCACAGACAGATACAGTAGAACCTCCAGTTAAGACCGCCTCTATATAGAGACCACCTGTGTAATAGGACCATTTTTCATGACCCCAAGCGTTCATAAAGTGACCAAAATTGAACCTCCTTATGAAGACCACCTCTATTGAGACCACTGGAGGTCAGTCCTAAAGGTGGTCGTAATAGAGAGGTTCTACTGTACCTAGTAATGACGACCAGTTTGCTTTAAAACGCCTGTGTTTTTAGAATTGAATGTAAAATATATGAACTGACCTTTTTGCTCTCTCGTTGAACAGGACCGCTTCAATCTGCAAATACAAATGACAAATTCCCAAAATTAGCCTACTCTTGGTATTGTTCAGGTTTTGTCATCGCTACACCTATTTGTGGTGACTGGTATATAGCCACAGTAAATCAGGATAATATTACATCGAGCTAAATGCCTAATTTGTACTCCAACAGGAATTGGCCATTTTGCACAGTTGGTTCCTTGTTTCCATCTGAGATTTTATGATTTTTAAATCATGTATGTAATCACTATTATAACTATAAAATTTCAAACGCATAATCGTAGCGTTCTTAACAAGCCTCATAAACTGAACAAACATTAAGTCAAAGCGAGTGATTCGAAGGACAACTTGAGCATTGTGCTGTAGTCAAATCTTTGGACATTAAAGCAGATTATGTCATACAAGGTAATAGTTTCCATATTAGGACAAATCGTAAAAAACGCCTCCATATCTGTAGGCATTTAAACCACCTGCTGAAACAATGATGTCATTATGGTCAGTGAATTAAGAGAATGTATTGATGATCAGCGGGGTAACTTTTTATAGGAAAGTGTAAAGGGTGAAATGGTTCTTTTTGAATAGGAGATTATTTCTGTAGATTTAGAAACCAAACGGAGAAGTGCAAAACTATAAAATTCACTTGTCAATGATCTTGCTGTACCCACAAGATGGTAGGTGCAGTGTATTCAGTTGTTGCTGATAAATACCACTTTACATTAAATGGGATATAATCCTGTGGTTGTTTTAAAAACTTTTTAACTTTTTTTGCTGATTATACCTTTCAGTAGTGTTGATACTTTGATCATTTTTTCATGATGTTTGTACTTTAATTGTATGTAAAGTCTTAACTCTTGAAATAAGTTTGCACTCAGTTTAGATGTACATAATTACTGAAAGTTGGTTAATTTGAATTTTAAATATCACCTGGCATACATTTCATAGTGATATTAACACTGAATTAGTCAGCAATTTCCACTTTGCTTTTTATTATGAGTGGCTATGACATATGCTGAAGTTGAATAAGGAAGTTTGTTATGAGACGCTGTGTATTATTAGTACTTATGAGCACCAATCAAAAGTGTGCCGTTTTTCACCACTTTGAGAATGCCACGTGGGCTGAAATAAAATCTGGACACAAATTTGTAGTATTTTCAAATAACGTCTGCCATTGTTAAATCGATTGCAAAGACAAGGATGCTTCAGAAAGCTGAACAGTTTTCGCAAGGCCAGCAGACATTGTGGGTGAACATTTCTAGAAAGACAGCTGATTTAACATGCTGAATATATGGTATATGATATGGCAAATTAGCTCTCTAAATCACATATGATGAGGTTTACATTCACTTTTGAAAATTTATGAAAATATTCAGGGCTTAGAATCCATTGTCTACCTGATGGCCAGAGATAAGTTCTTATGGATAAGATAGACATTTCAGACTTACACCTAAAAGCCTTTCCAACAAACATCTGGACAACATATACAACTGCTATCGTCCTATTATCAATGTATTTTATCTTAAGAATCTCCTGAAATGTCCAAAAGCCTATTCAAAAATAGGAGCTTAACCTTCCCTTAATGAACCTAAAATGCACCATAATACACCTTGGTGCATCCCTGAGGTATGTCCTGCATTGAAAGGACAAAAGATGAACAGTTGTCAAAATGGATGGTTATCAATGGTTAAACAACTGGCTTCTAAATTAGATGATTATCATCGGTATATGGAAATGTTCGCATCATCGTTACTGTGACCAATGTAGATGATTCCTCACAATTGTACATAAATACTTGTATTTAATTCGTGCTTAATGCGTTGTAATCACAACACCAAATGTTACTGCATACAGTTAATTGAAAGGGAAGGTTACAAGACCAAATGGCAAATGTAATTCTGCTGTTGTCGTCTTTATCTGCGCTATTTGCCATCTGTTGATTCCTTGGTACTAAGCCATAGAGCACAGTAACTTGAGATGCTGATGATGTTTCGTATTGTTATGGTCATTTCATAGTTGTCAAAATTAAACTCGTAGTCATAGTATGGGTCATTTAAACTTCATAGCATCATAATCAAGATATCTGTTTAAGCATTATTGTATAGAATGTAATCATGAACATACATTTTGGCATTGGAGATTTGAACTAAAAGGAATGGTGTTAATAACCCGAGTGCGGGACTTTAATAGATTGCGGTTTTATGATAACAGGGGCAACCAGTAGATTTCATGGTTTTTGTATGCCTAAATGCTAATGAAGATGAGACTAGACCACATGAAAATGGCTTATTTTGGTGAAGGTGGGGTGTCCCCAACCTTCTGGATCTACTAGTGGGGGGATGTTTTTGGACCCACTGCCGTTTACTGCTACAATTTTTCCTCTAGTGTGTATGATTGATACATTCTGAGTCCAACTAAGTTTCACAATTATGACCATGTCACCTATCTATCGTATACGACCATCCAAGCGCCCACCCTCGTACAACAGCCCTCCCCCTCTTTTTATTAAATGTCCTTAAGAATTATGTAGTATCTGAACTCTCGTGTTACAACCCACCCCCCAGTTTGAGCAAATTTCAATTTAATGGCCCTGGGCGCTTGGATGGTCGTATACGGTATGTGGAGAAGACACTGCACCACATGCCTAAAGGGCATACCCTATATACTGACTTATACTGCATTCTCACAGCTTTTCTAGTTAGGATTTTAAGTTCAGTGTTCAGCATTCATCTTGTCATCATGCAGTGAACCCGTACACTGAAGACACACTACACATCTTACCATAATACTTGTAGCTTATTTTTGGAAAAAAGATATGAAAAAGGTGTCCTTGATATGCAAATTGTAATCAAATACAGGAAAAGTAAATTAATCATTTCAATGCTGAACTATGTCAAAAATATTTTACATACCGAATACGACCATCAAAAGTGCCCACCCTCGTGTAACAGCCCTCCCCCGTCTTTTTCTTAAATGTTCTTAAGAATTATATAGTAACTGCACTCTCGTGTAACAGCCCACCCCCCAGTTTGAGAAAATTTCAATTTAACAGCCCTGGTCACTTGGATGGTCGTATATACCATATTTGTTTCTAACAGCTGATTTATTTGAAGAAAAAAGTCATAAAATGTGATGGGCATTTTCGTAACAGTTTCTAAATAACAAATTACCGAATATCTTCTATATAGGCTTCAATCATTCTGTGAATATAAAAACGATGTACCAAATGATATATACAGCAACACTGACCACACTTATTTCATGTCTGCCCACTGACCTAGTCACCTCATGCACCTAGCTCATGTAATGATTTTATGAGTTTATCTTGTCTATCATTAATGTAATATTTGACAAACTTTAGCACTTTCCTGCCTTTTAACTCTAATGCCATATACAGTTTATAGGGTAATAAATACCAGATGCACTTTTTTCAAGAATGTTAGGATTTAATTATAAATTACAGATCTGAGATGGGTGGTCATTGATTATATATTTACCTTCCAGTAGTGATAACTTTTATAAACTGCTTTTCAGTCAGAACTTACTTGACCAACTGGCTCTATAACTTCAGTAAAATATGTGATTTTACGAACACAAAAATGTTATAAAATGACTCTGGATATGGAGACTTTTTAGATATATTTATCAGTGCATAGATTTCGTTTACTGTTTTACTGTATTATTAATATATTTTGAGAAAACATTTGAAGCAGCCTGTGATAAATGATTTTTTTATTGTGTAAAATCTTGCTTACACTGCTCTGTGGTACATTTACGTTAAATAGGTTCAGGTAAGGCAAATGAACACCAATGTGATTGACTATGAGCGTGTTTGTGCGACAATAGCAATACTGTTCTGTCATACATACATGTACAACCAAATAAAGATCATAACAATTGCTGATGTCAACTTTCGACTAACTTTGAACTGGTACTCAACTTCAGTTTTTATTTTGTGGTAAATGTAATATACACAGTTGTTGTTTTTTTGGTAGTATATTATAATTTAAAAAAATATGTATTGTTATTGATAAATCTCATTAAACAATGCATAATACAATTTTCAATAACATACATGTAAGCTATTCTCATCTTATCAAATCAATAATAATAACATTGACATAGTGTCGTTCAAACAATTACAATCACATCACTACTATTAGTTCAGTTTTCTTAACCCCAGTATAATGATTCTCCTAATCCTATAGATAATTTCAAATATCCCCAAGCCAAGTGATCACCATTGCTTGCGCCCTTAAGTCTATTGCGCTGTCACCCTCGCGTTACCAGATATCCCATTCATATTTGGAACTCGCATGAGAGAAGCAGCAGAGATTTAGCACTTCCTGTTTTGAACTTTAAAGTGACTGATGACTTGTTATTGTAATTGGAATATGTTTGTTGATGCCGCTTTGGAAATTTTTATCCTGGAGTTTAGATATCCTGATGTAGAAGCGTAAACATTGTGAAGAATATTAACTAAACGATTATTGGATATTGGGAAATAATTAGAAGTTCTTAGATAAAAAAGAGACAGCGTTTTCATCACAATTGAACGGAATTTGTAACCAAGATTGAAAAGTTTGATTAACAGTAAGTACAGTATTTTGTTGTTTCCAAACTTATGATTTATTAAATACATTAGTTTTGCTATTGAGTATGTTAATTTAATTTGTTTATAAATTTGTTTATATTTGAAGTGGCAGAACTGCAAGTTCTTTTAGTACAATATGTGGATGTGTACAGTGTATTTATATATCTGCATAGATGAACTTTTTTTCTTTTATAACTATTTGATAAGGTTTAGTTATCATGTTTAGATAAAATGCGTTTTGAATCACAAACCATCAGCTCGTATATTGGTAGAATGTTTTGCTTCCATTTTTAAAGTTGGCAGTTAGGTGAGTTTTTGTCTTCCAAGGGAGAAGTATGTACTTTGAGCTTATTGACCAAACAACTCAATCTATAGCAGACGTTGGTACCAGCTTAAAGCTAGAATGCAAAATGAAATATAAGAAACATTAACTTCTCAATCTGAACAATGAGTGGGAACCAGAAACACTTTGCACTTAACATTGAAATAGGATCAGATTCCGTAAGATGTTCTGATTTTACATCATGCAGGTCTAGATGTTAAAATCAGCAGTGTTAGTCATTGTTATTTGAGTGCTGAATTATCCAACATGAGATTTGTGTGCAAATGAAAGTGAGGTCATTTGAACGAAAGCCACTTCTGTGTAAAACATGCAGACCTAAAGCACTGGTGGAATTCAACTTCAGTGGTACCATATACCTGCATTCAAGGGTCTTTTCATGGTCACCGACATCTATTGTTTCCATTCTGGGATATTAGTAAATTGAAGTTTCTTCAAGCACGTGCTGTGTAGCGGTAAGATATCTGTTCATTATAAAAGTCAGGGCCCAAAAGGAAAGATTTTGCCTTTGAAGTGTTACAAATTGTCGAAAATGAAATATAGGCTACACAGATGGCAAATATTTAAAAGTCTAGGTTGTTTCTCAAATCAAGGTTGGGCAATAAATCATTAGTAACCCCAGATGAATTTCGTCCTCCAGAGTTCCCAAATGTGTGTCATGATTTTAGGTTACGCTCTTTTTACCTTAAAATTAACTCAGGTTTTTACATGACAAAGAAGAAAATGATAATTATAATGGCAATTACTTATATATGAAATATATAGTTCTCTAATTATTTGAAGTATCCAAGCATCTCAAGTATGATTCTGGTTGATGCACAGAATTTTACCAATTGAACAAAAAATAATGGCTACAAGCCAGTCTCTTCATTTTTCAATTAATCTTACATTCATTAACTATGCACTAATTATGCATTAATTATGAGTATCTAAAATACTTCCTTAAGTAAGTAACATTTCTTTGTGTTTCATCACATTTTATGAAATATTTCCAATTGAAATTGATTATCAAGTAATTAAAGGTGTGATTTTCACATTTTGCATGCAATTTTCGACTCCAATGCGGTTTACCCACGGGTTGCTAACATAAACCAACACAACACCTCAGACAACCGTTCACGTGTAAAAGGTTTCAGTTTTAATGGCCGACCAAATTATATGGTCAGCTTTTGTACATTTTTTTTTTATGTTTTCAAAATTGGTCTTAATTTTTCATCCTTCCATCATCAAACTTTATTGAAAGGTTGGCCAGGTCTGTAATTGTGGGTTGAGATCGGGATGCATTTCACTTGATAGCCTTTCCCACACATAGTACGCGATTTTT
The DNA here is from genome assembly GCA_019095985.1 of Streblospio benedicti. Taxonomy (NCBI): domain Eukaryota; kingdom Metazoa; phylum Annelida; class Polychaeta; order Spionida; family Spionidae; genus Streblospio; species Streblospio benedicti. Next base: position 20,674,531 of record CM032660.1, on the reverse strand, counting down.
CGTGATAGATCCAAGCTCTAGATTTTAAAAACCATTAAATGAAATAAAACAATTTATATTGCATGTCCCACATGCATAAATTGAATTAAACCATAGTTCATGATCATTCTGGGTTTTTTTTTCGTTACGAGATTGGTTCTTTTTTATGCAGCAATAGCTTTTTGTACTGTTATACAGACTGGTGACTAGGATTAATGCATAGCTTTACAGTTCGCAGCTTTTTAACAATGTGGTTTGTTTTGCATTATTCAGCTCTTTTCTGACACTAGCTTTTGTTTCCTTTGATAATTATCTCATTAGAACAGCATTAATTATTAGATAAAACTATTACATGAAAAGGGTGTTAGCTTGAGCAAAGGTTAGCAGAATAGATTTGCGCAGATTGTCCTTTTAGATTAATCCATCACTTGTTGATAGCTCTATTTTAGTGATCAAGTATTGTTATTGTGCTAATTGTGACATTCTATGGGCCGTGTTGCAAACCAGGAGGTTTTGCTTTGTGGGTCTTGTCATGGAAAACAGATTGTTTTAGATTTCTAAGGCCGAGTGGACCTGAAAATGTTTGATGTCCAAAAGAGCAGATTAATGATAATTTAGAAAAATTGAAGGGCAGTGCGACTCAGTGCCTCTGTTTCAGAGGTCACTTCTCCAAAGGTCACGTATGTCGATGATCGTAAAAGCAGACGGTAGAGAAGACCAAGTTTTGTTAATAATTTCACGTATGATGATAAATTAAGTAATGAGGGTGACCTAGGATTGCAGAGTTACTGGCTAAAGAATGTGTTTGGATGATCGTAGGAAGACAGTGGTTTGATTGATCTGATTTGAATAGGTTTAAATAGAGGGTTTTGTTGATTACAACGAATCGGTGTCAAATAGTATTGCATTTATTACATAACATGTAGAGCAAAATAAAAATAAGTAAAGTGGTGTATGTTTTTATTTTATAATAGGTTCTGAAATCATCTATGTTGATTGTGTTAAAAGTATGTGTTTACTTTAAATATATCGTTTGATGCTTTTCAGAAGCTGTAGAAGTTACGTTAGTAGCTGGATCCTAGTGTCATGTGATGTCTGATGATTATGGACTTACCATGCTACGGTGAAGAGGTTAGTTTATAGAACTTAACGATTATTTTTAAGTGAATGCTATATTTTACATTTCTGAACCAGAAATTCACCAGTCAAATATGTTACAACTGTGTGGAATTGTGGTATAAATTATAGATTTTAGTCATACTCTAATAGAATGATTGGACTGTCAACTACATCCAGTGTTCTTCACTCGAGTCCCTCTGAGCTGGGGATTTTTCAACTACAAGGCTCTCCTTCAGCCAGGTTTAATAGATAGTTCTAAGAGCCAAAAGCATTTCCTTGCTCTGCATGGAGCTTTTGGTCATTAAAAATCTCTTCAATATAATCAGACAGGAATTGTTTATATTCTCAAAATTATAAGATTTAAAAATCAATTTCATGAAGCTAATAAAGGTGCATTAATTAACTTGTCTGGAGTATTCTAGCTGTTTTAACTTGTGCCTTTGAAGTAGAAATGACCTCATGGTTAAGTTATTCTGCATTGTAATGAAGCGCTTAAATTATGAATGCTTATTCAAATAATAAGCTTATATTGGCACCCTGCTTTGGATTTTCCTATTAGCAAGTAATAATCAAGCAACTCATCAACATAAGATCATGACCCTATTCATCCTTCACACTTAGTTGCTTCTTGGCTCATTTTCACATACATCATACATCTACAAGTATTATTGAAGGTAAAAAGTTTCTGGGAATCCTTTGGACCTATATTGATTTTTGTAAAAAGTGTGTTTCCTTCAAATGGCAATTAGCTAATCCAAATGATAATTGAACCCAACCAAATCATGCAGACACAATTCTCAATATGGATAACTTTATCAAAATAGCTTTACCCTAAAATTGTAACGAGGTGTCGTTTAGCTAGGAAACCAGAAGGCCTTTTAATAATTGTATTCCATACATAGGTATTTCTAGTTTTGGCATCTAAATCTTTGGGTATAATTGTATTATCTAATCTGATCTAACATTTAGTTGATTTCCATTGAAACATATATTGAAGTAATATCAGTCAATCTTATCTTTTATTTAGATAGAATTAAGGAAATATTTGCAATATGAAGAGGTAACTAGATTTCAGATTTGGAAGGCAGTTTAGATTAAGAAGCTTTTTCATTCAATAATTTTAAAAAAATCATCTATATTTGGTGTTTTTTCAAAAAGCTTTCCTAATCTTGAGTTATTTGCTTTATCAGTGTTGGATGCTATGTCACTTGATTTACAAACTACAAAATAATCGTCCTCGAAAAAAGTAAATGGTTGTGAGGAAAACACTTCAATTTGTTCAATCAGCATGGTATCATTCCTTACTGGCGTTAAACTTTCACCTTTACGCTTTATTGTGTAAACATTGATGGGACTTCCAACTGCTTACTATTAAGCATCATTAATGAATACACCTACCGTAACTTGTAAACTTTCACAACCGTGTGGAACTCTTGGGGCAAATATGCGTAATTCAAAGGACTGGCGCCAAGCGCAGTCCTGAGATGGGCTTCCACCATTTCGTTAACATTCTGTATCTCGCCTGCCAATTAGGGATTTATTGGGTAACCCAAGATGGTCAAGTTCAACCCTGAAACCTGGCGAAGGTTTCATTTTATGGTGAAGACCATTAGAAATCAAGGCCAAACGATTATTTAACATTATGGAGTTAGCTATTAGATTCCCATTTCTAACTAGACTTGTGCTTGGCTTGCCGATCTTAGAATGCAACACATTGTTCAATGTATTGTATTTATATCAAGATAAAAAAGTGTTTTCATACGGTTAGCATTATCTGTGCAATTAAATCAGTTTGGTCTATTGTAAAACGTGAAAGCTGTGACAATAAAGTTGACATTTGTAGAGAATAAAAATTCAATTTCTGTTCAAATGCAAGTCGTATTTAAAGTATGCAGGTTGCCACCATCCTGTACATGACGTTGGTTTGTGATTACTTTTTAAAGTAAAAGTCACTTTGTTGAATATCCTGATTGCAAGCAACAATTGCCCAATTAGACAGAATCCAAATGTCTATTTGTTTCCATCTCCATCTGTCTGATGTGGAAAGTCCAAGGATAAATTGCTAATTGCTGACCAAGAAAGAAAGACATCAGAGTTGTGCGCACCGCAGAGATGCCCCATATTATCCCGTTGACCGCCCTCAGAACTCACCAATCACATTGCTTTTTCCGCCTGATTTTCTCTTCTTATGCATGTAAGGATAACATACTTGACAGGTTGCCATGAGACCCTTGTACAACCCACAACAATGTCGATTACTGAGGAAGTGCGAGAAGAGCAACTTGTGTCCAAAGTGGGTGTTGACCACTAAGACAACATTGTATCTGTATATTGGGCATAAAAACCTTACGTACACTTTGAGCATTCTGATGGGTCTATTGTATTAAATTTCAGCAGTGATGTTTTTATAGTATGCCAACACTTGAAAGCCACGATGAATTCATAGATTGAAGTTTATTAGAAATCAGGTGAACAAGAGAAACATATCCCTTGAGAGAAAACACAATATTGCAAGTGTCAAAACATTTTGAATGCATGGATTTTCATTATTGTAGAAGATGCAGAACTAGTTCGATGAATATAATGCTGCGAGTTTCTGTTTTTGTTACAGACCAGAATTCATTTACTATCAATGTATAAAAATTTGCAAGTAATTTCAATTTTCTTAAGAGGAGCAAGCTAAAAGAGAATTGTAGCACAAATTGAAAGTTCAATTTGTACTTTAGAATAGCTTGAATGTGGCACATGGACTGCTGATGTTAATGCTGAGGCATTATCTTGTAAATCCTGTTTAATCATATAATTAATGGTCACTTTCTAAATATCCAATGGTCATTTCTGTTATTGCAATAGCAAGTTGTTATAAAGTATTAATTGAGTAGGCACTGACAGGCATTTGGTCTGATTACGTGATTTTTATGTGCATTACAGTTTCTGTATTTAAAAGTTTTGGCATGGATGAGGTTAATGAAGCTGAAAATGCTTCAGGCCGGTTTTATGAACACGATAATATCATGTCTCATTTTGTCTGTAGAGATCGTCAACTTTCTTTATAAAACAATGAAGTTAATCTTGATTTAAATATCTTTTGTTTACATGTTATTATATCATACAATGCCTGTATTTGTCTAGCAGCATTTTATCAACACACATCATTTATAGACTTTCTCGCGACTTCAGTTAAAAATTCCCCAAAATTTGAATAATTAAACAAATTATCTAAAGCCAAAGGTGTTTCAAAAATCTCCTCCTCTTGCTAAATTACATGGTTTAATATTCAATAAGAAAGCAATAAATGTTCACGCAGAAGTTGCCCATATTTGTACAATTAATATTTTATTGCATTGCCAGCTTTGTGGGTTGAGATGCACACCACGGAAACATTACATCACTCGGGGAGAGTGACGTTTAAATGCTGGTCCTATGTTCGGGAATGTTTGGATTGCCATAGATATTTTGGTTTTATGTCCAGTTTATGATTTTGGGGATGAAACACACATGTTATTTGCACTTATTAGGAATTATTTCCCTGTAATATGGTATGCGTTATGCAACTCCTAGAATCATAGTATGCAATGTCAACATTTTTAAGGATTTATTAGTTAAGTTCTGTATATAAACTCATGTTTTGAACTTATTGTTTTCATTTCATTTAAAGATTATTGACAGGTTTACATGTATGTCCAATGAAATAATTAGTTTCTTTCTTGTAATAAAATACATATTTCTTGTTCATGTGCATTTGTGATAGAAACTTGCCAAGCAATGAGGAAGATGTGATTTGCTTGCAATATAAATTTCCTCAAACCCCTATGGTCATCCTTGACCAGAGTCTATTCTGCAACATAAAATTTAACATCTTCATTATTTTCAGTATTACACTCGAGAAATCATTCCTTTTTGGGGTTGACCATAACATTTGATCCTTGAATTTTATGCTTTAATGCATAGTGGGATAATAATGAGAATATTAATATGACAGCAAGTTGAAAAATGCTTCATAACAGTTGGTCATCTGTGGTGATCACTTCTAAATTCATCATAGCATATAATTTTATTGGTTATCTTTATGCATGTGGGTATTGTTATGTAAAATTTAGTGTGATGTTGGAAGATGTTACGTTAATAGGTGGAGTCTAATATAGCTCAAATAAATTTTCTAAAATTCTTACTGAATAAAGGTGTAATACATGTAAGTGATGTTTACTGAATCTAATTTTTATTCATGTGACATAATTCTCTTGAACAGGTACTAATCTGCGATTAGCAAGAAATAGATTTAGTTGCATACATGGTTCTCATAAATCATTAAAGAAAAGTGATGAATATCATAACAAAATGATTGTTTTA
>CM032660.1:20469706-20668983 GCA_019095985.1 Streblospio benedicti | reverse complement strand
TCTATTCAAATGTAGCAATTTACTCCCCCTTAGGACAATAGAGAAAACATGCACATCATCAACTCAAATCAGTGTCAAATTCTAATTGCAATTTAAAGCTAGCTGTCAAATTGCTAATTTTTCACACTTCTGACCATGCCCTATCCCTCTTTGGTGTTGTTGGTGTCCCCAGTGCTCAGGCTGGAGCCAGGTCTGCTCCCAAGAGCAAGCTGTGTGTGCAATACCAGCTTTATAATGCCTGACAGGCTAAACAAACTATTACACCAGGTGATGTAACCTTTCATAGGAATGTGCGATGAGCAGATCTCTTCCGCATCTGAGTCAATATTATGTGTAGTTGTGGGGGTCTGTGTCCCCTGTGGGTTAATAAGGACTTGGCTGCTCTCATTACTGAGGAGTGGAGGGTGAATACCATCATTGGTTCCCCGGCAATATCTTTACACTGCCCAAAATCAGTCTTTCAATATGTAGTTATTTTCAATAACTTGTGTATTGATTAGTAAGCCTGAAATATATGAGGATGGGTGAATATATGGTAGCACTGTTTTAATATACTCATATGGCAATATATATTTTTTATAGCATTTTCTCCAAGAACATTGACAATTTGTGTGGGGAATTTGATTTGGTTATACAAATCTAAATCTGTTGCACTAAAAAACTTACTCCTCAAAAGAAGAGATGTTGGGAAAATGAAATACCAGTGTCTTTATCTTATCTTGCTACAAGACAAATAAGGTAGCAATTATTTGAATTTTGGTTTTTTGAAATGCGTTTCATCGTTGTCCCTGGAACTGGGAAATATATAATTGTTTCTTCATTTAAGTCATTTGTATTCAAGAGGGATGTTCCGTCTATTCACATTTGACACAAACTACTTTAGAATGAATGTATTTATTATATATTTTAAACATTTTATGATCGTAAGTTATTTTTTAGACTGTTAATGACGATACGGTCAATCAGAGAGTTGAATTGATTTTTCACAAAATTTTGAAATATGTTGACATGCCTAGCCATGAGTCTCCGGGGAAACATAGGTTCATGCATGCCCTCATTAAACATCCCAGGGTATGCTAACTATGTCCACTGTATGTCTCTAAAATACAAATTCACATTTTAAGCTGACATTAGCATGCAAGATTATGAAATTTGTGATAAAAGTTACCAATGGTAGCATTTTTGGTCAGGAAATAGACACACACTGCTGGAAATCCCAGTTGGGATAATTAGGAAGAATGCCATGTGGGAGCTTCCATGTGATAAGTCTAGTCAGGGGTGGTCATTTCTATCACCATCGATTTTTACCTCATGATATTCCAATTTGTTAATGCGATTTACAAGTCTTGATTTCTTAATAAAAAAAGTCCTGCCCATTTAGTTAATGAAAAAAGCTGTTCAAATGATAAATTCTACTGGGTCAAGGTAAGTGGGTCAGAATTTGTGTTATTTTAATTAAACCCGGGAAGTGCACAATGAAACACAAACTGTACTGTTTGGTCACGTTTCTGATGTTGCACGATTATAAGATGCTATCTGATATGGAATATTAATTTTTCAAACAAAAAAGGGGAAAGAATTGTTTCATGTTTCTGGTTTGACCAGCTGCCATGTCAAGCAGGCTCAAGGATGCTGGTTTAGTAAATCTAGCTCGTTTTTATCACAATTGTGTTATTTCATTAACTGTCAGACGTGTACACTTGATTTGGCTCAGATTTCAATGTGGTGAAATTGACCTGCTCTTGATTGAGATTTGTAGTGCACGGTAGTCTACAACTTTGTTAAGACAGACAGGTTCAGCTTTGAGTGGAGGCCGCTTGTGGACAGATTGTTTGCATCGGTTAAATGCCCTAATCTTTTGCACACGTTCATGTTGAATAACATTCTAGTGGACAAAAAAGCATCTGTCAAATCAGACAGCCTAATAAGTTGTTTTTGATCTACTTCTAAGATCTTTGAAGTTTGATTTCAATTCACCCGATTCATTATTTATGGAATAGAAACCCAATGAATGATAAATCATTTGCCATATAGCAAACTTAAGTGATGGGTCTTGCACTTACCATTTTTACTCTATGACAGTTCCAAAGTATATCACTGCACTAGTCTTGTGTCTGTCCACTATACTTCATTGTGTGTATCAGGTTAGAAAAGATTAAACAACATGAACAATGATAAAAGATTGAGTGTCCAGACAAGTAGATTCATTCAATTCTTTGAGTATAGAGGAATGTTACTGAACTTTTTGCCAAAACCACTCAAATGAAAAGTATAATTATTCCTGTCAAAGGTGTGACATCTCAAGTAGGATACACGAGTCCGAAGATGAACTTTGATAACTTTCAGGCTCAGCCTGTCAGATTGTTTTGATGACGTGCATTTAAATGCTTTAAGTACAGTGCCAGTGTTAAACATATTTGATTAAAGTGTTTTGCAAAACCTCTAAACTATCTTTTGTCAATTGTCAATTTTATTTGGGGTCATATATGTAGCTATTTTGAAAACGAATCAGATAGTTAGATAAAGTTATTATTAAAGCGGGACTTATTGAATTAAATTATTGGGTTGAATTAATTCACATAATTATCGCTTGATATATCACAAGTAAAAATATGTGACTTCAAATATATGATTGTCTTTATTAAAATGATGTAACAAGGGCACAAAATGTTGGTTGTAAGGGATAACTATATGATTACAAATGACTTGATATTTCCTATATCCTACACTTGACTTTTGATTTTAATTATTTCAAAGTTCAAATGTACTTATCTTACTTCTTATGAGTAAATGTTAATGGAGATCTATCATTTTAACTTTGGTATCAATGTCACTCTCTTTGCATATGTTATTTTCGCATTGTATAAGGTGTAAAGTAATGAAAGCTCTTTTTTTTAGAAAACTCCCAATACTACATTTTTTGATAAATTATACATAAATTATATGTGACCAGCTAAGAACTAAAAGTCATGGGGGGGGAGAATCTAGGAATGGTGTAATTTGTATTCCTTTCAACTACTCTTCTCCCATCTTCTCTCTATTCATAATGACCAAATTCAGCCTTTAAAGTGTGCCAGACACATGGCTGCACCCAGACAATCACTGTGGCATGTGCCTGGGTTTGAACTGACAGCCAGGCTGTGTTAATCCAGCTCATAAAAGATCCCAATGTCCACAGGTACCTTATGCCAACTTGTTCATGAGGATTATCACACTCTCTGTTGCCTTTTTCATGCTGGATTTAAAGGATGAACAGTTCAGAGTGGTTCACAAACAACAAATAAAGCAACAATCCTGGTTGGTTTGGCACTTAAGTGTTTATTTCTCTACCCCTGCGTTAGCTCATTACAAGGAACCTGTCAGGGTTTTTGACTAGCTGTTATATGGGTGAGGGAAACACAGGATGTTTAAGTCTGAAGCTGTGAATGGTCCACACCCTTGTTGCTTTCATGATGTAACTGGACTGTTTTAATTGGTGGTACTTCAGTGTGTGAATGTAATCACATGCTAGAATTTAATGATACTACCAGCAAGGTGAAAATATTCTTCAGCTTTCTAAAGCCGTATTTGAAAAATACCTTTTAGAAGTATTTCATACGAAGTATGTACAGTTAATATGCTAATGGATTTTTATTAAAAATTCACTCACTATAATATTCTATTAAAACGTAGGCGTGTACTTACAGGATGTACGTTCCTTCCACAAAAATGTCTTGTCAGTTATTATCAGTCAACAATGTAAAATTGAGATATGTAGTCCTTCAAACTGCATGCACCTAGTCCTACTGTCTCAAATTCTGAGTCTTGAATGAGTCATGCAGTTTTGTTCATGAGAGGTTAAAAACTGCAGAGCGCTGCAGGGACTTAATTGCTGAACTCCAAACATTGACATGTAATAATTTTTACGCAACAACTAAAACTAGTAATTCTTTTAATGTGTAGTTATGGACATTGGCACATGCCAGTATAGAGTCATTTCTATAGGGAGTGCTTGAGAAACAATAATTATGCTGGTGTCTGATCAATAGATTCAATGATCTAGTGCGAGACACAAACAAGGAGTCCCCTGGGTGCAAAATTATTGGTATACCATATTTAGATGAGTGATATCCTGTGGTTCAGAAGTGTGGCCATAAATGAAAGTCACTCCTAGAACTCTTAAAAGATGGTAAATATTATGGTGTCACATTCAATTGGTTCTATCGGGTAATTTCAATACACTCTTAATTTGAACAATAGGATAAACTCAATGAATAGCACATACAAGAGAATTGTCATACCTTTTTTCTAAAGCGAACATCCCCAGGTTCAATGACATGTTTTTAGTACTTATAAGCAAAACTTACCTTCACTTTAAGAAGCATATCCATATTTACCAATCTATTGAAACAAAAGCATCGTCCAAATTTGAAAAATAAATGGTCCATATGTGTGTTTTTGCATAATTTGAAAAAAAAACTGTCCTACCTCTAAAAGCTCATCATCCAACTGCAAAAAAACCTTCAAAATGACACGAAGACGGATGATGGTCAATTTTCCAGGGATGTGCCTCGCTGCTGGAACCTGTCCATGTCCTATGTCCTGCTGGCCGCTCGGCAATATCCACTCAGAAATGGATCCATGCATGACCTTGCCCCTCTGTGGTGCCCATGGACGACCCCACTGCTTACCCTCTGACCCCTTAATCACCCCCTCTCGTGATCCTGTCATGATCTGGGGTCGATTACATCCCCTTGGCCAGCCTAGTATCACTAAGGGGCTTCCGACCATAAGGGCATTGCTGCAAAAACCTTACAAGTTTTTAATTGATTTTGCATCAGATTTTATGAATTAAAAATATTATAACTGTAATGTGATTAACTGTGTAAAGTAGTGCAGGTAGGGGTTTTGGGTTGGGTATTGGCTTGACTATTCTAGTTTTTACACATAAAAGCTAGTTTTATCAATTTGAAGAATTCCTTAAAAAATTTCAGATTTTTAAAAATATACACCTGAAAATCGCAAGTCAAGATAGATACAATACTAAAACTACTAAAAAATTGAAGATTTTCCTTTAAAAAAGTCAAGTGCTGTTGATAAAATAGAATAATAGGATATTGCTTTACATGGATCAAACAATCACGGATCCTTTAAAGCCGTGACTGTCTGCCATCTAGGCAGGGGACAGGCAAGGTTACGCTTGAAACTCACATTAACTTGGCATAAAATTGAGGGGAGGAATGTTTTATGCGAGGTTAGTGACCCTCGACTCAGTGAGTGGTCAGTCTAATGACATGCGGTCAAGTTTGTTATTTATGATAGCTATGGATTTTTTTTTTCACATTTTATTTTATTAATGAAGAAAATTTAGCATTGATGTTTTTAAAATGTGAAATTCTGTTATATTTCTCAATTATTCTTAATTCTGCTATGAATGGATGTGCATGTAATCATATTTTGAATACAGTTTGTGGTTAAAAGGGAACAACCAAGTAACCTGGTACATTTTTGGGGCATGAAATTTAAGCTGTCATTAAAAGTTCTAATTTACATATGAAGAAACACTTTTTGTATTACACAATTGAAAGTGACACCTTGATAATATTGTTGTTTTACACCTTTATGAAAATCAGCATATATCCTACAAAACAAGATATATGTTAATGAAACTAGCCAGGGATTCCATGCTGATAAATATGATTAGTATCTATAACTGGTCATCAAATATAATGGTAGATGTTTGAGAAAGGGGACAAACATTCTTATGACTATGTGCCATGCAAAATCATCGAAATAAGTCATGTAATGTGGCTATGATTATATGAAAATTACATGCTTTTAAATGGAAATAAAAATATTTTAATTGATTATTATTTTATTATTAATTTTATTTTATCTTCAATGCATCAATAATACGTTGGTACATTGTGAATTTATACACACGGTTCTATGAAGAGATAGTGATAGAATCGCCTAATCACATATTTTTCTGTTAATTAAATAATATTGGAAAATTCAAAAGAGAACTATGATTGTTTTGTTAAATTGTGCATGTACAGTACCTTTCTTTGTGTCACTTCTTGTAGCATATGAAATTATAACGTCATTTTATTATAAATGAATCTGTGACAGAGTATTAACAGCTGATTCAATTGTGTATATATTTATGCTGTATATAGGATCTTAATGTCATTGCAATGATGTTTTATATAGAGTCAACATATGTTAATAAAATTAAGTTCCCCAGAGGAGTTGACTTTTTAAAAGACTTACTAAAAGTGGCACTGTTTGTGACATGTCCCATGTTCTCACTCTCAAACCATAGGAGGCCACTTCACTAAATTGGGAAAAGGTACAAATTAGTACACCCCTATTATTAAGAGATTGTTGTCTTAGGTAAAATTTCAGTTTCAGCTATCATCTATTTGTCTGGTGCATGTGGCAAAGATCCTACAGCTGATAATGATGATCATTGCATATTAACTTGGTGTGAAAATTATAGCTTTTCATTGCGGTGAAAAAATGAGGTAACACTTGTTTGCAATTTTGACAATATCATTGTTTCATTTTCAAAATGATGGAGAAATTATATTTAGTATGATTGCCAATCTGTGTTCACACAGATACGTGTGCCAGATATAATTATAAGTCACTGTAAATAGTTTATGTTGAACATAAAAGGAAATAAGTTAAAAAACTAACAACTTTTTTCATGACGTCTTTCCTTGACCAAGATCAACAGTTTCAAGCCCTAAATGTGTTAATTGTGTAACATAAAATGCCCCATCCTTTCATTATTGTTGAGGAGGTCTTAGGGAAATATAGTGCCAACTGCAGGCTGGGGCACAAGCCCAATAGATGAAATGATGGCCTGCAGAAAGATAACACCAGGATAATGCTGGGATTAAGTTACCCAATATAGCAATTATTCCTCACAATAGGTATTTATCATTGTATGATGGCCAAACATGTAATTCTCATTCATCTATTTCTATCAGACATAAGAACATTTATGGGATGGGTTCAGAGGGTGGACGTTTAAGATACTAAGAAGAAAAACATTGTGGCATGCCATCCTTATGGAATTGCTGGAAACAAAATGAAGTTGTTGCTTCATTGGCATGTTTGACAAACCTTGGTGGTGAAAAGTTGTATAATGTTTGCTTACACTTAAGACTTATAAAACATTTTTGAAAGTCTGACTTTCATCAGATCATCATTATTCATTTACAGAACCTTCACCTTACGAATTTTGTCTTTTAGGAATATATTTGCTTTCTAAATCTCTGCATACAAAGCCTGATGCAGTTCAAGAATACTATCAGAAACTTTAAACTCTACAATCATGAAACATAGCCGCACCACCTGTGACTTTTTCAATGCTTCTAACTGCATCCTGTGTGTTTTTCTACCTCCCACTCTTCAAAGATATAAGTTATGCAAGGTCTATAGTTAACTGTTTGCCACCTAAAGTATATTTCCTGCCCCACTCCCTCTTTTTACAGTTTTTACACCAATTTGATAATTACAGTGGTGACGTATGATTAAGACCCAATTAGCCTTTCATCTGGATTTTGAGTGACCTGTGACTTCTGACTCCCTCCATAAGCAGCCAATGAAATTTGCCTCCTGGCCAATGACCAGTGGTCAGCTTAAATCCCTCACTCCACCATGAGAGTGTGGCTTGTGCCAGCAGCAACAAGTGGTGGCCACACACTGGGGGGTGATTACAGCTCTCATCATCACCTCACTGCAGTCACAGGCAGCAGCAGAAAGCTTGGGCCCTGGTGTCCAAATAGTGCACACTGCTCCTTATGATCATTTCTCAAGGATACTTTCAATGGACACATGTCAGCGAATTGTGTTGATAGCAGAGACAATATTTTTTGTTAGTGTCTGTCAAGGGACATTGTGTGATTGTGATTTTTAATATTGAAGTAGCCTGTTGATGGTTAAAACGTGAATTACAACCTCAGAAGGTATCAGCAGACGTGTAAGTTTGGATTTTTTTTTATTTCTTATTTTTGTAACTTTATTTCTGGCCGTTTTTATATGGAAATTTCTTTTCTTTCGCTATACACATAGGCCGACTGGTAACAATCTATAACTGACTGTTAAAAACATTTTTGTTTTGAAAGTAATTCATTTACAATTGAAACATATTTTAGCATTCTTGCAAAAGCACAGTCATTTTGTAATTGTAAAGCAAGTAATGTACATATTGCATGACAGTGAAAAAGTCAACCCCTCTCATTAAAGATGTAAATGAAATTGGTAATAACTTTTAGGAGGGGACTGCCTTTCCATATGCTGGATTATGATATGTTATAACAAAATGAAGCGTGTGGCGCAGCTATGGCAATTTAAAGTACATACACCATCTGTGGATCGCATGCCACGCGCCCCTATGTATCCTATAATCTCATAGCCTAATACTTAGCAGATTTGACTTTCTATACCCTATCTAATTGAAGGGTTTATTAGAGCAGCTGAAAGTGCAGCTTTTTGAAATGAGGGCCTAAGCCTGTGCTCTGTAGGAATGTTCAGTGTGGTGGTCAAGGGAAGAAGCAGTAAAAGTGGAGAGACGTGCTGAATGCGCAGGGCAGGCAGATGTTTTTGGAGAGGTGTTGGGGGTTGTTGAGCGAGGGCCATAAGTAGCCTGTGATAACGTGGGGTAATACTCTGGAATTGTGCGTCAAATTGCTTTGGGAAGACAGCTGATGAGATGCTGATAACATTGTCAACTTCAGAGCTGCATGTAAGATGACTTTCCATGTGTGAAATTGCCACACTTTGGTGCATTTGAATAGTGAGTGGGGCTGTTTTTTGTGAAAAAAATGTACTAATGTATATAGCATGATATTGACATTAACTTGTAGACTTTTTTGTGCCCTACGTCTGTCATAAGTTGTTTTTTTTTCAAAGAGTGTGTGTGGTAGCTGAATTTAATGATCGTTAGTTTACAGATGTTCATCATATCTTTTGGTGTGTAATATGTGAATGTACTTGGTTAACTGTCCAGAGCAAAGATTCCAGGAGATGTGCATAATTATATAACCATATATAAAAGTTTCAAGAATGTCAGATGTTTATGCAAACTGACTGCAATGACTTAACTACTAATTTTACTGAGTCGTTAGTATTTTAAGCAACATGAAATCCATATGAAACCTCTATAAAACATGTACTTTGCAAAGTGAAAAATATTATTTTTTTTGCATGAATCATATTGAACTGCTGAGATCATCTTACTAATTAAGGAGGAACGAGAGAAAAAAGCAGAGATAGAAAAAAATATGGAATGAAAAGTTATTGAGGCTCAAGATGCTGCTGCAATGAGAGTAGGCCAGGTGACTGTTTCTGGCTGATTATTCAGGGTGATGGCTGCAAGTAGTTGGTGCTTCTTATCACAGCCTCAATCACAGCTCTCTAAGGCATGCCTCATGTCACCATGATCATTGAGGCCACGATTTATTGCGATAATTTTCAGAAGGTTGCTCCAGTTATGATCATGATGCATGCATGATTATCATGTTCTGTGTCCCACGGAAGAGTGATGAAAGAGAACTGTTGCATTGGTTTTGGTTTTGTGTGATACAAACGTATGTTTCTATTTGCTTGGTTCCGGTGTGAACTTGATTCTATTTTTTCTATTTTTGAGACCAATTTGTTCAAAACTACAGTGTGTGTGAATCAACATGATTGTGTAGAGACTAATGATTAATGCATTAATGAAATGTATTCATTAATTGCTGTTTTCCCTTTATTTTCTTCTTTCTTCATCAACACATGCAGAGCTATTACCTTTTTTACAGGAAATATGATTCATTTTAGGTTAAAATATTTTATAATTTGAAAAGTGAAATTTTTCCTATTGCAACATGGAATTTTGTGATTTGCTTGTAAACCAGCAGCTAATGAATTGGTTTCCATTAACATTGTACATAATATGTTTGTTCACATTTAGGTGCTTTATCCTTCCAGGTCAATATTGCCTTTGGTAAACAGCAATCTTTTAGCAAATGATTATTCTATTATTCTTTATTCCATCCCAGACAGAAGAATTTCCAGGTCTGGGTCTCTCATCAAAAGTAGCACCTCTTTGATATGGAATGTTTATCCTGTAAAAACTGCTGGTCAGTAAGATTGTAAAGGCACAAGCATAGTTCAGCACCTTTAAGGATGCAGCAGACAATTAGCTTAATCAGCAGCATGTTTGCTTGCCCATTTGTGAAATTTAACTTCCAGGAGTAGATCAAAGGGTTAGGGGTGACTTACTTGAGAAATTGGGATGCTTCCTTGAGTGTTACAAAAACTGGGTAGTGATAGCTACTGATTGCAAGAAGTTAAGAAAAGGATATGGTGATTAATCTCTTTAGCAGGGCAATGGTCAGAGACAATTACACAATCATAGGTGAGACATTTAGAACAGCATAGTTTTATAATTTTACTTCACTTATGGTTGTATTCTGGGATTCACTATATCCAATGTAGCTATTGGTGTCTGAATGAAGGTTGGAAAGTTATAGGACATATGAATGAACAGGTATTGACTATTTTTGTTTTAGATTTATTACAATGTCAGTGAATATGATATTGTTTATTCTAGAGTATACACATAATATGTTTTCAGGATTTTCATACGATACTTGTAATAAGCAGAAATTAAGAAAAAGACATGAATAGTATAAGAACTTCTTTTTGGAAATTCTATTGGTTTTCATTCACATTGCATCAAACAAAAATAAAAATCCATAAGCATGGGTTTATGTTAAGTTAGATGATGTGTTATATATCATTATGACGATAAGGGATAATTAAAAAAAAATCCCAAGTGTCAATATTTCAAAATTATCACCTGGTGATTTTTACAGTTTCATTTTTGCAAAATATGAAATTTAACTGTCCTTTGAAAAGGATAGTCTAAAAACTAACTATGCATGAATCAATGCTGACATTTATACCATTATTACAGGAATGGCTTTCAAAATAGTAAGTAACCAGCAAAAAAAAGGTGTGACCAAGCTGCTAAGTCGGATAGACTATCCTCAATTTATATAAAAACTCCCAGTCATAATGTTACAGCTACCATTGTAACATAAAGAAATGGTTAGTGAAGGAAAAAATCTCCCCAGAAACTGTTACAATGCTTTATGCCCATGTCAAATTTAATCCTTGCCCATGTGGCCAGCGATTCAAGACCTGGGGCAGGGCCACTTCTGTGCTGAAAGAGGACCAGGGCCGATGCCAGGAAGTGGGGAGACCTCCTCCTGAACATCAGTAACAGGAGCCTAACCAGCTTATTGTGACATCTCTGCCATTGTCAGACTGTAGGTAGCAAGTATGTCACCAGGTGTCAGCTTACTTATCCTCACCCTGTTTGCTTTTTGATAGACTGACGCGATGCTCATAGATAATTATAAGATCTTTATAACAGATTTACCCTTTTTTCAAATCATTTAGATCATATGTAGAGGGCTTCTTATCTTCAGCAATGCCACACTTGGCATCTGATGAAGAATTCAAAATATTGATGAGTAGGCATGTAAAGTGAATTGAAGGAAAATGTATGTTCTATCTGTGAGTGAGATGTACACGGTTTTCATTGTAGTGTGGTATATTTATTGAAAACAGAGTTTGTATGGTACGTACCATGTATTACATTTGGGTGTATGAAAGACAAAGCTTTTATTTGAGTAATAGATTAAGATTGATGTAATGTGACACGCGTACCAATAAGGATGTCTAATAAATGTCCAAAGATAAAACACATGCACATGTCCGCATGTTGTCACAGACCTTCTTTTTATCAATTGAAAACACTCAAACTCAAACAATGTTATTGAGCCATTTGCCCTCCGTGGAAACTAGGCCATTTTATTATTGTAGTCCATTGATTTTAATGTTTATCCTTGGCTGTAAATTCTTTTGGGTGTGATGAGTCCAGGTGGCTGTAGCAAGTCCTATTGCTATGAGCTTTTCTGCAAAAAACTTTTTCTTGCATTTATTTGTGTATGAACCTCAGCGGGGCAATGAGAGGGATTATGTGCATTTTGTGGATTCATGTTGAAATTAAAGTTCTATCCTCAACAAAAAAGGAAATAATTAAGAGTAGATGTCTATAGCAGAAAAAGCATGTGCTTTTTGATATTGAAATTGTTAGAATCATGAAAATTGTAGCGGAAGCATAGACAGTTCTTGAAATATATATGAGATCAATGGATCAATGTGGGTGTTATTTAATGGGAATTTGTCAAGGTTTAGTTTTCGGAATTATACATAACATATACAAGTAATGTGCAATTACATGGATCTATGGGATGCTTTAATTTCTTGAAATTAGAAATCACTGAAGGTATTGTTTATCTTAAGAGATTCGCACTTGAAATGGGGAAACATGATTTTGAATTATCCACTCTGTCATGATGGTTAATCATTAAAGCCAGCCACCATCCTAAGTGTGTCATGGATGTTACATTTACATTGGGAGATATTATCCCCGTCTTAGTGATATAACGTAGGAAACATTGGTGGCAGTTGTAACTCGGATTTCACTAATTAACAGATCCCCCTGCAAGAATTACATCAATGCTCCAAACTGCCCATCAGACATAGCATGCATGGCCATGTAACATTTGCAGGGTCACAGAAAGATGGTGGGTGGAGCCTAACAGTTCACTTGGTGCCCTGACTGGCTGCAGTGAGAGGTGATTTAAATGCCTTGCAGTGTGCTGCCTTAAAAGCATGCTGAAGTGTGCTTGCTGGTGAATTTGGTTTCATATGTGATGTTTGCCCTTAACATGTAAACAGGACTTCACTAAGTGATTATATATGATTTCATGCAGTGTTTTTACAGGATAGTTGGATACCATTACGTACATCAAAGTGTTTTTTTCTTTTTTTCTAATAACGTGTAGGTGAATTTTATTATAAATATTTTTTCTATGAATGGTTTAATTAAGTTAGTTATATTTTCATTTTATTGTGATTTTTGTCGTCGTAACTAGTAACTAACTGTTAAATGGTGTCATTGAAAAAATAGATCCATCCTTGAGCGATGTTGTCAAATGATACATTTGTTAGTCTTACATGAAATTATAAGAAAGCTATGTAGAAAGTAAGTGATATTTAAATATGACAAGTTTGCATTAGACTGATGAATTACTAATTTTATGGACTGGTTGAAAGCCTATGATTAAGTAGTTGCTAGAATGCGAGCTGATGAAACTGAAGTTTTATGAATTGGCTGATGATATGTATGTAATTTATTGTGATTTCGGTGTCGAGCTGATGACATGGTCAATGTTTGGTTGGAGATATGCAGGAATGAGGGGTAACAAGATGCCCTGGGGTAGTGGGCACTGATCAGGGGGTGGCATGGCACTTTACAGCTATATAACCACACGCTGTGTGTCCATCTTCTGACCATCAGGGAGCATGTTTGCTTATTAGATAGTGATGTTCTTGCCCACGCCCACATTACTGTCAGTTTTGATGAAGAGTGGAGGTCCTGTTTAGTTAGAGCTTTTTTTTTAAATGGTGAACATCAAGGCTTAGATGGACACGATACGTGTTACATATAGGTATGGAATGATTTTGGTAAAGAATTAAGAATTATCTACAATTGAGGTAAAACTTCATTGTTTTTGCAACAGGAGCAGCAGTTTTTTTTAACTATTTGCAGCGTTTTATAACATTTTCAGTTCACTACAGAAATCAAGAAGTTGAAGAATATATGGAGTTTTAGTAACTTTTTGGGTGTGATTCTAGATGGTTGTTTGATTACATCCTATGTGATTATTATGATGCATGGTATTTATTGAGTATTTTATGCTTATTTCAGGCCAAGATGTTCTGCATTTTGGGACCACGAGTCAATAATGAATGTTCTGTGATGCAAAAAGAAGATTGTATCCAACAAGACCTAAAGATGGCAGAAAACACCATGGTACATAGTTCAATCACAACGCCAGCGAAAGACCGCTCACTGGAGTCATCGATCTCGCACTCAGTGAAGTCGACACCCAGCTCAGTTTGCTGCTCCAGAGGTAAGATTTCTTTCATCTTGATTTCATTAAAGCTTAAGTGGAGAAAATCTTATGCATGGATTGACACTGATTTTAAATCCAGTTATATGAGTGTTGCTTATAAAAAGAGTTCATTAGCACAGCATTCATAATTGATCTGAGCTCAAGTTGCTTCATCAATTGTCCTATATTTTTTACATCATTGAGGAAGAATTTACCAGGTGCTATTATTAACATGAAGAATGAAATTAGTCAAAAGGTAGTTACAGGCAGATGCTAATACAGTCTTGTTAATTGGCCTTACAATTGTTACCCGGTCTTGACTGGCACCAAAATTGTTGGTTTTGAGTAAATCTCAATGGCGGCTGAGCATGTGAGCAGCTGAAATTGCTAATCTTATCTAATGGTGCAAAAAATCTGCTCATAACGGATAATAGGTTAGTCAAAGTGACCAGTTCATAGATGGTCAACTCATTAGGTCAGTTAAAGCACCCTATCAAATTACAATTACACTGACTTGAAGTGGATATTGCTTGCAAAGGCAGGTGGAGTGGTCAAGAAAGGGTCAGTCTGCCAGTGGGTCAGTTTCCATGTCCATGATGGGAGCCAGGCTTGGCATTTATAGGCCAGTGGCACCTGCCAAGTCATAAAGTTCTCTTGTCATTCATTATATGAAAGGTATCATCGCTATTGTCTATTGGTGTATGCCGTTTTACAATTATTGAAAATGAGATAATCAATAGAGTCCAATGCGCTTGTTGTTTGACTAATCAAAAAGACGAGGGGAGAAAACCATGTGTCTGGCTCCCAATGTCATTCTGCGAAACTATAACCGCTATTTAGAGTTCCACCTGCTTTAATATTGACAGGATAACATTGGATTAATTTTGATATGTATTTAGATGAGGTTCACAACATATTTGATGCCCCAATATAACCATTTTAATAATGGAGTAATGAAGAGCTAGCTTTATTTTGCTTGGTTTTCTGTCACATCTTTATTAAATGTATCAATAGAAGTGGAACAGATGTTACCAGAGACTACATTTATGGGTGTTATGTTCCTTTTATTTTATATTAAATGAACATAAAGCGCACATATGGGTCCCAGTGTTTGAGATATCGCTTTGAAAATATATTACAATGATAATTGACCTTTACAAACAATCACTTATGTTTGACTGTTCGAGTTTCGCGTAACAGGATAATGGTTTCATATTTTTGCCTGACCTTCACAAACTTCTGATACCTCTTGAATGAATAACATATATAACAAGCCTAGGTAATGTTTCCAGAAATGATTTTCCTCAATTCACAACAGTATTACTTCCTTTTATGCAGTTGAGATTACAGATAACGTTTTGCCTTATTTGCTACAACTTGACAAAAGTTTTGTGTTTTTTCCTAATAGAGCAGACGAGATTTCTCGGTGATAGCAGGTGTGTGGTGGGGAGATTTGCCTAATCAGCCACAACATATAAACACGTGATATTCCTTGTGTTGGGGGATTGAAACTCATTAGATTTTGAATATCATTATTGCAGGACAAGTCCAGCTGTCACTCCAAGTGAAAGACAACAGGCTAATTGTTCAAGGTGAGTGTCTTATGTGTATTATTCTGTTTTTCTAGCTGCCACGATGAATATATTTGAAATAGGAAAAAGTTTGTAAAATATTCAGCATTGATTTGGTTGGATTATTTATCTGAAGAAGAGCTTTGGGGCTGACTGTAGAGGGTGATGTTAATGAAGTGATTATTGCATTCATTAACTGATGAAATAACAGTTGATTACAATTAGTATCTATTCAGAAAGAAATATATTATGGATATAGACTAAAGATGCCCTATGGCAAGAAGGTATATTATAATGCACTAATTAGTCTTAAACGAAAGGAATTCTTGTAGCAAGTGAAATTGATGTTTTTCTTGGTTTTCTAGCCAAAGAGAATGAGTAAAATGAAATTGCTTCAGGTAGCAGATAATAACTTTGTTTGGTCTGGAAGAAAAACATCATCATGATTTACCTTGTACCATTATACAGTTATATGAATTGTTTTGTAAACATGCCCCAAGGTTGTAATTAACTAATCCTGATTCCCCACAAATTACCACCTGTGGTCTTGTGCTTGGCAGCTTGCTTATTGCTAACTAGTACAGATTGAATACATTATATAAACATGTTTACATTGACCTGAGATTTTGACTTGAATTTACTCAACCACTGCAAGTAATAGTAATAGTCTAGAAGTTCAGTTATGATTTATCTATACAGTTATGTGTATGAAATTAAAGGGGTTAAGTGTTTGACTTGTAGTTTCTAGTTGTTTGACACTTCCTAATTAGGCAGTTAAGCTTCTGCATTTGAGAGCATATATAAGGACTTATGTTCTGCTCTTAGTTTCAATCTGTGATAAGATTCTGTAGGGAATACATTGATTTGAAGGCCTTCCATTCCCAAATACATTTTGAATCCTGTATTCAAATTGTGTTGAAAAATAGCCTTTAAAATGGTTTTGGGAATTAACAAAGTTGACTTTGTTAAAGATGAAAAAGAAAATATTAATGATATTCAAAAAGGTAAGCTAATTGCATATGGATACAATCTTTGATCTACCACAGGCATGCAGTGATGCTTATTAGGGAGTTTTTCCCATTGATAAGCATAAGGTTTTTCACTTAGGGAATAGCTGGTAACATTGACTTTTGCAGTGATTTTGGTTTGTAATTTCTTAATGGGCTATGTGGACTGCCTTAATTTCTAAGAGGCATTGCTTTCCTTGCTTCATAAATTTTGCTAATTTTAAGGACAAAATTGCTAGATTAACTTGTTTGTATTTTCTAGGTTAGGCTATTTAGGTTAAAAGGATAGTTATTTCTACTTGACATTTTGGTTGACATTGTTCTCATCTAGTTAGGACACTTTTAACTTGTGCAATTAATGTAAAGATTCTTAATTGTCTGACTTTAATTTTCAGTTCTGGATGCACAGAATCTGCAGTCGAACTGGACAGAAACATGCAGTTCTTATGTTCAGGTAAGTCTGCCCTGATTTTGTGATACATTGATGGTCATTAAAATATGATCATTACTTTTACTCTTGGGTAATACTGTGTAAGGAATGAAGGACACATCGCATTGAATATATGTTTTAAAGAAATAGGGAAATATCCTCTCAATGCACTTCATATTAAACAGAGGATAGGTACGATGAAGTATTTAGCAACATTAAGTCAACGCATCTTAAGTGTGTAGTGCATAGGAATTTGAATGCAAGTTTGTTTTCACACTTTTTCTGCTGGGGGTCTCCTATCCAATGTAGTTAGTGTTCTCATCTTTTGATTCTTGATTACAAGGTGATAATGTTGTATTATTCACTGCCAGCAAGCTATAAATTAGCTGCACACAAAAACTGTGCCCTCCAGTTATATAACACAGTAAAAACAGTAACACTGGGTTCTGGTCCTAATCAGGGAGAAAAGGAAACCACAGATTGCTTTTGGTAAGGTGTCTGAGGGAAAAAAATCAACTGTAATATCATATAGCCTGAGGATATACTAGGATTGGTAAAAGGATAATTGGAGATTGCATCACAAGGCAAAGTTGTAGCCTTTGTACAATGAATGAATGTCTTAATGAATGTTTAAATGTTTTAATTACAGCTTCAAATGTGCCCAGATGAAGAGCAGTCGACAAAGTGCAAGACCAAAGTGGTGCCAAATTCAAACTGTCCACACTACAACGAAAAATTTACATAGTAAGTAACTATTGCTTTCCATCAGAATTCTTCATAAGTAGCTGCCATAACATACAAGGAGGAATACCGTAGATGCATCCATGATAGCCATGTGTATGCAAATTAAAATATTGCTGTTCTAATCATGGGACCTAATCTCCAATTTATGCTTGTTAAAATGTCTGACTCTGTCTCTCACAGACTGAAAAATGCCATTTTCTGATAAGTGCTTACTGTCATGTAAAGCAATCAGAATACAAAAAAATACAATTTAGATGCGGCAAAAAAAGCTGATCATGTCTATAATTTTTATTTTGATATTCAGTATCATTTTCTTAGTTATGATAGAAAATGTTGCTCTATGAACTTTCTGTCAGCACATTAGCGAATAGCACAAAGCTCTCACATGTGAGATATTTTATAAGTTCTGAAACTTCTTAGGAAATACAAAGATTCAAATTATTAAAAAGAGCATTTGCAAAAAATAGTTTAGACTTCTCTTAGCCGTCCATCTGTTCACAAGTCTCCTCAAATTTGGTCAGTCATTTTATGCAGTCAGCTCAAAGTCATTCTTGACATACCCGATTCTTGACATTCTTCTGTTAAATGCTGGGCTGTGTGCTTTTGGAGCAGGGGCAGATTATTGACTGACCACATCTGTAAGCTGAATTGAATAGGAAATATGGCCTGTGCATGAAGTGTTCTACCCAAAGATTTTATCATTGTGTCCATGTACCTTTTATGTTTTAGATACAATGCTCTAAAAGTAAGCTTTTTTTATAATGTATCATATCACTATAAACTGATGAGTAAACACTGGCACATGGCCACTTTTCATCTACGATTTTCTGATGACAATGAAAATGTGGTTTGGTTTGTTGACTACAGATATAAGCGTCGAATATCAAAATGATTTTTGATCTTTTTTGTGTATCCCTTAATGCACACTGCCTTTGTTGAATTGTACGGAAACCCACCTGTTTCTAAGCAGCCTTTTAAAGAATCATCGATGGTTCTCTTTGTGCGGCACCCTGTAGATGGAGTGGCGGGTGTGTTGAAACTTCACACAGAAAAGCTTTACGGTTTTACTAATGATGCAACTGTTGCCCCGTTTCATGGAGAGATTTAGCTTGTTACTGGTGACTTTGATAATCAAAAAAGGAGGGTTCACATCAAGTGTGATTTTTGAATATGTGCCGACAATGAGCAATTTTAATTGGTCAAGGGAGCATCATGAAGTAGAGGGGTTTGTTTGTGGGTGGCCCTGGGGCACGGCTTTTATAGCCTGCCAGATTTAAGGACTTATCTAAAAAATATAAGAGACTTGTGTGTAGAAAACCTGACAAAGCACTTGTTGATTTGCTGCTCGGTTGCCTTCATATTCTTTCTTGGATGGTTTAATACAACAGTATAGAGCCAAAGACTTCCTGTTCTCAAGATTCAATTATAAGTGTCAGTGTTACTTAACTGTTTGATTTTGCCACTTTTTCCAGTGAGCTATTGTCTGAAGACCAGAAGAAGCGAATGATGATCTCTGCTTGGAATGAGGATGCTCAAAAGAAGTGCCCAGAGTTCATAGGCTGTTTGTCATTTGGAGTACAGAATCTCTCTTCCAAAACAGACCAGGTACTTTATTCCTTATAAATGTAACATTATATTCTAACTTCAACATTAACATCTTTATTGTCGGGAAATACAAGAACAGTTGAAGGTTTATGAACCAAGTGTCGAGTTCTATGTACAGGCTTTGTTTACCACTATAGAGTGAATATTGTTTTGCAGCAGCCATTGCGAGGCTGGTACCACTTGCTAGATGAGGAGGTGGGCCACAGGAAGCACATACAGGCGAACCCTCCCCATAATGTAACAACCAGATCAGTGGCGCCCTCCGCCAAGAAACTCAGGCTTAACAAGATGGACTCCCTGCAAACTTTCTCTGTAAGTACCATATGCAGAGATATGTTTTACCAATGTGCCTTTTGCACTTTGTTACTCTCGATTTGATCAACATAAAGGCCTATGAAAACTTCTAAAACATTACTGTTCTAAGTTTTTTCTGCAACAATTTGATGAAGTCATTAGCAAATATGAATTTTAAAACATATTGCTGGGAGCTTTTTAGCAGTGTTTCATACATTCAAAATGAACAAAATCATTTGAAATTTTAGGTTGTGATCCCCAAGTGTCCCACCGGCTATGGCTTTACCGTGAAAGGATCGTGTCCAGTGCGACTTGGGCGGATTAAACCTGGTGGTCCGGCTCATATGGCAGGACTCTGCCGTGGAGATGTCATTGTCAAGATCGAAGGCCAGAATGTCCAACGTTCATCTGCAGAGAGCATTGCAAAGATCGTCAGGTAGAGGGCATTGCTTAACAGTGTTTATTTCAACCATTTCTTCATAAGATATAGTAATTATAGCATTTGTAGTAGTTAGCCATTACTTTGTTATTTTTCTATGTATTAAAATCTCATCATGCATATTCTTCAGGAATTCCACAATTCAGCTGATACTTGACATCCACCGTCCCACTACCAAGACACCCTCTTCAAATACGTTGGGCAGTGGTTCCTCATCAGAATCGGTGGACATCGAGAATATTCCACCTACAAATACACCTCATCATCATGGCTTTTCTTCGAGGTCTAGTGGGTCAAGTCGTTGCCACCGAAAGAGGATTGTTGTGGGGCGCTCCTCAACAGACCTTCCATCTCATGGTAAAAGGATGAAAAGAACACAACCCGCTGGCTCAGAGTCCAAACACAGCAGTCATTGTGCAACACCAAACACCATTTGGAACCCAGAAATGAGCATTATTGCTCAACAGCAACAAAGCTTTTCAAGCATTCGTGGACACACTCTTCCAGATTTTCCCAGCATGTTGAGTATTAACACCACCCTGCAGTCAGATCTCACCACCTTGAACATTGCTCGCCGCGAGTCTCTCAGTCTAGAATCTTCATCCTCTTCATCGGATGCAAGCATGAACTCAACAACCCATTTCCATTTCCTCACTCCCCACCCAAACAAACTGTCCAAACGCTCTTCTTCAAAAGCATCATACAGGTCTGAAACCCGGTTTCAAACGCCTGTCAGGAAGCAAGGATTTGAGACATCCACCGAAGGTCACTTTCTGACTCCTGGCTCCGCTCTTGGTGATGAATCACGAGTAACAGCACAAGCGTCACATGGAGAGGAAGCAGAGGATGCACGCACCTCGGCCATCTGCGACCTGATGGACGCTGAGAACAAGTTTGTGGAGCAGATGCAGCTGGCCATCACCCGCTACTCGCGCCCGCTCCGTGCAGGAATCTTGAGCCAGCAGGAGCATGCCACTGTGTTCCAGAATGTGGAAAAGGTGATATTCTATATCTGATAATGTTCATGATTTTGACTTTGTGAAGTTCTATGAATTGTGATTATTGTGCACATGTGTACGTTTAGTTAAGTCAAATTTTAAAACGCTTTTTTTTTCTAGAATGTAAACTATAATACCCCCGCTCATTAAATTGTATTTTCGTTTCCAGCTAGTTGCAATCTCCCAGTTCCACGTTCGACATCTGCTGGATCTTCCACACACATCTCTGGAGGAATCCACTCTGAGGCGGTCGCTGGACAACACTATTGCCCTACCAGAGGCCATTGGCAGCACCTATTTGCCAAGACTTCACATGCTCACGGACGCCTACGCAGCGTACAGTCAGGTATGCATCACCGTAATCAGAGCTCAAGAAATTCCAGTTCAGGGTGTAGATTCTCAAACCAATCTGTTAAGCGCTGTTGTGAATTACTGTCAGTTATGGTATATGAAATGATTTAGCAAATAGTTATATTTAGTTAAATATAAATGCAATTCATATCTCGTCCAGTAATCATGCCTTACATTTTCATCATATTCAAAAAATAAAATGAAATGTTCAAAAATTACAAAATGAGTATTAAAATAGTTGTCATAATTGATTACCTATGTAACAATATTTCAATAATAAGTGACTTTCTTCAGTTTGAAATAAGTATTAATAGCCCTCAATTACAAGCAAACAAGAGATCATAACCATACACATTCTGCCTCACGCAGGGTCAAGAAGCCTCGTTTCACCTGCTGGAGCAGCTGTGCTCGTGCCATGACGACTTCATCACGTTCATGCGCGGGCTGCCGGGAGAGATGGAGGGGGAGCTCAACCTCGCACAGTTTCTCGACTTCCCTGTGCAGCACCTGGACACCATCACCTCGCACCTACGGCATGTGCTCGAGTGCACACCTCACCAACACTCAGACTTTGCACCTCTGTGCCAGGTTGTGGAGGCAATGAGCTATGCGTGTCAAGCGCTCAATGAGTCTGCTTTGTGACATGGTTTTTCTTAATAGCTTACAAATGTTATCTTGTAAGGTTGTTGCCACCAAGCTACTGTGATATGGGGTTCTTGGGGTGGTGTGTGATGTGTGGGTTTATTATGGGCATTGTTTGTATGGCGGATTCTTTTCGCAGCTATGGGTGCTCAGGTATTTTGTGAATGGTCAACAGTAGGCCGAAAGGTAGATTCATGAGGTACTATTATTTATTTTTTAGATAGTTGCTATGCCTGTAGCCATTAAGGCAATGAATTCAGTAATCTTAAAATGAAGATAAATGAGGTACACTACTTTTTATCATCTAATATGATATTGGTGTGAATTATATCACGCATTAATATTTGAATTTCAAGTTGACATTAACTTTCTTAATTTTAGGATGAACGTTCAATAATTCAAGTGTATTAAATTTACTCTAAGCCTTACATGTATTAGGTAAATAATCAAATGTAAACTTTAAAAAAGACATTTAGTGCCCAAGTGTATTTGAATATTATGCGTTACGGAGTGAATCTCATATCTAAATCGGGAATGTTATTGTTATTTATTGTTTGTTATTGAGTTGAAATTGTACATATGTGTGCATTATAATGTGAAATAAATTATTGAATACATACATGTATATATTTTGTTTTTGAAGTCTCCACTTTAACATATTCACTACATCAGGTTAAAAAAAATCAATTGATCTCCACAAATTTCTCTAATAGTTTGCAACAGCACCAATCATGTTGAAAATTTAAATTGGTAGAATTCTCTATTCATAATCATGCAGTCATTTTTATGATTTTAACTGAACAAAATAACTGGCATATCAGTACAAACAAACGATCCTACATGCAAAAGGGTTGCCACGCCCTTTGAGGGTGTGAGGCAAGTGTCATCCCAACTCATTCATGGAGAACTGGGTAAATCAAGTCAAGTGAATCTACCAGGACCTTGCATGAAGCAAAGATGTTAGTAAAATGTTAATGATGTGTGAATCACGTTCATTAGAATATGATGCTAATGGTAGTCTGATAGTAAGAATTTACACATTTTTTAGATTAGACTGAAACCATTTTTGTCACTCCAGAGTTCACTAACTACAATAATGAAACTACCCGTAACCTCTCCTCCCTCATCATGAATCGTAGATTTGATCAGTGGTTTCATCCTTTTTCAAACAGAAACCTTGTAATTTAGCAATGTTTGCAATCCTTCATACAGAAGTTACATGTTACTTGTTAACTTTTCTTATCAGCTGATGTAGTTTGTGGCAAAGGCTAATTGTGGACATTAGCAACATTATGCAAGTGATTAACTTGAGATGGAATGCTTATTGTCCATGACAAAATGATTGTTAGGTTAAAAAGGGTCTTTACACCCTTAACCTCTCATTATGGTGGGTTAACTGACCAGTGGTCATTTGCTGTGGTCAAGGAATAATGGACATCAAAGGGGCAGTGATGCTTGAGCTCTTTCTTCCCTTTAGCTCTCAAAGTCTCAATGGTATAAGTGGGAAAGTGCTTTTGTTAAAAAAATAATGGATTTGAGATGTGGGTGTGTGGCTTTAGCTGTACACGTGGACACAGCACACTTTTGTGATGCTTTCAATTTAAATTTTGAGGTATTTTCAAGTTTTCAAGTAGTAATGTGCTGCCGTGGCGGAATGGATAGGGAGTTAGACTCGAGATAAGAAGGTTGCGAGATAAGAAGGTTGCGGTTTCAATTCCCAGCGGGTCTGGTGATGGGTGTTGAGCAAACCTACTTTAACAGGTCGCACACTGCTCCCTGGTATATATACGTTAAATGGGTACAGTTCAGGTAAGTGAAAGCTAATGTGAGTGATAAGCATGTCAGCGGTAGTAAGATGTGCTGTATGCTGCCCAGGGATTTGAGAAAGATGTGTGACAGTGTGACAAGGATGCCTATGACCTGGTGTAGATATAAAGTTGCTAGAGCTGGACAAAATGAATTGCAGTTCTAAATAAGCACATTTTTACAAATAAGCACATTTACATTTGCATACTCAATGCTTAGAAGCTGTGTGATTGTTAAACAGTCAACATATTTTGGTCAGAAATTAAGTCATGTTCATTTGAACAAGCAACCCCATATTTTGATCAGAAATCGAATCACGTATAATTCATTTGAACAATCAACCCCAGTGAACATTTCTTCGCAAATGACGAGACACACAACTGTTATCTTATACTTTGACTGTTTAATTAACGGCTAAAATATGACACTTACTGTCTGTTAAGGAAGGGGATTCATGAATCAAAATGATTTACAACCTTAACTACAACTTCATTAACACGTCAGGAAAACTTTGGTTGTGAATCATTAGTACAAATGTGTATGACAATCACTTTTCTAATGCAGAGTCTGAATGGTAGACTTGCCTCTACAATGTACCTGTGGGTGTATTATTGCATCCTCAAAAGATGTACTTTCTACATTGGCTACTTTTTATTCTAATGCCATGCAAACTTAATACACGATCTGAAAACAATGGTACATTGTTAAAAAGTGTCAATCTGGGGGAGGAGCAAATAAAATAGGAAACCAAATTAAGGGCTGGGCCATAAAGGAAAGAGATAAAAGAAATGGTCAATTTGTGTGTGCAATTAAGCTTTCCTCATATTGCAGTTCACAATACATGTCTCTTTTTGCACCACAAAAGCCTTGCAGCAATGGGCAGGGCTATGGTTTACCAAATAACTAGCAGTCTTCAGAGGCAAGCAATAAAGCAAAGAATATGTTTTTTATATTCCGGAATTGGTCAGAAAGGTGTGTATTTTGAGTGATCATTAGTTGGTTCAGGTTATACGGGTGTCGACAAGGGTAGCTGTTGCATCACCTACTTATTTTGTAATAAAAGTTTCATCAAAATGTGATAAGAATCAAGCACTGAATTAATACAGTAGTAATGATTAAATACAGAGATAATTCTTACTGTTGATAATGCAAAGATACCTTCGTGTAAAAAGTGTCGTAATTGGTTTGTGTTACATGCATCTGCCTAACATGAAATTCATGTTAATATTATGCTTTTATTTGTATCATTGAAAAAGAAATAAAGTGGTATCTAAGATCTATGATTTAATCTGCATGACTTCATTAAATAAGTAAACATTATTGATTAAGCGAAGAAATGATATGATTACTGATTATGTATAACTACATGCTACAATTAGATAACTAATGCCTAATGATCCTGGAATGTGACATCGAACCATTAGCAATCCTCCCGTGAGTTTTAGCATAAAATGTTACTGATATTTTTAGGTACACTGTGTACATATGCATATTTCATTATACTATGTATTTTATATTTTACCAGTAATTTTTAAAGAATCGATTGGACTTTTTAGCAAATCTGCAAAACAAGAGTTATAAAATGTAAGTGGTGAATCCAAATACATGTAATTGATAAACTTTAATTTTTTTCCACATTTTCATCTTTATGATTAGAGAATTTTTAAGAGTTTTAGTCTAACTCATCTATTCATGATCATAAGTAAATAAGGAAATATTTGTTTTTCTGAAGATAAGCTACCGTCATGTTGGGTGCCTAGCAAGGAAGTCCCCTAAGGAGAAAGATCACATGATGCTTGTCAACTAGCTTGCTCCCATTTTTTAGAATGTGGCATGGTGGGGTTTCAGATTCAGCTAGTGGTATACAGCTCCATTGGATTAATAAGCCTGGAAAACTTAGGAATCAGCAAACATGTGTCTATAAAATGATCATAAAGCAGATAATTAATCTACAAAAAGGGAACAGGAATGTTCAAAATCTAACCTGTCTTACCCCCCAATTAGCCTGGGCGCGGCGTGGGTGCGTTCTCTCGCGCCTTTAGAGGGATATTTGTAAAAATTTGGTGCCTCAACAAATGTCAGGCCGCGGAAGTGAAAAATAACATGGCGCAGGCTGACCGTGAAACACCACGTCCGGCCCCCCCGCCGCCCGTATTTTAAGACAGATCCGCAAAGGCGCTGGGCAATGTCCAAGGCGGAGTGTGTCACGGCGCCTCACGATGTCTGTGGCGACGTCTAACGGTGTTTCTCGGAATCACACGGCATTGACCAGCCTGGTCTGTACGTTCCAAAGATCAAAGAGAATTTAATCAATACCGATCAACAGGCGCGGAGTGGTGGACGCGCCGTGAAAAATAACTTCTCTGAAGAAGTGGTGTCTCGCGGAGCTTGACATGCACGCAGAGCTGGCACGCGATGTGCAAAATGGTGCCATGTCGACAACGCAAGGCGCCACGAAACGCCGAAGGACGCCGCAGGTGCTGACCCATAAGGAAAGGGTTACATTAGGGATATTTTCCCTGTTTTTTCGGACTTAGCCAATTTTTTTACCGAAAATGGACGCTGAGAGCCAACTCTGCACTCAGGCTAATTGGGGGGTTACCACTGAATATTTATTTGATAGCTGTGTTTCCATCCACGTATGAATTTGAAAACCTGATTACCCACGGAGACTTTTTTCCAATATATATTGTCTTCTGTAGAAGTAGCAATGAACCTTGTTCCTGGAAACCCTTCTCACCAGTCAGGGCTTTCATGGTTGAGTTCAAAATGTATAAGGCTCCTGGTAAGATGTACTGTATGCAAAATATCCGGGGCAAAATACATCAATATAAAGAACTTAATCAAAGATGAGTTGTAAGTGTGATGGTACCAAAGCTGACTGAGGAAAAATATGAGGATGTTTCAGTAAACGGTAGTAGTTTTGATAAATGTAACGTACATGTATAATTACCATTCACGGCTGCTTATTTTACGTAATTATTATCATGATCCATGACTTATTAGTACATGTATTCCCAGGCAGTCAACTGAAGGAATAAAACACTCTTGTTAGTGCCGGACAGTGCGGACATTAGAAAGTTGAAAATATGTTCCCTGTAGGGAATCAATATTGAGCATAAAATGTGAAAGCCTCCAATTGTATTTTTGAAGGCAAATTATTATTGGCTAATGCTTAGTGTGCGAATGACTTACAAAATTATTGTTAAAATTACTGTAGAATTTCTGCTGAAAGAATTTGAATTTGTGAATTGATTGTTGGAGATGACCAGATATTCTATGAAACCTTAAACATTATGGGTTAATCATTTAATAAGTCAAAAGCCTTAACTTTTAAGATCTAACGTTTTTACTGTGGTCAAGGTGTGGCATTATGGTCAAGGGAAGCGCGTCTCAAGTGCCAGAAAATTGTTGGCTTTTGGTGCAAGTAGCATTGAAGCTTCAAACCTGGCCATGTGTCTGTCTTATGATCCTCTTCAGGATGAAACACTTATTTTCGTAAGATAGGTTAGAGTGACTTCATTTCAATATATTTGATTTAAATGTTGCTAGAATATTGTATTACATTGTTCAGATTACTTTGAATGCACAGCCAAATTTGAACTCTTCTTAATCTTTATATGCAGTTGAATATCTAGATATTGTCTGTGTTCAATAAGAACAGAACACCCAAATAGAATTTACAGTAAACATCTTATCTAGTATAGCAACATTTAAATTGAAATCCTGCACGCATTAATTTTATCAATTCATATTTTTTTCTTTTCAATCTTTGTAATATGAAATTAAAATATATTGCAAAGTAATTGTTCGTCTGGAACTCAATAAAATGTGCCGCATTGCAGACATAAAATGACCACCTAGAGAAAATAATGACCAGTGAGAAACTGGGGCCCGTCCCAGTGTATTTTTCCCCTGACAGAAACATGCTTGAAAAGGTCACAATTTTTGCAGATGGCAGACAAGTTTAATAGTTTATGAATGATGATCAACATCAGCTTTTTCATGAGCTAAAATAACAGGTTTATGATAGGGTATAAACGTCACCTTACAGTAGCATATGGCTCATACCGTGCCAAATTATAATTCCATAAAATATTCTTAGACTGCGTGTTTTTTTCAAAGTTGTAGACTGGAGATGTTGGTAGACTTTTTTTATCTGCAATATCCAGTATTTATAATTGTTTGAGGTTGTAAAATATACTGTGAGTGACATGAAGCATTCTCTCTTCATAGGGTCAGAAAGATGCTATAAAAAATTGCCCATCTAGAGGATAAGTACCCTGTATATTGTAAGGCATCTCTCTAAATGAAGCCTGCTATTCAAATGAAACAATACTTAGATTGAGATTTCATGTGAAGGTTTTTTATTTAGAATAGAGCCTTTCGAATTGAGAAGAATGTGATATAATGTTGTTCACATATAGTAAACGAGAACGGCAGCTGCAAGTCGTGTGCTTTACATTTTGTCGTCTTCATAAGAGGATTATCTGAATCTAACACCATTACCGTAACCGAATTTCAGATGCACTCTTACCTATTGGATATAATTATCTAATAGGTGCATTGTATATGTATTTAGAATATTCCATTCAGCATGACATTTGAGTCAAAGCTGCATTGGAAATCATTCGCAATTGTGAGTGAAAGATGTCACACTTTACATGAATGTATTTTTATGCAGGGTGGTGGCATTTCTTTTATTATTACTATTACCATACTTGCTTAACTGTTTATGTTAATGTTACTTGAATTTGTTAGTGAAGCTTATATTAATGTAACATGAATTTGATAGTGAAGCTCAGGAATGTAAGTTAAAGCTACCAACCAAATAATACCTGATGTTAAAAGGGATTTATTATTAAATTTGATTTCATAAAGATAGAGAGAGGATAATGCTGAATGTGATCCAGAATATTCACAAGTGATTATGAGCTTGCAATGGTTTGGTTTCAGGTTCATGTTGCTATTGTTCATCAGATTTATGGAACACTTTGCTTAATTATTCTGTGCTGTTAATGTGTTGTTCTTGGAAACAGTTTACCCCATGACCCAGTGTGCGACACGAGTGCATCTGCTTGACCAGTCGTAAATAACTATAAAATAGCAATAAAATTGGACAAAAAATAACAGAGATCATGAGATAAGTGGAGACGTAAATGCAGCCATGAAACTTCAATCACATTTCAAGGTCACCTATTGAAAGCACGCCTGTAATGTGTTATTATTGGTCTTTTGATCAATTGGTCAGCTAGTGTTTTATTTTCAGTCATGCAGCATAGATGTGTACATTATGTTTGTTTTTAGATGATGGATGGTGTAAAGGTTGGAAAATGATGTCCTCTAGGATTTTTTTTTCAATGTTTGTTGAAGTCATATGCTTTCTGCTGTTACATATAAAGTAAAGAAAAGATACATGCTTGACATATCTGACACAACCGCAAATGCTTTGGGTCATAATGCGAACAGTATAAGTGCACATACATATCTACATGCAGCTGAACTGAATGGGCATTGTAAATTGCTTTGTGAATCAGTAATGCATACATGCCCTCCAAATTCATGGAACAAATCTGATCGATTGTAATATTTATACATTGATCTTGTAAAGTGATCTATTATAACATTTATATAAGGATCTTGTAAATGTAATCATTCACCTTAAACATCTTTGTCGTTATGGAAATCGTTTCTTTGCAAAATGATTATCCATGTGTACCTATGTGTATATGTCATAAATGGCAAAGTAGGCTGGGGTGACAAATACAAGCAATCATGTATTCAAGAAAAAGGGTTGGTCAAGGATCCCATGTATGGTATCTTTGTGCCATGGGTGACATGGGAGTGTACAGGGGGCAGTCTATCCCTGCACGTGTACTCAGTCTGGGATATCATCACAGTCTGAGACTGTCCCAAGTTATTTGGGAATACGACTTTGAAAACCCATGTCAGACAGACCACCCTGATCTTATATATATGCGTATTCTGTCTATATATGTGATAAGTTACTTGTTCTTAAATCTATGTGTCTAAGTGCATTGATAATGCCTATGCGCTGAACATAAAACAGTTGGATTATTACGCGAGTGACATGATAAAATGAAACTGATCAATATCAGCATGATAAAATAGATTTTTACCATTAAGCAACCATCTTTTATGCTGACATGGTACGAGTTATGAAATTTAAGACTAATTACTATAGAATATTATACATAATGATTACGAAGGAGACTTTAGACAGCACATTTTGTTATCACTGTTATTAAACACTATTATACAAGTTAATCAGCAATATAATGCAAATGGTGAAAAATGTCTTGATTTTGTCTTACATTAGCGTCATTTCCGTGAACAAAGAAGCAGAATGATGTTGACCTTTGTATAGGAAGAAGTTACTTATTTCTAATATTCTGCAGTTGTTTAAATGAAACGATAATAGTGTTTATGAGTTATTCTGAAATCACTGAACATTACAAACTAATCAACCACAATGCAAACAGTAAATCTTCTACCTGGTGAGTCTAAAACATTGTTACACAAACACTCACAATGCAAACAGTAAGAGTGTCCTGATGGGATTGTATTTTCAGCCGCCTGTTTCCTATACATGTATTGTTTACATTGATGAAAATTTGTAAATTGTAATGTAGAAATATCACATTCAAAAGCAGCATAATAATACTAACATGATTTCAACTGTAATGTAAGGCTGTTATATAAATCATAAATATAGACTTATTCAGGGCATGTCATATTGTTTGTGATAGCATTGTGTGTAATACAAATGTACTGTGTATGACCATGCATTGCACTATTATATATATTGGGATTACAGTGTTTAGTTCATGTTTCTTTGAAATACCAATGGAAGTAAAATAGTAGAATCCATGTCACCAGCATGGTGATGGGTTTCATTCCATGAACATTGCCACTGCAATATATGACTGGGCACAGCTATTATCTTATATACATGTATTATCATCAAATGTATTCTTTATGAAGCAGACTGGAGGCCCATTCTCAGAGTGCCCATTGCAGTCAGGTCCAAATTAATATTGACTATGTTTTTCAAAACATATACTTGTATATGGCATGTAGATATGGACGATGTCAGTATATATAAATAAAAGTATGTACCTAAGGAAAAGGGTTGGTCAAGGTCCCATGTTTGGTGTCTTTGTGGCATGGGTGACATGGGAGTGTACAGGAGGCAATCTATCCCTGCACTCAGTCTGTGAATCACACATTCTGAATCTGTCCCAAGATACGTTGTTGTACTCAGGAATACGAATTTGGGCTCCCATGTGGACAGACCACCCTTATTTTACATGAATGATTATCCTCAATATATATGTGACAAGGAACTCGATCTGAAATCTAAGTGTCCAAGTCTATGCGTGGATCAAATTGATAAAGCTTATGGTTTATGGTAAACTGGGTTGAATGTTATTCAAGTTATATAATAAACCGAAAGTGATCAATACCAAGTGGGTAAAATAGATGTTTACCATTATGCAAACAATTTATATGCTGATACAGTAGTAATGAAATGTAAGGCTCATTACAATAGAATATTACATAATGATTATGGAGAAGACATTTTATAGACAGTAGAAATTGATACCAGTCTTACCGATAACTACAAGCTTAATTACAAGCTAATGACTCACAATGCAAACAGTAACAATATATTCTCAGGACTGATTAACCATTATTACAACTAATCACTCACAATGCAAACAATAAGAGTGTCCTGATTGGTTGTATATATGGGTGTGGTTCTTTGAGTAATCTGTTTTCATATGGTATTATTTAATGTTTATATTGATAAGAATAAGAAAATTTTGGTGTATGAATAATGCATTCAAAAGTTGGATGATTCCAATAACGTGATTTCAACTGCAATTGTTGAAAGCAGAAAATATCTCCGCTCTGTTGCAATTATTTCAGTGCTCTACTATTGGATCCTTTTTCGTTATCACAGAAGTGCCATCTTAAATTCTGAATGAGTCTAACTATATTGTGACCACATAAATGTATATATGTTTAGGAGTAGAAGTTAGGACTTCCTTACTTCTATATAATGTTTATCTTGAATTTTCTGTTTCACTAAGGGATCATTCCCCTCAGCCACATTATGAACATCAATCAGTTGCTTATATTGGAGCATTTTACTGTTATCCCTACTGTTAGATTATTGGATGTAAAAAATTTCTATTGTAGTTGAATTTTCTTACGAAATACACTTACGTTACTTTGTTATGAAAATATCTCACACATTATTCAGTAAAGACCCGGGGGTAAAGAGCTTTTATTCGCATCATAATTATGTCATTTATCATAATGTATGTGGTTGAAAGTGATCCATAAAGAAAGCAGAGTAAGATGTGCATGTTTTTATAGTTAATATGATATTTAACAATTTTTTATGTTGAGGCCCCGGGCATGATATGGTCCTTAAATTTATTAGCTATTGTGTCCAGGCAATCTGTGGCAAGATTAAACTTGCCAGCTTTGAGACCCTGTGATCTGTGTGATCCTAAAACTGCTACATGTATTTCTGACTCCTTTCTTGCACTTTCAAACAACCTGCTACTAAAGTATAAAATGTGATCCCTATATGTAAAATAGAGTGATCAAATCTATATCAAATGTTATCAAGATTGAGGATAGTTGGGACCTGCATGTACAGTAATAGAACAGTATTCGTTGTAAATATATGTATGCTATTGTAAAAATATGGCTAGATAACAATCAACAACACCAAGCATTAGGATCAGGATTATGCTATTTTTAGTATGATGAATAGTGAATCAATGTTAAACAACATCATGGATAGATCTGATACTATGAATAAGTGTAATGTTGTGAATATGAATGTTACAAATTCTTTCGCATTTTCTCAGGCGCCAAAATTATCAACACAAGGAGCAAGCACCAGTAGAGGCATTGAAACACAGAGAGTTGTTCCAGAAGGCATTTTACATACACAATTGGCCAACAATTCAGTGCAAAATATTCAGCAAACAGAGAGTTCCTGTGCATCAAACCCAAATAGTACAGGCGCGTTTGCATCTCTCAGCCCAAGTCACAACAACAATCATTCTAGAACCCAGTACAAGCTAGCTGGAAAAAGAGACAACCCGGTGTCTCCGTATTTCCTTGAATATCACAACAACTTAGAACCATTACGCCTTGAAGAATCAAATCATCAGAATAGCTTTGAATCATCCCTTCAGTCACATGATAGTCAATTCAGTTTAGCTGCTCGTTATGAAAGAGATTTACAAGAACCATCGTCGCAATCACTTCCATCATTTACGTGTTACAAAGGTGACTTTGGGTTTGGAGTTGGGTTTCGTAACAATGAAAGAATTACAAATGCCATGCCTTGGATATATTCATACAAGCACCAGAAATTGTTTGTGAAAAGAGGTGCAAAGGTGCCTATTTTGTATAAAACTGCTAGCTGTGTACCGCAAGGCACATTGGTTAGGGCTATGTTGTCATATACAAACCCAGATTGTACTCATGATGCTGTGAAACCATGCCTCAATCATTCTTCCACAGAGGAACCGAGTCTTGATCCTTCGAGTAATCATCTTATGCTCTGCGATACTCCTGGTGTTCATTATTTTGAGAACCCTATTACAGGTAGACACAGTATTCTCCTTAAAGCTGGACAACCACAGCCGGGATCAGAGTGGATTACCAACCATTTTTCCTTCAAATGTAGAACTTCGTGTTTGGGAGGAAAGAAGCGTGGAGCACTTTGTTTGATATTTACTTTAGAAAATGATGGTAATGTTTTGGGTCGTCAAATTGTCCAGCTTCATATTTCTGCCTGTCCTGGAAGAGACTGTGATGATAACGATATGTGTGAAGGAACGAGAAAAGCAGAAAACAGTGTGAAAAGAAAAACTGCTATCTTAAGTGATCTTACGCAGCCTGATTATATGAAAGGTACAGAGGAGAATGAAAAGTTTAAAGTCAGAGTTAAGGGAAAACGAAATTATGACCTGTTATGCCAAATTCGAGATGCATTAGAACTGATGAATATTGTTCCTGATGGTGAGAAACAGCAGTATTTATAGAATAATGTTTAATTGTGGCTTCCCAAAAATGGCCAATTAGATGGATAACTCTTTGTATGAAAAAATAACTTATCTTTTGTGTAATAAAGATCTACATTTATGAATATTATGTATGACTTTGTATATTTGGTGTTTGTGTTGGACGAGTTGACTGAACATAATGTACTGAAAACTATTGTTAAAAGTGATATCTCAGAAGATGGACCAAGCTGATCACATTTATTTTAGGACTAGATAACATTCCACAGGACAAGGTAGCAGACTTTGTATCCAGGCTTAATTCCATATATTAAACTGGATAATTGTAGAAATATTACTTGAAAAATGGTGAGCATGTCTAAAAATACCGAAACATAATGCAATCTTGATAACTTTATGAAAGTTTACACCATGTTTTAAGCATTATTAGAACTATGCTAAGACTATGCAACTGGATTTTGTTGTAGAAACGTACACAACATTTCAAAGGACCATAAACCATTTATCCTCAGTGTGATGATCACTTAGTTTTCAGAAAGACAATACATTGGGTGACAGATCTGTGAACTGTTAGGAAGTACTACAAACAACGTTATGGATTCATGTGCAATGGACACCCCAGTTTCTCTCCTTGTGCATTTGTAGTTTTTGTTTTGTGTGTCGTTTGTTGTTTGTGTGCTTTAAAAAAACTGTATGTAGATACCTTTCACAAGAGGGCACTCAATTCCTTTCTTGACATTACGACCTGATATCTCGTTCTGATTAGTGTACAATATGTATTCTATAATGAAGAAAAGTTCTTTTATGATGCACATCTAGCAGATCGATGTTAATATCCTGTTTACTAAAGAGGATTGTTGGGCCCTCATGTCATTTTTTATTTGGCTGAATTGTGAATGAAATATGATTGATTTATAATTTAATGTGTCAATGTCTAATGGTCATGTTTGTAGTTCTTGTTTTCCAATTGTCATCCTCTCTAATATTCTCTCTCTCCGAAAATATTAAGACAATATAGTAAGTTTTTTAAGGATTTATCACAAAATTAGTGTTACTTGTTGATAGAAAAAAGAAATCCAATGAATCTCTTTACAAACCTTAATTGAGCTTCCGTATGACCTGAAATTGGCTTTAGGTATGTAACAGTTTAACAGCTCCTTGCTTGGAATGATGGTACATGTATCACTCTTGTCTCACAACTCACATGAGTAGTCTAATATGGCCCACATTACATGAAGTTTAAATGGAGCATGGGGTTGTGAAACCTGTTTTCACCTTCAGTTTTGTCAATGTGGTAAAAATGTGGTTGGGATGCGAGAGGCTAAAAATCTTATACGACATGTAAGTATTTATGTAGATTTAAAAGAAAATAAAATATCAGAAACAATATCTGAGTGTAATATGTGAAGAATGTGTGAAACATAAATTCCAGTAAAGTAATAATAATAATCAGTTGTGTGAATACAGCAAGAAATAGTAAAATGGTTTTTAATTTAAACCCTTTCTAGCTAGTGTCCTCGATTCAATAGTAAATTGTCAATTTTGAGGAAAGAATTTGAAAGACACAGTGGGCCTACCCATATGTATATCCCAGAATGGCTATTTCATACTATCAGGCTGATACTATGTTGTAAAGTACCAGTATATTAATAGATTAATACATGTAAGTCTTGCATGGGAACAAGAACATTAATGTTTTTTTGACAAGTCACAGTGACCATTTGCATACATGTAGGTCAGTGTCTGTATAGATCGCTCAGGGTAAAAATTGTTTGAGAGACAGACTAACAACCTTTCCCCACCCCTTTACTATCACAATCATGAATGGCTATCACACTGTTTATTGTGATGGAAGGTAAAAATTGTATAGTAGGGTAGTTTACGTTCATTAGTTGTACAGTGAAGATGCATTATTTTCTGACTAACATTTGATCTTTCACCTGACTTTGTCTATTTTATTGGAGAAATCACCAAATTTTTATTTATAGATTTCCATGCATATATTTTGTCTATTCTGTTTAGTAATTGAGTGTTTAATTTAATAAGGTAATGTGTTTATAAATCATAGTAGAATAAACATATGGAATACCACGTTAGTACAAATAGGTCATACTTGTATATGGCAAACGCGTATCTGTCGGACTAGTCGGATAAGATGAATGTGCGAGCTATATAGAAGTACGACATATTCAGCACAAATGTGGTATTTTATCTATGATACATTGTGTTTCAACAACAAATGAATATTATTTGCATGTTATATAATAAATACATTCACAAATCTATATTGTGTACACAAAGTACTTCAGTTCCGACATTTGCACCAATACCTGCTTTCAAAATAACTTGATAAGAGTGAACATAGAACCACAGATTAGTTAAACAGTTTAACTAATCTGTGCTAGAACATTGTCGCCTTTCCTGGTAATCAATGACAACATGACTGATAAACCTAGTAAAGTATCATGTCAGTTCGAATTAGCATTATACCCTGTATGGCTTATATGAAGTCGATGTATGATAAATACCCCTCCCCCCTCTCATGATTCTGAGGCATCATGTAATATTCTATGGCAAGCAAACTAAATTACTCGGTTATATTGGTAAATTTCGTGTTAAATACATTCTCCAATCTACCATTTGTAGATTCTATCTTTATTTTCAGTGGAAACTTAATATGAAAATATATATACCGGTATATGTAATTCAGATCATTAGCTCTGATTGCAGGAAATATTGTTTGGTGCAGGCTATATTGCCTGCAGCTAGATAGTCCACAAACAGGGACACATGAAGGAAAGCCCTTTCACATTACATGCAGACAAGGTGGTCATCAGAAATCATGTCCAGTACAGCAGACTACAGATATTATCATTACAAGGAAAAGTCATGTTATTATTCAATTATCTTAAAATCTCTTTGAAACAAGGAACCGGTCTGCTCAGTCTCTGAGATTCCTAGTTACTAGGTGATGTTTATGATCAATGATAAGTATGACATTAGATATTATTGTAAGATAATGTTATATTTGTATATGGCTAATGCATGGCCTAATGTGAGTCTGACACCAGGTTAGTCTAGGTGTACATGTGTAGTATAGGTAATTTAAAGTATAATCAATTGGTAAAATGCAGGCACCATAAGAACATGTCCAACTGCTATTGATTTAACTACATGTATGTATGTTACAAAACATTAGAAGAATCAGAATTAATTTTTTAAGTTTATTTATTTTCCTTTTTGGAAAGTAATTATGTGATCATAAATATGCATTAGTTTAAAGAAATGTACAAAAATGTAACTATCTACATATCATTATATGTACAAATGCACCAGTTAGCATATTATTCAGTCAAAACAAAACAATGGATGAGCATACAAACAAACAACCTGAAAAGTAATACGTCTACTATTTTGAATAGTAGTGATAAACATTATGAGCTCATATATTTGGTTTTCAAAATGTGTGTAAACAATATCATAATGTAGTTCCCAAATGCTACACTTACAATATGTAGATAAGTTGATGCATACATCTACACATTTTGAAATATACATGTAGATCCATGATAACGTTGTTTGCATTCTATGCCAGATGAACCTAGTTGACATTTAAAACTGATATTATTGCCATTACACTTACATTTCTACTTTAAAGAAAATTCTCTATATATTGATATAGTAGTTAATTATACAATTGATATTAAACCTAGAGTTTCTAACAATTAAAATGATACATACACTGTTTCAAACCACACATCACATAATATGATTCAAGAACATCTTTTGAAGTGTAGACGTAATAATGAAATAAATAACCTATGAATGTGCACAGCTAAGTACATTGAATAAACTCAGCAATGACAAATATCACAGTTTTGCTTCTTGATGATCAACAACAGATTTCTCTCGAGAATGTCAGAGTTCACTGAATGTCAATTATGAATATGTAAATGAAGGAATAAATAAGAATGATGTCACATGAATAGAAGATGCAGGTTCTGGTCTGCTATAAAACGTCCAGGACCTGACTTGTAGACGGCAGCTCAGAATACGACTGCCTGTTGCAAGAAGTGATCCGATGTTCTAGATGCTTCTTCCACGTCTTTTTCTCCTCTTCGGATTCCACTGAGAATATCACTTGATGGTACCCAACTCCGTTGCGCACAGGGGTAGAAATACTGAACTCACACACTGTAAAAGATAACAAAAAATCTACTTAGCTTGAAATTTCACATCAAGTAATTGATCAAGTAATCATTGACATATTTGAACTTAGTAGCTTACTGATATACACAGAGAAAAAAAAACAATTCATATTATCAGGAACAGATATCTATCCTTGATATGTAATTTGGGAATATATGCAATCTAGAAATCAAACAATGCTAACCATTTTTTCTATCACAGTCCAATTGCATGTTCTCCAAAAGCATTGGCTCTTGTAACACCAGCAAACTGTCGCCATCTTCTGTTACGATGGTGATCAGTAGCAAGTCACTGAGCAGAACAATAACCATTGGCCGTCCATCTTGAGCCTCTACATCTCCAGAATGAACCAGATGACGTCTGCCATTGGCTAGC
This sequence comes from Streblospio benedicti, assembly GCA_019095985.1. Taxonomy (NCBI): domain Eukaryota; kingdom Metazoa; phylum Annelida; class Polychaeta; order Spionida; family Spionidae; genus Streblospio; species Streblospio benedicti. The sequence continues at coordinate 20,630,427 of CM032660.1, read as the reverse complement.
TTGAACTTCTGTAATGGAGAAATAATAAAATGAGCATTGTTATTTGTCTCTTCATTTCTAACCATGAATCTAGGTGTAGTAAAGGCCTAAGTAATGATTTGCAGGCTACCATGAGGGTGTAAGATGCCAATATAATAGGAATTAATCAATTTAATATGCTGACAAGTTCATGAAGTATGAGGAAAAGTCAAATCTAAACTTGATATATATCTTACCAGCCATTTCGTATAAAGATTCGAACACAATTCATTCAAAATAGGAGTAATTACTATATGATTTAACTACAAATGATGTCCATTTCTTACCTTGATGTGCTTAGGTATCACTAGAAACGATTGCAGATCCACCATCTCATCACGGGATGAGGTAGACCCTATTGTCGTCATAGCACTCATATCACTCAACAAAGAAAGCATGCTGTCACTAATGCTGGCTTTCTTCTTCTTCAAGCTAGTCTGATTCTCAGGCATGTGGTGGCGCTGTTGTGTCATCGTGGTTTCCAGCTCAGAGATGACAGCTGATAAATGCATGTACTCCGAACTGTTGACTGTCGCATGGGATTGGATTGTTTTTAGTGTAGTGTGAAGAGTTTTTATGTGGTGGACAGGTTGGGAGATGAGCTCATGTATTGAGATTCCTGTACTACGGGCAGTCAGTTTGAGGAATTCGTGAAACTGGGCATCAGTCTCCAGATCAGAGAGGAGTTGCTGAGCACGGGGCAGACCTGAGAGGTACATCTCATACATCTCACAGAGGATTTCAACCTGGAAGAGAGAATCAAATGAAATTAATAAAGTTTCAGATGTAAATATGTTTTATGGTATTTATCATTTAGTACATGGAATAGTAGGATGATCTGTGAAAAACAAATCTAGCATGTAAATTCATATGAATTTATAAACTTACTCTAGAAGCATAAACAGTGCCCGCAGACTCTTTCTCTTCCTTTAAAGCTTTAGCAAGGTATGTAGATGTTTGTGCAATCTTTTCCAGGTTCTGAAATAAGTATCGGTGCTTCTTCAGTGATGGCAGGCAATGCCTCATAGGTCTTGAGTAACACCCAATACCAGCTATGATCCTGCTCGCGAAATCCTTTTCTATATTCACTAGTTCCTGGACTGACTGTGCAAGCAGAGTTGCATTGAGTATTGATTGTTGTGGGTCTGATTTATTTCCACTGCTACCACTTGCATCAGAGAAAACATCTCTGCGACCACATGCTGTGCTACCACCCACTAAATCATCATCTGAAAGTGTACATTCACCTTGCCATGGCAAGTGCATATCAACTGTCAAACTTGTATTGTTCATGGCACTTTCATCTGCCCATGATGTCTCCAGATCTTTGGATCGAATGTCATCCTCAGAGTCATCAACAGTGGCAATGTTCATAGCACAGTCCTCCTCCTCCTCATCTTCAAGCTCACTTAAATTGGGCATTGACATAAAGTTCTTGAACAGATGAGGATTCAAATCCATAGTACTGCAAGAGTCTGATCTCTCTATCGCACTCATCTCAGGGTCCCATTTCACGGATTGAATAGTCACATCCTTTGTCTCAGTACGATCACAGACGAAAGCCTTTCTCTTTGATCCAGAGTCTAAAGCTTGTTCATTCAAAATGTTTTTACATGATGAACCAATCACAGTTCGGCGTGAAAAACTTGTAGACTTTGATTCAGAGGTGAGTGAAAATGGAGGAGGGCAGTTCTCGTCCTGCACTTCTATTATAGCATGGTTGAGATCGATGCTGGGGATGGAGGACAACCGCGATGAGGCACATGAGCTGTCCATGTGAGCCTTGTTTGACCTGTAGTTGAAATAAGGACTTTAATGCTATTTTATACATAATATTAAAAATTATAATTGTTTGCCATTATAGATCAAATTTCATGATATTAAAAACAATTATGATGGGCATACAATCACAAGTCATGAAACAGTGCCAAATTTACTGATTGTTATGTTCTCACATTTATTATGCTTCGCCTGCATTGTATCTGAAGATTGTAACTGCAAATTAAGGAGGCTTTTAATTATAACTTACCTGTAAACTTCAAGCACGACCATGTGGGACGCCTTTCGAATGATGACAGCCAGCGACTCTGCCGTTGATCGGCGGACATCGATGCCATTGATCTCTCGGATGATATCACCGTGCTGGAGACCGACAGAGTGAGCAGGCCCGCCCCGCTTCACTCGCCCAACACGACAGGGACAAGCACCTTTCACCGTGAAACCGAAACCTTCCTGCACTCGATGCACAGCCAGCTACAAACATAATATAGACAATGAATTCCATGTTCAGTACGGTATAACTCAAAATGGTGACTATGTCTTAGATGGAGCTTTACACTTCTGGTGAAAATGATTATCTAAATAATGTTGATTTATTGTGGTGATATGCATCATACTTTCTATGCCTTGTTATTTCAGAAGCTTGGGTCTATTAGCATGTCAACTAAGTATATTCCTACTTTATAGCAGTTTCTCAAGAATACTTACAGTAAAAGTTTCCCTTGCAGAGCCTGTTGTTTCAAGCGGGTTGTTTGAAGGTGTCTTTGTTGCCAAAATTGAGGCGTTTACTTGTAAGTGTTTCTTGTGGCCAGACTCTTCAGGCAAAAAATGGTACCAACCTTCCATTTTCTGGAGAACAAAAAGTAGTGTTAGACATTTTAACAGAGTTATTTGTTTATTCTGTAATTGTTAATGCTGTTAATTAAAATCTATTGAGCTTGATAATCAAATTAGTGCTGAGTGTTAAAGAATGATATATTAGTACAGAGAAATTATCTATGAAGAAATGTTATAAACTGCTTACTTTTCCTTTAGCCTTGAATGCCAGATGACTCAATCCAAAAGACATACATCCAAGGAATTCTGCGCAGTTCTTGCGAACATCCTGGTGCCATGCTGATATTATCAAGCGTTTCTTTTTGTTCTCAGGTAAGGACACATCTCTGAAAATAAAAAATTGATGCTACTAGTCTCATACTAACTATTCAAATAGTTTACTTGATCCAACAAAGCTGACATAAGTTTTTCAAGAATTTGGACCACGCATCATACTTTCTATGCCTTGTTATTTCAGAAGCTTGTGTCCATTGATCTGTACCATTTACAAGATAAATGTTGCCTATTTTCATAGTAAATTTACCTGAAGTTGAATTTAAATGGTACTATGGATGATTAAGCAGCATAACGCTTCGTCATTAAATATGTCATGATGTGTCAGGAAAAATATGCTTTGTATAGATGTTCTCGCCCTACTTGGCAAGTTCATAGTACAATATATCTTGAGAAAATATTCTCCTTTACACATGATATGCAATTTAGGTCTTGAATGGGCTTAATAGCTCTTTGCTTTTCTAGGTAATTAACATCTTACAGAATACAAGCATACTGATAGCATCATTTTTTTTGTCAAAACTAACTTTACCTCCAAAGTTAGGTGCTATGGATAAATTCGCGGTAACATTTCTACAGAATAGGGGCTTCGTCTCTTGGGATTTGATAACTACCATAAATTCCCAGATGTTGCAAGAAGGTTGTGGATGATTTCAACCCACATTGAACCACACAATGTTACCATAAAACCAGACCAATTAAGGACGAACACTAAACTTAAAACGTGTGACATGTGCTTAACAAAGCCATGACCATAATGGTGAAGGTATGGTTTTCTAATGGTTGAATTTGTAGACTGTTAAAGTACTGCATGCATTAAAATCACTGATCAATATGTGTGCAGACAGACTGTCAAGGATATGATGGGAAGAAAGAGCTCATGTCTTATCACCAAGTGGTGTATCTGAAATCTCAGTGCTGTACATATATGAACATGATCAAGTAGGTCCAGCTCGACAGATGTTCATGGTCTACATAAAAGGTCAAAAGCCCAGACAGGCATGTCTGGCCTGCTATTGCAGGTTAAGTTTATGTATCCAGGTGCTCTGAAATTTTTTGACCTTCAATTTAATGTGAAGAATTTTCGCCCTTTAAACTCTTGGGTTGCTGGCCAGCTGGCCAATTTGGGCTAGTCGTATGTCAGGGGAAGACTTAGCACTGCAGGAATGCAGTGGCTATACCAGATGGTGCCATATGATCAAATTTCTTCGCAAAAAAGTGCGGGTAGAGGACAAGGTAAAAAGTTGTTAATCTTTCTCCTTGATTTGGTGTGAACCACTTACCATTTTAAAGCTCCCTCCCAGACAGAATATGATAATGTGTATTTGAAGATCAAGTTAAACAAGATTTAGGATTTTGTTTCACAGGTTCTTAAAAACGAAATCTCTAACCACCCATGGTAATTACTCAAATGATATTACAGTACATGTAGGACCTACAGCCATTTATAGAAAAAACATTTACTAGAAGTGAAGACCAACTCAGAATCTTGCGTCAATGTTTGTATGGAATTAATAGCTATTTCATCTTTTATTTGACCAATGTAAATTAGATAAAACATGACCGTTTATCACACTTTTTGTGATTTATTCAACATTTCTGCCACCAAATATACATAGTAAGTATATGTTCTCTTGTTACAATGCTTTTGGAGCAAAACCATTCAGTTTTAGTCTTTTTAAGCAGTGGCTGTTACATGTACCTGAGTAAATAAGATGAAATTGGTGGACAAATAAAGGTGATTTCTGAAAAAGGATTGATAACCTTTCTAATGGAGCTGTGGTCTTTGATGTATAGAAAATTTGGAACAATAAGGGTACAATTCCTCAAATAGACAATTTGCTAACACACAAATTTGCAAACATAGGCTGTATAAAAAAATCACATATATGTGTTCATTACTTTTAAAGATGGAGTTTAACATTTGTCAGGTGATCTCTGGGGCTTGCACAATCTTTATGTAAATATTGCCTGACACAAATCTGTACAAAGTTGGACTAGTCAGCCATTGATTAATCTTACTTCAAGTTTCACTTAATGTAAACCACTTAACATTATGGAAGACAATTCTTAGGTTAACTCCTATGTAATCTATGAATTTTGTTCCCATATATAAAAACATAGCTTACACAGAACATGTCCCCCACAACAGGAAATTTCGCATGAAGTGTAAAATCTGTATGTATGCCTAGTTAATCTTAAGCAAATCCAACCATATGACATTAAATTCCCTATCAAATAGGGCACTTCATTTCAGCAAATGAAGCAAAGTAAAATGTTTGATATATTGTCATGTGGCAGAAGCGTCTAACCAGGTAGAACATATCCAATCATCCCATCACTCCTTAACGAACGATTTATGTACGTGTGCTAAAAAGGTATGGCAGTTTCACAACTTCACCTCGCACCTTCTATTGGCCAAGTCATTATTGTGGTGAGATGTAAAGTTCAGTATGCTGTAATTACCAATTTTCACAGTAGTGCATGTCCGCCTCTCTAACTGACCAAAAGTAATGCTGTGCGTCCAACTTCACACCCATTTCACAAGCGCTTTGCAATTTAATGTCCAGTTTCGAGCATTTACATCACCGAGGGGAAGAGTGTAAAAGTCAAATTATGTTGTTATGTGAGAGGGTGGACATGGACTCAATTGGCCCCTTGGTGAGCTAACACTGGCCTGATTTAATGCATTGTATGCCATGGCTAAACAAAAGAATCGCTAACTGTAATGTTATACATATGGCACTGGCCCACTTTTTCTTAGTCTTCAACCAGGAAATTTGCAAGACACAGTGAAGATGAAGTCAAACAGTCTGATTGAGAGATGTTCAAATTCCTTTTATTCAAACTTGAAGTTTCCTGTTCACCAAAAAATTCTCTTGCATATGTGGCCAGCAAAGCATGCATTTTCGTTGACACTGATTAACAATTGTTAATTATGAGTGAGGGAAGGAGATGATCTGGAGTGGTCAAGCATGACAATGCCCACTACCTGCTTCAGATAGCATCTATTCTGGCACATGCCTCTGCCATCCTGAGGGAGGCAGTTTGTGTGTCTAGTAATATGATACGCATATCAAGCTAGAATTTGCAGGCTTGTTTTACAGTATTTAAGCATGATGCATGCGATACATATAACCTGTGAGTTTTTTTATATCATTTTTATTGATACTTAATGATCTAGTATCGAGGCGACATTTTATGCTGAAACCAAATCCATATTATGATAACCATTTGCACACATGAACTGTGCATACCCTAGCCTATGATGTGGTGTGGTAACATTGCATGTCTGGATTTTATAACTAGAACATGATCTAATTTATCAGGTGAAGTACTGGTCAATCACTGCTAGTGTACTAGCCCAAGGTGTGAATTGACGTTGTCCTATAATACACCTAGATCGATAGAACAAATTGGTTAAATCCGTAGGATCATCTTATCATTTCCTAGTGGTCAATACATGAAAATAAATCCTAATTAAGTAAATGTCTTAAGCTGACCTATAAACATCCTTATCTCTTATTCTCAGCTTAACATTTACCACTTAAATAACAGTTAACTAGTTAGCATGACTAGATACCAGTCTACCTTATATTTTCACAACTCTTGCTGTAATTGCAATCCATTTTATGTGTTACTATTCTTATATTTTAACATTTAATGGGAAGGTAGAGAGAATTCACACTCCAAAGTCAAAACAGGAAGTGAATCTTTGCTCTTTAATCCAATGTTGAAAATGGACAGTACAATATATATTTGTCCAATCTCAAAATGGAGCATCTGCTATCTTATAAACACAACAACTGATAAGAAAAACAGTAGTATTGTCAGTAAGATATTAATTTTCTGTCAATTAAGAGCTGATAACTTAGCCATTTCTAAGATAATCATATCAGTCAGAGTATGAGGAACAGGAAATATTCTGCAATTCGCATTGTCCTGGCAAACTGAAGGAAATTGGCATTTACTTGTTACTAGTTGGATATGTAATTACAATTTCTTGTTTCTGTGTTTTGTTACACCTTTTCAAAAAAATCATATAATATTTATCTGTGAAAGGTTTATATATGATATCTCCTTTATTTTACACAAGGGCTGGTCAAAAGATCAGGTTAAAAGATCACCATTTAAAGTCTTAATTTTAACACCTCACACTTACATTAATAGCACTCAAGTAAGGCTTAATCTTTATGTAAGTGACATAAGTTGATTAAATTGTTAACATTGGTGTAAAGAATAACTGATCTGGGATGGACTGGATGGTATTGTCTCAAGAAACTGCCTTTTTCCTGTTTCCTGACTTTGGAATATATATCTTATGCTAATACTGATTTTTCTGAAAAGGAACCAGGAAACTGTATTGTCATTACATGGTTGTCATAATCAATCCAAACTGGAGGTCACTGATAATCAATTTAGAACTAGCAATAAATGCCACTCCCAACTGTAGCAAAGATATAGACACTAATAAAACTGTGATTGTTTCTTTCTTGCAATTTGAAAAAGAGGAAATAAATGTCAATGCAAACTTACTAAAGATTTGAAAGACAAACACCTGAGAGTTGCCATAGATGTTTGATATATATTGTTAGTTATCTTTAACTTTTAGATTTTTTTTAACACTGTGCATACATGTATACCATCTTTCATAAATAACATCTATATCAATTGAAAATGTAAGAAGGAAATTGTGAAATTTGAAGCGTGTTCATGAGAAAGTTTGTGTAAGAGGAAATGTTCATAAATTTTCCATTTTCATGCAGAGTTTCATTTTCTAGCCGGTCATTATGGAAACAGCTGACCCCTGGTCATTCCATAGCAACACAAACTAATGGCTATGTGCAGAGATTTTGATGTCCATCTGTAGGTTTCTATGTACCACCCCCAAATTTTGAACAAAATGGCTGCAAAGCTGGCTAATTTGACATGTATGGAAACCCTAATTTTTGGTCAGCTTCAAATAGAAGATGATAAGAGCCAAGCTAATTTCAGGATGAATTCACCTTAATCATGTGTCATTCCCTTTGTGCAGACCATTAAATGCAAGGTGTTTTATTTCTCTGAATCTGGTTTTCTTAACATGACTGTAAGTTCGAATACTTTTTTATAATATTTGGTGAAGACTGTTTGTATCATTATTCCCTAAGGATTTTTGTGGTATACTTGACCATAGCCAAGATCATGCAACATTGATCAAAACTCTTTTGATAATGGTATCTTTTCATTGAGATATTAAAGCCACAAGTGGATATGATGTGCAGCCACCTTACAAATAAGGCTCCTGAGGTTTGAAAACCTGGAAGTAAGAAGATTATATGGCAAATTTGTCATGGCCACTTAGATTTGAAGCCACTGTATATATTGCCATTGTTGGAGAGCACCCAGCAATGAGGAATGCTGTAGCTCCTCTTTGAAGTATGGGATTACAGCTTTTACAATAGGCTATATATAAGGTGATGCCTTGTAGTAGAGAGTAGGATGCTGCCAAAGTATATAAGGAGTTATCTTCAAAATCAGGATGCAGGTGAAGAATTATAATGATGTCCCTGTGTCATCATACTTTTGAAACAGAATGAATTTGGAGGCATATTTTAGTGAAATAAGATATCATTTATTTTTAAATGATTTTGGTCAATGCCACATGATTTTACAAAACAATTGATATCTGTTGATACCCAGAATTATCCACAGTGGTGAAAATAGTTGATTCAATGTGCTCACTTCATTTGCAAATTTTGATCTAGGTCAGTAGTATGAATATCACCTTATCAACAGCAACAGATGAAACAGATCTAATTGAAATGGCCATTACAATAATGATAATACTTACTCTCCGTCTGAAACACATGACACTGACGCAGACCTAGTGAAAATGTGATAGGTAATTATCGGTGTCAAAGTGGCTTCGCTTTGCAATTACAGAAGTAGAAAACAGAGCATGTTTCACTGGTAGTTGAAAGGAGGCAAGGCTAGAATGCAACAGACACAAATACTGATGACACCGTGAGTAAACTAATGCTGACCACCAAGGTTAGGCTGGTGTATCAGGGTGTGCCATCTGGACACTAGAAGACCTCAGACTGGCCAGCCCTTGTAAGTCATCTCGGTAATTGCTGTCACACAGAAGATAGACACCACCAATTGGCATGTTGCATGCATAATCATAATCATGAATGTCATGGTCAGCTAACAATCTCAACATTTACCTTGTCTAAAAAGTATTTCAAATTTTGTCCATTGCAAATGCGGGTTTGTCCAGTGTTTGAAATTGTACAAATGCTGTTCCAATGAAAGCACAATATGTGTGCCGAATGATTAACCTGGATGACAGGAGCCTGGATCTGTGTTACAGTTGGGATAGGTTGGGATTAGTGATTTGATCAGGTGACAATCACATTGAGAGAAGGCTGATGATTTGTATACACTTTGGGTGGACACACACTGGCAATTGTATAGATATCTGCTGGTCTCCTGGGGACTGGGATAAGGTTTGGGATAACACCCACAAGTGCAAACTGATCACTCAACACAGCTTCTTTGATTTCCTTTGACGTCTGCTGCACACAATACAAATCAATGTAGAAGATTGTCCTGCAGGCAGCAGGCAAGACTCTTGTACAAATTACAAAAATGTCATTGGGAAAATTCACTAGTAAAACAATAGCCACAAGGGTATATACAATTTCGAGAGAGATGCTAGCATTTTTCAAACGTCTTCACTGATATGCAATATCTGGGGAACAAGTGTGTCAACTTTGTTTTGACAAACTCCAGCTATCAATTTCTAAATTTGATATTTTTTACTAGAAATAATACATGACAGATTCTGTTTTCATGGTCATCTGTTTGTATTCAAATACATGTCCATTGTTTAGGTGTGGTCAAAAACACATGATAACATGACAACATAACAGATTGCCATGTAAGATGCTTGAAGATGTAGAAGTTTCCTTTGCTACTGCAGAACATGATTGTTTAAAATATATGCTGATTCTATAATGTACACAACTTGAAAATATCCATCATAATGCATTAGGTACTTAAAATTGAAACTATTAGTTAATGTGTCATAAAAGGAATATTCAAAAGCGCTTACATAGGGTAGGTGAAGGTTTGGTCATAGAAGGGCGAGTTGGTGTCATTTCGAATGACCGTCCTTTTCCGGGATATGCACTCGTCATCGTCTGGACACACCTGCAGCTGCACATACGGATCGCAAAGATCCTTCCATGTCGAGCGCAGGTTGGATGCCTCCACAACTACAATAGACGCATGGAAAATTGTAAAAATTGATTCTCTTGTGCACTTTTTTCACACAATGATCATGAAACTATGCTTGACAGTGTTTACTTTGTGTAGCAGTAGCAGTAGTCGTAAGAATATCCATGTTCGTAATTTTTACAACTCTACTACTTACATTTCAACAATATTCTTCACGCGTGATTGTGACTTCAATTTTAAGAATATTGTAGAAACAATAGTGTTGCAAAAATTATTATTATTGCATGACAGTGTTTATAGTATATTTGTGTGGTTCCCTGTGATCCCTTTCCACCTTTCGATAGATAGCATCTGTAGAGAACACAATCTGAGAGGTGTTAGATTGGTGCAATGGATTTATTTGTGTAAGGAGAGACTTAGGAGGAGGGTTTAGTTGGTTATGTAACCTTCTAAATTAGTTGCAGAAGCTGGTCCTATGACTCCATAGCAGTTAATTATATTCCTGTAAATGATATGCAGGGTCTCTGACTGCAATATAGCCATACCATTGTTCTAACAAGCATTTGTCTTGATTTCATTTCTAATTTAGAACACTAAGGTATAATATTATTATTAGATGTACAATCTTCCTCATCATATCTGAATTCCGTCTATGAATATGCTGTTAATGTGGTCCTGTATCCTCATGCTAAAATACATACATGTGACACTGAGAGAAATGATAATACCCTCTTAGTATCCAAAACTTTTGTTATTCTAGTGTATAGACATTTTTATTAGACAAGTATCAAGCTACTTAAAATCACTGTAAACAAAACAATATTGTTGCTACAAACCTGGAGAAGACATGTCTAGTTTTATCTTTATATCTTGAATAGTTTTTATTCAAAATTTTATCATTCAATCTTTTGATGGTGTTGATGGAGTGTGTCTACAGTTGAAATCTTCATAAGAAACTAACTTTTACTTAATCATATTCTCCCCTGGTACATTATTCACACCTTCCAAAACTTTGTGGCTTCCTTATGAAAACATTAAAGTGTTCCTGAAACCCCATAGTTGTGCTTATCACAATATTTTTATAAAGTGAAGTTTCACTCCACAGGAGTGTGGAAACTGATAAATAAGGTGCCAAACAAGCCAACACTACAATACTGATAGCCAATTATAGGTGATCATGTGACTTGTGCTAGTGAACTATTCTCCCTTTAAACTACATTATACAGAATTAAGCACCTGACAGAAAAGATGCTTTATAACATTTATGAAATAGCTATCAATTAAAACAATGAAAAGTGTGTATCTAATTTTAAACATGAAGTTTAGTGATATGATTTATATTACCAGATACCTTGTAATTTACCTTTTAACAGGCATGGATGGACAAATTTTAACCCCTTACATTTTGTGGCTTCCTTATATAAACATTAGCATGCTCAGCAAACTAACTAGTAAGCCTTATCACAATAATTTAATAATGTGCATTTTCACCCCACAGAAGTCTAGAGCCTATGTAAATAAAATGCCAAACAACAAAGAAAAATGTCCCTTGCCACAGTTATTTACTAATTAGTGATCATTTTCAGGTGTAGTGTGGGTAGTCAAAGTTTCCTCTTCAGAAATTAAATAATAATGATTACCAAATTAATTGAAAGTTAAGATGGTTAAGGTTTTTAATAAACTTCATTTTCTACTAAATAAACAAAATTACCAGCTAATGTAAAATACATATTTTGCAGAGCTAAATTACAGTTAGTATTTTACAGTTATGTAAATAAAATTTCAGATTATCTATATAGCAAGACCTTGTTAACAGATTTTTAACTTTTAGAGTATAAATGAGATTAGTGTCAATTTGTTAATTAGTAATTCCCTTAAGGTTAACCACTTAAATTTTTGGCATTGTTCTACTTATACTGCTAACCTCAATCATTGTGTAATTAACTTAACCTGTAAAGGTGAAAATATCAATCATTTAGTGATATGAGTACATTTGAAGTATTGTAACTATCCATCATTTCAAACCTTACCCCTGAATGACAGAATGTTAAATATTGGTGAAAGCTCAGTGTCCACAGGCAACATGACATGCCCTCCAACTAGAGTTTAACTGGGTTCTCAACTGGCTACTTTAAAAACAAAAACAACTCATTGTGCTCAACTATCTTGCATAAGATACCCGTGCAAACATTGAAGCATCTCTTACAAATCTGAAAAAGATGTGCCTTTGGCTCCCATTTTTGGAAGGCTGTGTTTTGTGTTTGATGATCTTAGTAAAGAAAGTGTTGCATGAAGTTAGGTCCCAATTGAAAAAGAGTAAACCCTTCAGGCTAATGTGGTATAATATATGATTAGAATCAACAACAAAGACATTATACTGTCCTTTAAAACTTAGAATACAGACATTTTCTGCTACATTTTGTTAGAGTAACTTTCACGCATGCTGTCAACGTAATTGCTTATTTTCCAGTTTAGGGTCAAGAATATGTATTGTTTTTAGTCTTTTCAGTTCACCCATATCACACCTTACAATCTGGTATAGTCACATTGATCAGTGCTTCTCATTTCTTAAGTCTAATAGCATTTTGCTAACCTATTTTGTCATGTCACCATCTTTCCCTTACTTATCCATGTTAACATAAGTTGTTAGTACCATTTGCAGATTGCTTTATGAATGTGACATACTCGCTAATTGCAACCCAGGGGTTCTCAAACTAGTGATTTGCATGACCACATGATATTATAATGATTTGTTTATGTATTTATTTTATATTTTATAATACTTGCCACTTTCTAATGACTTTATTTGTATCGAAATAATAAGTGTCAACACCTGTTAATTGATATTATTCCTTTCCATCTCTATATAAAGAAAATATACATGAGAGTCAATGTTCATTATATGCTCTATTTTTCGCATTCCACATCAAATCGTCTAGGTTTAGATAGTTTATATGTCACATGTCCATTGGAATATCAAGTTCTTGTTAATTATCAATCAGTAGGACTGGCATTATAGTCCTTGGTTTGAATTTACTTTTGTGCATTAAAATGTATTCAAAAAGAGCAGGACTTGAAGTATCAAATGCAAATATTATAAAAGAAGATAATATATGCTGAGAAGATTTAATAATTGTTGTAAAAACAACATAAGTAGTTGAAGTAATTGCCCAATTGCTTATTGAATGTTATTTGAGATGGGCTAATTTTCTACATGACTTGTTTACTTTTACACCAATAGTATCTATAAGTTGCAACTTGATAGAGAAATTATTGTATCTAATATGACTTTAGTGGCTTCTTTAGTGAAGATTTTCTTCTCAGTAAACATGCAAAGTTCTAAAGTTACATAGAAAACATATTTAGTTAAGTCATTTAAAAGCCAGTTAAGACTAACTGGCACCTTCTTTTGTATGCATAGCATAGAATAAAGTCCCAATATCTTGTGGAAAGTTAGAAATCGACTTTCATCTTGCTATCCTTGACAGTTTATAGCAACTGTAATATCTTTACTATCTGACAAAGACCTGATTTCAAGCACATTTTCTACTGATTTTCTTCTGAATTCAAAAAGTTGTATTCTTGATGTAACACCCCTGGGATAACATTACCTTATTCACCAGAGAATGAAAAGGCCTAATAAAAAGTTCTACATAATCATGTTTTTCTACCACCATTTGAAGTATACACAGGAAGGTGTGACCTTTGAAAGAGCTCCACATTAGCATTAGCTCATTATGCCTAAATAATGTGAAAAATCCAATGCCATTTATTATCATTGGTGACATTTGTTCAGTGGAACAGCATTTTAGTCCTAACAATATTTTTGTTTATGATTTTATAGTCTGCCCGATGCTATTTAATTGGGAACAGCCTATCTTTTAGCCAAACTGTTATGCAGGCTTGCATAGCCTTTTTTCTCTCGGAGGAATCCAAGGTGTTCCATGGTGATTCTCATTAAACCAGCTTGGTATCTGCTAATATTCTGATGGAAAATCTGCGTGAATTCCCAATGGTGTCATAATATGTGCTATGCGGTGTGTGTGTTTTTAAAACCAGATTATGATTCAACATACAATGTACTTCTAATGAGGATACAAGTTTTAGTAATTCAAGCCCTAACTTCTTCAAAGATGTACATATGTAAGCCCTATCAGTTTCGATAGCTGATTAGAAAGGCCACCTCTTACAATGGCACTTACTTACAAACATAAACTGTATGCTTAAGGAAGATTACTTACTGTGAACAGACAATGTATTCCTCTCCAGGGCGAGAGAAATCTTCAACTGGCCTGAAAAACATAAAAGTTTTTGCATTAACATGGACAATTTTCACCTTGATGGGGGAGCAGAACTTGCTTCATGGTCTGTCTTTGATGTGGTAGGATTAGGTGGAACTCTTCTGCAGATTTAAAGGGACAAAAATTGATCAATAAACTTGGTACCAGTGGGGTGAATTTCCAGTATTTAGAATAAGTATCCAACTACAAAAGCTTGTCATTTATTTATTTATATGTATGTATTTATTCATTTTCTTTATCATTTTTTGTCATTTATAGTGCATCTTATGTTAACTCATTTTACCAAAACGGAAATCTCAATATCTTCAATATACTTAATTAAATATTGGAAATATTTTTTATAGGTACATGTACATGTAGTTTAAGTTTTCAGTGATTCAAATGAGAATCATATAAGTTCAAGTGAGTTGGATTTTATATGAAACATTGGTAGTTAGCTAATGAAAAATGAAAAGAACATGGTGATTTAATGATCTGAAAATTAAAGGGGCCTACTTTATAATTGCCTGTGAGAGTATAGGCTTGAAAAGGACCTGCAATAATATTACAGTTGCTGGAATAACTGTGGGACACGATATACACATGTTATAATGTACTTGATGACATCCGCTCTACCAGGTGGATGAAATGTCATTTTCATGAACAGAGATCGAAGTTTTAATTCGAGAAAAGAGTGTTTTTACAAGGGTTTTACTTATCATCCATTTGAATGTTCTTATAACTATAGCAATGAATACTGAAAATGATATATATATATTACTAAGTAAGTTTAGTGGCTAACATATACATATGAAGATTCAAAATCAGTATTTGAACTTTTAGGTGATATATTGACTGATAAACATTGGTGTCACACACACAACTTCACAGAATTCTTTATGGAAGATTCCTGCAGGGCAGGCAAACAACTCTGTTACAGTAACATTCTGATAGTAGTGACTCAAACTAGATCCTATAAAGCAGTAATGTACTAATGAAGAAGTTTGTCACTTGGCTGTCAAACATGGTGGTATCTCCATACAGAGGGTGTCTTTTCTGTGTGATTGCTGCCCCAGGGGTCAGTTCATCAACATGCCACAGTCACATTGTACCCCAGTGGTCACTAGTGACCAGTTTCTACCTATTGGCATTAATATAGGGGGTTGTTGCTTAGCAGAAGTGCTGAAAGCCCCATTATGTTCATTAGAAGGTGTTAATCATTTCCCCTGCATGCCCCACATGATGATTACCTGCATACCTCCAATGCTGTTTTCATTAGTCCACAACCATGAAATTACTCTAAAACCTGTCTCGAACATTATTGCAATGGCTCTCAAGGATACATTGGTATTGGGCAAAAAAGTATTTTTCTCATTACCTCCAGTACTTTTTGAAAGAAGCTGAGGTGAATAATGAAAGTTCTAATTTTTGTGTTTATGTCATGGAAATACTGCTTTAGAGCAAAGCTGTTCCCTGGCTTGAGGCATGCAACATCATATTCAGCTTTTGTCTTACAATTTGCAGTGGCATTTAAATCACTAAGCATAACAGTACTGTATAACATTTGCCAGGATGTATTTGTCACATTTCTGCATTCCATAGTAGTCAGGGCAGAATTGGATGGGAGGGCCAGCTATGATTTGCTTGCTGCTTCCAGACTATGATGATAAGCCTAAAATTGCTGGGGCAATGTCTTATGTAAGAACAGGTTAATATGTCAAATGCTTGTGGGAATGAGATTTCTTTATCAATGAAATTGAAGTGCTTCATATGAGAATTGGAGCAATTTCACAGGCATTACAATCACATTCAATGATCACTGTTGACACTACCCTGTCCAGTGTAATAAAGTTTAAGTTCTGAGTAATCATGGGCTATATCTATCTATTTGACTATTTATTGCATTGCTGCAGCGCTAAGTTTGTAGCATTTGTAAAATGTTATCTGCATACTAATACGTTCAAAGTTTCAATTATCAAAATAGGTCTTGGTTTTGATGATGAGGGAAAGATGTAGACAGAGACAGCCCTTGGGCATGTTATGATTCTACATATCCATTAACAATTGCTGCTCTTTGAATATGAGACCCTAATCAAGTCATCACCTTTCATAAATATACACTGACCCCTCAGTATCCATGCAGATCAAAGACATGGGGCCTCATATTAAGTTTCAGTTAAGAGTTCACTTTGGACTAAAGGCAGGAGACCCTAATGGAAGATGGACATTTAAATGTGCAGGAAATATAGTCCATCTTTCCCTGCGGGCTGAAACTGGGCCAGGAGCAATCAGACACAACAGTTTACTGCAGGTTTATGACCCAAGATGCGCTTTTAATGAACCCCTTGATTTATAGCATAAATATATGTATATCTATATCATAAAATCAGCAATGAATGTGACATATCCATTAGTAAAGTGGGAACTGTTACCATGTTGTAAAAAATCCCTCAGCTACCTCTTAATTGGTCATAAAATCATGACTGGTCAGTGGAGTAAAAATTGTTCCTTCAGTACTGAGATTGCATGACCATGATCTTTGCGTGGGGGATTCGTTTTACTAATTGCACCTTCTGAGGCTTTGCATGTTTGGGAACTGATTTCAAAGGCTGGCCAAAACCTTGGTGTTTGATGACCATAGGAGATAATGTTGGAGTCCCCCTTTGTACATTGTTACATAAAAATCTTTCAGTCTTAAAAGGATGAAAAAATCCTCCATCTGTTTACTGACTAAACTTCATGTTACACTTTGCCTTTGCAAATTTGGTGAAAGCAAATAACAAGGTTTCTACTAACTGTTCATGGTGACCATAACTGTATTGATTCATGGTGTCTCTTTCAATCAAATATCTATTCCTTGGAATTGATATCAATTTCAATACTTCCATTTAATGGTTTGACATTAAGCAATAATTTGTTCATATTATTATTGTCTCATACGTTTAATAGCATATATTCTGAACTTGTCACTTTTGATTTACTACCATTAAAAAACATCACAGAATTCACCACTGCTTTAGTACAACAGAAACCTGGTTAGCAGTACTCAATCATGAATTAAAAGTTATTGTAAAACATCATTAAAAATCTTATTGCTATTTAAATCATACAGGTTTTATACACATACATGTATATGTGCACAATTCTCACTGAACTGTACGCATTCAAAACATTCAAGAGATGCATTGGTTAATGAAATATGACATTTTTTAAATAGGGTAGGTCATGATAATATACTCTAAGAAATTAAGTTAAGATTTCACATAATGCATAGCTGTATTGCCATTCTATATTCCGCCTATTACATTGAGAAAACTGCATTGAAAATTATTAATTATTATATTCTTTTTACCATTGTGCTTGACTTTCTTCTTGGGTGAGCTGGTGCGACATGGTGTCTTGAACGGTGTATTGCTGCGATTCTGGCTGCATCTTTGGGAACGTCCTGGTGTTAAATGCCCCACGATTTGCCGAGCGTATGACACATTGGCCATCGCAGTTAGGCTTATGTCCTCTATTACGGAACTAGCATAGTTTCTAGTCATTACCACAAATAGAAAATCCTGTTCTCACGATTTTAAGCATAAGTCAGATTATATTATCCTAAAGATAGTATAAGTTCACCCTTTACATATTGGCAGTGATGTGTACAACAGTTATTGAAAGTTCGTATATAATAAAGAGTGTAACGTGTGTAATATCTATATTACAAGTTGATAATCCAATATTGGTTAATCTCTGACACTTTGGGTCAATCCGCATCTGACACTGATCCAATCAATCCTGATTCATCCAGACAGTGATCATATAATATGTAATCCAAATCACACATCACACCACTATAGCTCTGCACTGGTGGCTTGCCACTTTGCAACTGACCAGACTCTGTGTTTGTGATTTGTCACCTATTGGCTGAAACCCAGAGGCACTGCTTCAAGTGCTTGCCCAGCCTCTGTCATTCAAAGACTGTCCATCGGTATCAGCAATAGGTGACGCTGGGATTATGGCTGCCATGTATCTCAACCTTTATCACACTGTTGTCAATTGGTGCCTAGTGTGTTTTGTCATTGCTGCTTGAGGCTAGAGGGGTGTGAACTAATCTTACCCCACTTCACACCAATGCCAACTTCTTGCATTTAAATCACAGGGGTAGACTCTTATCAACTGTTGGTTACATATAGTTTCTCAACAAACAACAGACTTCTATGATACTCCAGAAATACTTAAGTTGTCTGGTGTTTACACTTTCAATACTTGACCAAATGTCTGGTGGGTTCCTAGAGCTGAGATTTTAATTAAATATTTTTACTGGTTATTTTTGTAGTCCATATTGGCCACATTTCATAATGTTTTGACCTAACTAGAGTCATCTCAGTTTGCTATATAATGATAATGGTCCATTGTGCATATAACATGTTATAAACCAGTAATTACAATGTGAGTGAAAGTAAAATTGAACTTGAGTTATTATGGAGCTTCCATTTCTTTGACTTATCTGGTTGTTACATTATTATTTCCCTAGTAAAATCAGCAGGTAGCCAGATAAATCTTTTGTTTAGTCACTCAGTGTTGAGTGTTAAAGGTCAACAATCTTATTCAAAGATTATCTTAAACTTGTGAAAGTTATACTTGAGTTGACTAAAATTTGCATTGTAATCTTTTGTAATTGCTTTAATAATTGAAATTTATGATAAAGTCACGTTGAGTAACAAGCAAGAGTTAACAACATAAACCTGCTAAATAGCAATTATGTTCAACATGGCTTATACATGTAGTTTAAGTGAAAATCAGTAGTTTTTACCCTTTGTCATAGTTACAAATAATATTAATAGTAGAATGAGAAGACGGTTATAACTAATCAGAGTAAAACTCTGAGCTTCATGCTGACTACATTGGTATTGCCTAAAATGACTAAGGTGTCAAGAAGTCTTTTCCACCATTCATTTCATTAGACCATGCTCTCCAATTCCTTTCACAAACAGATCAAGTAATAATACCATCTCCATATTGTCCTGAAAACATCCTCTTTTAATTTACAAGTTAGCTTTTGCCAGAGGTAGGCATGAATTTCAAACATATAGCACACCAGTGATAAACATGTAATATTTAATTGCCTGACACTGTGTACCAAATAAATCTGTCTGCATGTCAAATTCAGCTCATTTGCACTTCTCTATCCAGCATCGTGGGTGATCAAGTAATGTATCCTTGCTAATATGCAAAGTAAATGCTATATTCCAGTGACATTTAAAACCAAAGTAGTGAACTGAACAAAAATCCTCAAGCCACAACAGAGAGTATAGCACCCAATTTCATGACCACACTTTTGAATGGCCATTCAAATTGTCTTCCAGTGGACCTTCATCGACCACATTACATTTTACTTTCTTAAAATCGGTACATCCTGTAAACTATAATCATTCGTAACATCAAATCAGAATAATGCTCACGTTTTATATGCCATTGATGAGCTTTATAAATGATGGTATGCGAAGTGAGACACTTTTTCCATTAGATTTAGCACCTTATGCGCAAGAACTGCAGTATAAAACAAGTATTTCCTGTATGGGAAAGATGCAAGAGTATGGCTTGATGGATCTCCAACTGAGAGGCCAACACCAAGAGAAGACCAAAGTCAGCAGGAGCAATGGTTGGGACATAGCAACAGCCTTTGTGCAACAGGACCCTCAACAATGCCATGCAACAAAATAGATTTTTCAGTGAAGAAAGATGCACACTGACGCTTCTATCATGCAGCTCCATTTATCATTTTTTCTTTTGTGGACCAAGGATATTGGGTCAGAAGTTGCTCTGTTTCTTATAATTTGTCTCCCAAGGTATAGATGAACCTACGTTGTATTGTTGGCCCCAGCAAGTCAGTATGATAATAGATTATCAATTTGTATTGTGTTCAGTAAAAATGGGTCAAGTGAACAAAGAATCAAAGTGATGTTCACAAAAATAAGAGCAACCAAAAAAGATCACGGCTATTGATCTTTCTGTCTTGTTTATTTTGGGTGCTGTTATATACTTATGGTGCAATTGGAAGCATCTGAAAGATATTTTAGATTGAATGTAAAGCATACATAATGGATCAGAGAGAAAAATTGTTTATTCTATATCCGTTAGGCTATGAAAGTGTCCAGTATCTTTGGTCTCTGTTCATAGATTGCCAAACATTTCATTTCTATTTTAGCGTGGATGGTATGGTCATCATTGTTTAGTATATTGTCAAAACTTTCATAACTGACACCAGTAAATAACTACTTTATTTGGTTATTTAGAACAATTTTTGTTAATTACAACATTTTTATAACATTATTTTAAGGACACGATTATGAAAGAATTGTTCACGCGTGTTTTTGAATAAAGAATGTGTCTCACCAAACTACAGTTAATGAGGTTTAAGATGACATGAAGTACATTACCATTTTGTCTAAAAACTCCTCTTAACTGTAGTCACTTTCAAACAATCCAATTTAAATATAAAGCAGTGTGAACCAAATTAAAAAGAAATTGACACATCAACTACCACTCCTCAATTGAATGAAGATATTTTGACCATTTATCCTTAAGAGCAATATCCTTTCGTTATAATACAAGTTTGGTTTAGGATCCCTCCTAAAATAATTAATTTCCCATCACCATTAGAATTCTCCCACTTGGTGAAAATCTTGATTCAGAGGTCACTTCTTAAACTAATCAAGGACTCACTGGTCCTGCATCCTTCATGTAGAAATTGGTATATTAAGTAAACCCATTGGGCATTTTATTTGTTTGGATAAGAGAATATTTTAGGAAACAATGTGTATATATGCTTCTTTTGGTCTAGAGCTTTTCCCCAAAAGGGACCCATTATTGTCATCTTTGCTTAATGAAGTGGACTTTCTATATTATAGAATTTATCAATATTATTTGAGGTGCTTTCCAATATGTTAAGATGGGAACATAGCTGGAATTTCTGTTAAATCTGTTACCATTACACATTTGAAATCAAATGTTGAATTGTTATGAGCAAATGATGCAATTCAATCTGCATTTTACCTCCCCATGACAGAAACCCTCAAATTATCAATTATATTTTATCAAACATAGATTAATTTGTTGAATATAAATACTGATATTTTTGTAAAATTGTAAGAACCAGTATTAAGCTTTGTTTGTAAATGTGAGAAGAATATATGAGAGCCTGTCACTAATGAATGCGTGATGTTCTTCTTGGCATCATGTTCTGCCCACCTAATTTGGAAATCTACAGGTGTAATAATCTACAGTGATACGAAATAAAAAATACATTCATCAGCAATATTCCTGTTGTAGTGTATTTGCGGTTATCCAATCGTCGTTACCACTATTGTGTATGTGGAACCACAACAACATGATATAAACAGTTTAATTCTATTTGTATTTGTACACTTTCACCTCACATACAACTACACAAACCCCATGACGTCATAAATCTATAATAGCTGATAATCGCAAATACACTACACCTTACAAACTTCTTTCTGGTAATAATAGCTGAGAAAATAACTTTTTTAGAAAAATGTGCTCACTGTTGACTAAGTGAGATAAAGTTAATAAGTTAATTACTGATAGAACACACATTTATTCCTGTATGCCACTCTAGCCACCTAAACTTAGACTCCATTTTTAGTGCTGACCATCATCTAGACCTTAGAAATTGCAAATGTAATTACAGTCTGTTACTTTCAGCAAACCTTGTGACATGGAATCTCAGTAATTTTTGAAGACGTTTGGTAATCTTGTGCAACTAGAGGTTATGGCAGATGAACTGCAGTATTCTTTTTTTCAATGGGATCACTGGGTGGGGGACTTTAATAATAGGGGTAACTCTCAAGGTAGCATATTACAGAGAATGTGTATTTAACATGTTTTTTTCTGAAATGATAATTGTTCAGATGCATGTTAAATGGAGAGCTGTTTTCTGTAAAGCACTATAAAGCAATATATTTTAGTTTCTCAATCAAATATTTTGCACTTATATTTGTCATTTTTGATTTGTTACCTTATTCTGACACTTGAAGAGAAAACCATAGTTAATTGTAAAATGGTATGCTTTTCCATTATTGTGTTATGTAAGGTCTTGAGGGTATGGAAGAGAACTCTGACATTGATTACTGAACTCGCTTTTAATATTAGGAATTATGTTTTCCTTTAAAATCATGATGTGCAGATCTTGTGGAAACATGATACAAAGAGGGATCTAGTGAAAAGCTGGTGAAAACTGTTAAGGGATTTCAAGGGATTGAATGACCTATCATAATACCAAAAATGTTTGTAAGTGATTTAAATGTATCATAATGATAAAAAGAACGTGGTAACCCTGCCCCTTACTGTGAAAACTGATCTTATATTCATGTATCATCCTTCCATTATTGTGCTACTGAAAATCAGATTTATTTTTAGCTGATACTTACTCTCAAAATGACTATTTTGGGTCATCCTACCATAAAAGTAAGAAATGTAAGCATCTGTTTTTGGGAGCATTGCAAATTACTTTACCATTGATATTGAGTTTAAATTTCAAAACAGTAATTGAAATTTAGACGAGGTTGAATTGAGATTTATTATTTGAGTTTAGATTTTAAAAGACAGTTATTTTTATCAATATTTGTTATTGAAAGAATTATATGAAAGACATTCAGTGTCCCTGCTTTCTTATGAGGTGGGATGTGAGCATGGTGCCAACACCTGACCAGCAGGCCTTTAATGGTTCTTGGTGCATGTAGATGAGGTGGCAACCACTGTTCTCAGGCTTCATATTCGGAAAATGATTACGTTGATGACGCAATTTTCGGAAATAGTGTTTCATAATAATGACATATGGTGGAAAAGACATCTGGCTCCCGCATGAGATGAGTACTTTATATTCATTGCATTAAACTATGCTTGTAAATTCACAGCTTGTTAGATTAAAATATATAAGAATGCTTGTAATAAGTTAAGATTAATGACATTGTTTTTTTCTTCTAAATAGTAAAAACAGTTATGTATGATGATAAAATATCATTGTGAATGATATAATAGTTTTATATGTACGCCCTGTGTGTTTCACAGTGCCTGCTGATACATTTTCAACCTTCTCTAGAGATAAATGCATAATTGAGACGAAAGGTTGAAAATATTTTTTATAAATACTTAATAAAGTGATGTTGTTCAGACAAATGTATATTGTTGTTAACATGCTGAATGATTACTCAACAAATGTTCTTATTAGTTGATTCCATCAGCTCATATTGACCTCTGCAGCATATTGATGGGATAGGCAGAGTGATTTCATCTTTTATTCTGAAATATCCCAATACCTTTGATGATAATCACTGCTAATGAATGGGTAAAACAGCTATTGTTTACTCCAGCCATATCTCACCATCTTTTTGTGGTGATATCTCACTTGCTGTGACTTCAAAGTCTCTAGAATGATATGCTGATTTCTCTCTGAATGAAGGTTGATGGGGCATAAGATTGCATTAGTCATTGGTATCATTTTATCTCATTAACATAGTAACTACTCTGTATCATTATGCAAGTTTGTGACAGATTTTGAACACTGATTTCATGTTGATGTGTTTGAAAACAAGGGATGGGGTTTCGAATTTCAAAGAATGTAAAAACTTAAGATTTTTCATCTGAATATGCAAAAGTCCAAGTGAAAGTTGCTAAGGTAATACAAGCCACTGTTAGATCAGAAAAATGATTGTATTTACATTGGAAATGACTATTGATTATGAATCTAAATTTCGACTGGAGTAATTATCACCTCATCAAATTATGAAATAAAACAACGAATAGTATGAATGTAAAATTTACACACGTTATAACACATTGGCATGAGCTAAATAGAATTAATGAGAAAATATGTTCAAATACATAGTAAAATGCAATAAAACTGTCTAGAAATTTGACCTGGCTGGTTGGAGACAAATTGAAGCCATCCAAGTAAGACAAGGTACCCCCTGAGCAGTGTCAAAGGTTACACATTAAAATAATCCCCATACTGTACAACTTGCTTTATGCCTTGCATCACACAGAGCTCTATAGTCTGTGTTTTGATTCCACATGCTAAGTGACTGTGACATAACGTAATGTTCCGGCATGCTGTCAGTAACATCTCTGTTTCTCATATTGCACTGGACATGTTTTATTGCTGAAAGTTGATGTAATAATGAAATTTAAATCATTTTTCCATTCTATTTTATTCTTTTCATAAGAAATGTTCCTGAAGTAAGAAAATCAGTTTTCTTTTATTTTTAGTTCTTTTTATGAACACACATTTCTGAAATGAACACAAAATGAGAAATGATTATCACTTTCCAATGCAGTTACAAACAGATTTAAAAACTTGTACTTTTTATTCTATCTTTGACATGCTATATAATTATATTCACTAGATAAATGGTACATGCACCTCCTAAATACTACTAAAAACAATTGATATTGGTTAAAATAACACATCTGCCTGTTGAAAAGAGTCCTTTTTTGGTCAGCTTAAAATACATGGTTTATGCAAGTGGCATCTAAACAAAAATCTTTGCCTCTAACCAAGATTTATAGAAGATTTTGAGTTGCACAAATCTAGTGATCTATATTTGACCTTAAGCTTTAATGATGCTGAATTGGTCAGAAATTCTTCCTCATAATATCAACGTGACACAAAGTGGCCATAATTGATGCCAATAATCTCCAGCCAAACAAGAAATATAATGATGGTCCACGTCCGCAAATATTTAATTTTTTCGGTCTAGGGATGCTTTTGACAGAGGCCAAATACAGACTTTATGGGGTAAAATATGTAAGCTCTTTATCAAATTCACACACTGACTTTGAAGGCCTGTTAAAAAAAGGCAATTGGAAGATGAAAATAGATTGACTTTGTTGGACAGTGTTATGATATCATTAAAAATTGAAAAATACAATTGATTCTGCTGGTGGTCACAATCTTTGAACTACATGTATATATACCTGTAGTATGAAAATGTAATTACTTTGCTTGACCATGTTGAAGAAAGGGTCAGTTAAGATGATAAGGAGGTCATATTTACATATATGCTTCAACAAACATAATTAAACATTACATTATTATTATTTCACTTTTCTTGATACTGGCTGATTGAAATATATTGGGGGATTCTCATATGAGGTGAACTGTGTTTCATGCCCATCACCTTTATGTCAGTTGTGGTGGAAAGTGTACTGTACAATGTATGCAAATGGATCTCATATTCATCATGTTATTGAACTCATTCATGTGGTTAACCAACCCTAAAATTTAGTCTGATCTTTCAGAAATTGCAATTTGATCCTTGCTCATGAAGTGTCAAATTTGAGATGATAACTCAGTTGACTAATAACTGTTCATCGATTGTTTAATTGCTATTAGTTTTGGAAAATTGAGCATTGAAACGTTGCAGGAGGTCAAATAATGGTCAGTGTGGTTTATCAGAACTGGCTTCATGATGGATTTTATGTCTTCCCAATCATCGACTGTGTGAAATATGTCTTTGGATTGATAATGTCAGTGGGATGTCTGTATTCATTCAATTAA
Source organism: Streblospio benedicti (assembly GCA_019095985.1). Classification (NCBI taxonomy): domain Eukaryota; kingdom Metazoa; phylum Annelida; class Polychaeta; order Spionida; family Spionidae; genus Streblospio; species Streblospio benedicti. The sequence goes on along the minus strand of CM032660.1, from coordinate 20,604,447 downwards.
CAAAGATGATTCTCCATAGATCTATTTATTTTGCATCAGGTAACTGAAGTTATTTCAAATAGTTTGGAAACCAGCATGCGTTTTCTTCAAGTAATTTATAAATGTCAACTGAATTTAATTGATACTCTGAAAGTATAATGAAAATGATACCATGGCGTTGAAATAATTATTATTACACAAGAAAATATGGAAATGAAAAATTCCAAAATATGAGCAAAATTTGAGCAAATATATAACTAAACAATATCAGTTATTGCATCCCTATACCTCATCAATCATCAGCTGTATGGCTGTTCTTTCTTACGTTTTTCTTCATTTAGAAATATTTTTAAATGAAAATTAACATTTTCTGACTTTATTCACATTATCTTTCTAGAACATGTACTGTGAAGTCCAAGCTGTAAAGTTGAAGATGAGGTACATCTCAGATCAAAAGATGGGGCCTTTAATAAAGCACTTATGTATATAAGGCAAGGAAAATTCTTTGATGTGACATATTTCATATTAGTTTGAGTGGGGATGCATAAGGCACCTGTTGAAAGATGAGAATAAGCAAACAATGGTTGAATAACATTATAGCTTCATAAGAAAGAGATGGGTGAGAAAGTATGAATAAACATGATGTGATTTTTAAACCTGATCAGATTTCATTGGATGTTCTTTTCTTCTGGTCTAATAAAAAAGTAATTGTATAAACTCGACCAAATGATCTATTGGACTCAGTGTCTGATATGTTCATTATAATTCAAGTGCTTCTAAATAACTTACTTTTAAATTTCAGCTATATCATCAGAATATGGGAGATGGCAATAGATATGTTTTAAGGGTAGAAATAAAACAATATTTTCTTTGTATTAAAGTAATGTTACATCATAATGTAAATTAGATTTGTAATCAAGTTAGATAAAGCTTATATTTATGGATTGTGTACTATGTGCCATAATCTGGTAATACAAAGAGGACCATTGAATAGGTATCTTATTAGGCTAAATTAAGTTAACACTAAATTGGGACTGGAGGCAAAAATGAGTTAACTGAGCTACCATCTCTGATTCTAGTCTTGGCTGAATGGACAAGAAGAATAAGGCATGTACATGTATGATAACTGATTGGAAAGAACAGATGAAAAAAGATTTATACTAAATGAAAAATGGTCATATTGAAATAGCATTGGTTTGTCACTTCATAGCGTGCTGATGTGTTTTTTGCTATTGTGAATTGGAATATGGATGAATTGAAAATCTGAAACTTTAGCAAGACTGCTAAATGTGTTAACAGTGCCCTTCAGCAACACCAATTGTAGGTTCCTGCAATAATTGGCAGTTTGGTAGCTCCCCCAGAGGCCCCCCTTGTCTCCAAGGAACACATGTTCAGCCGAGCCCCTTCCCGACCATCTAGTCAGATGGTCAGCGAGAGGATGACCACTGGTCAGCATCTCAATGGCCATTCCTCGGGCCCCAGCTCCCACCCCTCCATCCCAGCCTTTATGCACAGCACCCACCCCACTGGGCCAACTGACCCATACACATCTGCACCAGTGGTGTGACCATGGGCCTCCTTCCATTTGATCTCTGTGTATGTCTAATTAAAAAGAAATGATGCCTGACATTTGCGCATTTGAAGCCTGTGGAGGCAGATTGAATATTAATAAGGCGCTTTACAAATTCATTAGAGAAATCAAAGATTTTTTTCCCATTAAGACGATTCAATAATTGCACGCCATTATTTTGACAACTGTTGCAATTGGTCATTACTTGGGAGGAGAACAGGTTGAGCTTTGGAGAAGGTGACGTTCCATGTTTTGAGGCCGGGCAAAGTTTCTTTAATACCTTCTCCTCCAGCTGCTTGTTTGATCTGACAATATCTATGCCTATTATCATTAGAATCATCAAGATATCAAAATCTCTTAGAAGTTTACTTCAATACATAGGCTGGTATACCATTATTGTTATTTTAACAAAAGTTATGTCATCTTCATTGTAATGTGCTGATGCAGATGTTTTCGTACAATTTCCTAATATTTGGACAGTAAAATATTCATGTCAAATTAATGGGGGATCTTGTCTCTTGGGTTTTGCAAGTATAATCATTTATTTCATTTTAGTTTGGATTTTAGAAATATGAAAGATATTAAGAATTTTAATTTGCGATTGCCCTGCATGGTATTTAAAATGCATTGTGCTTGATATTTAATCAGAGAAAATATATTTAGTATCAGCGTGTGTATATTTCTGGTATATGAAATTTGAATATATAAGATGGATTGACATGAACCTATATCACATTGCATGTCAGAAAACACTGAGTGCACATCTGATAAATATGTATAAGGATTAACAACAATCCATGGTTATCATTTAACATGGTGATGGCAAAGCCATTAGGCGGCCATTAAAATCTTGTCATTCTTCACTCCTTCCATTTCACAGTTTGTCTCTTCATGCCTGTCACTTTGACAGACTTCTATTTTTTATTGGAGAGAGGCACGCGTCTTTTTACCCGTCCATTCAAACACCTATGCATTTTATGTTGAATTAAACGTCTCCCCATTTCTTCAAAACCCCCATTAACATCAATGAAGGAGGGTGAATTATTTTAAGATAGTGGTCTGTGTGTCATACATTTTGTTGTATGATGTGTATAGGGTAACACTTTCTTATCTGTATATATAGTTAGATACCTAAAACTATCTTCACCATACATTAAGATGAATTTAAGCTAATAAGGGTATCCTTTATCAAATCACACACCGGATTCATATATCTTCGTAAAAGTAACAGTCAAATCAGTGGCTGACATCTGAATAAAAGTCACTTTGGTGCTTTTTTGAATAGAAGTGTGCCATACATTTTATTGGATAGCTTTCCTCACTTTAATCATGACTTGTGTCAAGTTTGACAAAAATGTTTTGTCCAACTGGCCAACTATAAAAGTTCTTAAGTGTCTAGTCCGATTATATCAAACAGAGCATGATGTCCAGATACTAGTCTTTAATGCGTGCCTCATAAATCAGATAACGGTCACCAGTCATCTTCCCTTTCGATATTCAGCTATATTATAGTATATATACTAACAAAACTAAATGAAATAAAGGTAAAAAAAAACACTAACCTGTTGGCTTGACCTTGACCATCTTGGTAGAGGTGATAGTTGTGTCTGATCCAGATACAGTTCTACATGTCTCTATATTTTCCTTATCTTCAATTTCATCCAAAGTTTTGTTAATTGACTGATTGTCGACAGACCATCTTGAGCAACTAGATGATGTGGAATGGGTGGAAGATTTTGGTTGTTTAACAGACCTACATGATTTTAGAGAACTCTTTGATACCAATGAAGATGTATCAATGTTTGAATGGTTGGACATCAATGTAGACTGAGGTGATGTCAATTCTACAAATCTTCGGAATACGGAGCTTCTACTACTGAGCAAAGTACAAGTTCTTTCCGACTCTGTTGTACCATGTGGAGTCCACACTCTTGAAGAAGGTGTACAAGGTTTTTTAAACACTGGAGTAGTTTGACACAAATCCTGAGTTAATTGATTAGTACTGACCACTGTCATGTCCTTTTCGAAAAATCCATTACTAGTTTGTTTACTTCTAAGTGAACTTGCCACTGGTGTGTCGGGCAGTAGTAAACTATCCTTTAGTAAGTGTTTCTTTTTCACTGATGGAAGACACCCAGGTAGTATAGTTCTATTCTCAATGTCCTCATCCACAATGTTCTCATACAGACCTGAGGCCTCTGTGCCAAAACTCTGGCCACTGACACCTGGTGTGAGGCATAGCCTCTTGATTGGAGACACATAGCTGGGCTCGTGGTCCAGCTCAGAGTTGGAGAGGGTGAACTCTGCAAAGCTTGGGGGAGGACTTGGAGATCTGCAACAGAGGAAATAAATTGGACATATCAATTTGAAGTATAGAAATTGCTTGCAAATTTACATATGATTTGTAATTTTAAGTCTTCTCTAATATGAATAGCTTGCATCAAATGATATTTATTTTTGGTTGTTATTGATTGAGGTTTTCGTTTCATTTGATGTCTTAGGAAAAAAGTATTTTGATTATACAATATGAAAAGAAAATTTATTGAATTATTATCAATCAAGTTTTTTCATCATTTTTTAATATTTACAGTAGGATATTTTCATACTAACATATATAGATTTAACAAATGCTACAAAAAATATAGAATACATTTAAAACATAAAATCTATATTCTTACTTGACAAGTGGTTTCTTTTGCTGCCGCCGGGCTGCCTTTTTATCCCGGCTGCGTAATAATCCCGTACCACACAGCATCGTGTCTACAACAGAAAAAATGTCAAAACATGATTTCTGCACTTTGTACATGTAGGGAGATCTTATCCAGTCTTAGACAATATTTGAAATGCTGTCTCTGGGAACAGGATTTTTAACAAGTGAAGTCTGATGAAGCAGAAAGCACTGGAGTGGGTTAGAAAATAGACAGTGACCAGTGCCATGTATGGGGCAATGTGACAAGTAGGTGGAACGTCAAGATTAGGTGTGATAGGGGAGGGCGAGCATGTGACAGTCTGTGACAACAGTCAAAACAACAAATAGCAATGACAATATGACACAATACAGAAAGGCACAGGTTGCTGATGAAACTGAAGTACAAGTTTTGAAACCATAATCCGGTGTGAATTTATGGGAATGTGGTGTTGTTGTTGATGGTTTGAAGCTTCATTGTCATCTTTAGTTACTGTTAAGTGCGATTGCCACCTGCTTATTCTATCTTAGAGTTATGTGTTAAGGATGAAATGGACGAGTTAACAGGTGTATTGGCCTCACACTGCGTGCCTCGTTTTTTTGTTGTTGGTATTAACGTTTGGCAAAAGAAGCTGATAGTTCATCACCAAGTAGAATTGCTTGCTTTAGAGCAGTATCATATATCATTTGGTGACACCTTGCAGATTGTCTTTTGTAGTGCTATTACAGTGTCTAGGGAATTAATCTCAAGTACAATGAAGTTTTTTCCTGCACCCTGGGAAAAGGGCACTAGCCTCTTAGTTCTACCCCAGGCAAAGCAAGAAAATTTGGAGGGCTGAGCCATAAGTAGTATGCCTCAAGGGCTAAAGAGACTCCTTGTTAAATAGGTAAAGAATCAAGTGATGGATACAGTTCTTGAAGGTCAAGGTTGGAGGAGAATCTTGTTCATTCTATGTGTAATACACAATGAAGTTGAGCTGATGAGGACACAATATCTGTTTTTATGATATGACAAGCGCATTATAATGTGGCGCATGCATTTCCTGTCAGAGGTGGTTCTTGATGATTCGAGAGACTTATTCAATGACTGGCGAATAATGGGAACCATTTCAATAGATCTGCATTTCACATGACCCACAGGTTAACTACGTTATTTAATATGTATTTTTATTTCCGTCTGAACGTTTATTATTTTTGTATGGGGCTAAATTGTAAGCATTTAAAACGTTCTGCATCTGTTACCATTGCAAACGTCAAATTTTGAAGTTTCGTCTTATATAATTATATTGTGCAGATAATAGATAATATCTTTCACAAAACTAATATTTTGATGTAAGTGCATTAAAGATAAATAGAATTTTAATATCATGTGTGAAATAAGTCTTAAAGTTTCATCTAGTCCAATTTTAAAAGTCTTCTATTCAGGATTTATGCAAGAGTGGTGTATTTTTATGTTTCTGTGTGTCAGTAGGACACTTGAAAATATTATTACACAGAAACTTGACCACTTGAATAGTCGGCCAACCAAACACTGGGGCATAGAACTAGGACTCCCTCGAGTGGTTCCGTCTGGATCTGATAACCTGGGCACGTTATTTATGGATCCTGTGATGGTTGAGAATTGAAAATGTTTAAAATATTGATGCCAGCGCATCTTGAACATCTTTGATAATAGTAACACAATGTAAGTTATCTATCTGGTAGAAAATTTAAGCTTCTTTTGTACAAGCATTAATTAACATTAACTGTTTGAAGCTCATTGGTAGTAGGCTTAAAGTAAAAACTGATCTCAAACCAGGAGCATGTGTTTAAAAAATATTATTTTCCCAGGACTGGTGACTTGCATGATGTGGATTATCCTAATCTCTGGCCACCCGCTCTGGCATATGGAGTGATTTATCAAGTCTACTGGACAGTGGACTGACCAGCAGCAGATAAAGCATGCCAGTGGGGCCGGCCACGCAGAGATAGTGTCAACAGTTTTATTTTGCATTTATCATATTGTCAAATTATTGAATTTTCTGTTATAGTTATAAGATTTATTTTGAATATTTGTTTCCTTCTCTGTGGGGCATTTAGAATGATTAATGATTTGCGTTACTATAAAATAGTGATTTACTTTTTCATATTGTTGTTGGCTGTTTTTTTTTTCAAGTTCATACAAATTTTTTAGCATACCAGGCTATGATTTTTCAATAATGAATAAATGCGATGTGCGAGTTGATATTTGTTCTTAACCCGCTGGGAATATCTATTCATCACGACGTTCATCATGTATGTGTACATTTGACTCTGTTCATTCACAAATTGTCCATCAAATATAAAAATCCAATCAGCCTTAAGTGATGGCACGCACAGCACATAGCACTTGTAATAGGTGTCGATCAACAATGATGCTCTGCAAGTCAAATCTAATATAAAATGATGAACTTGAAGAAATAAGGCTTTGCTTTTATGCTCCCCACCAGGTAAATGACATCTTTCAGTATTGCTTGCCTCACATTTAACACCCATTAGCACTTTTGAAGTGGAAAATCTGGCCATTAACACAGTGAGAGTGGGGACATTAACTCATATACGACATACTTAATTATTGCTATGTATGGAGTAAGCATCTAGCATATTATTTACCATGTAAGGAGCAGGGTGAGGTAACCACGAGGTGATGACATCAGGTCAAATTCTTAAGCATATAAGGAAGGCCGGCGTGACGAGCACGAGACCCATGGATATAATTGCTATTTTCAAATCAAGCATTAAAATTTTGAATCTTTGCTCTGTCAAGGCATTGTCTTCCGGATAGGAATTGCATGTTTTATTGCTTGTAAAGAAATCAGCTGCTGAAGAGAAGCTTGGAATCGTGGTTGTTTAACTAAACATACAGGTTGTGCACACCCTGAGGCAGGCTTTTGTGATCTTGAGGATGATGTCATAGGCTGGTCTCATCAGACCACTTCAATGCTCGTCAATTCAAATTTACTTCTGACTTCTTATTGTTGTTTTTCATTGTCAAATCAGATTTTCTTCTTAATACTTTTTTATCATCTTGAATCAACAATTTATATGTTGTATTTTTTGTTATGTCCTGCTTGAATCTTATATGCAAAATGCAAAATATCTGTCATCACTGTCTTATTGTTCTTTTTTTTTGCTACACATATTCTTTTTGAATTGCATAACTGACACTATAAACCTAATATGACATCAAGTTTTATGTGGCATTTTTAAGAAGAAAAACGTAGGCAGTTTTAATGCACTACAGGTGGTAGTTACATCCCAGAATGTTCCCACAGCGCTGCCCAAATGTATTATTGTAATCGCAATAGCTGATCTTTTAAACTTGCCCATTTAAAAGACATAAATATGCATATATACACTAGAAAAATTGTAATTTCTAGTGATAAACGAGTGATTAGATATTTCTGGCTGGATGCAAATATGACACGACAGGTGGCTTGTAAAGCCGTTCGCCCATTCTTAGGAATAAAAACTACAACATATAGCAAGAATCAGTGGCAATGATTTTGATAAAAATGGATTGTATGTCAGTGTCTGGATCATAATATGACATGAATATGATGAATGGCGCTGGGATTACGGTGCAGACAGGCAAGTGTTTGGGGTGTGGATCCGGGGCTGACTTCTTATGGAGGGGAGGGGGTCAGCAGTCTTTGTCATATACATGTAGGTGTCCGATGTAATGTCAGACTGTCTGACAGAGGTTGGTGGTTTGGGGGAGGGCGGCTGATTTGGGGTTTTGGTAAACTGTGTCACTATGTCAGCCGGCTCAATGAGCAGGTGACAGGTCAGCAGAATGAGCAGCTCAGGTGATGGATTGTGATGCAGATGCCACTTGATTGATTAGAATTAATTGGACTTGCTTTTTGTAAAAGCCATATTGGTTATTTTCTTTTTATTATTAATGGGTTAGTATTGGTAGTTATACTCAGTATAAAAATTCCATATATATTGTTATTTTTTTGTTTAATAGGGGTAGTGGTCTTATTTTTTTCAAAACATTATTCACAATATTATGAAAAATAAGTGATGCATCATGTTTTAAGTTTAATTTTAATTCAATTCTTGAGTAAAATAATTACCAAATACTGTATTCAATGCATTTATATGTAATTCCATGTGGAATGCCTCAAATCATGTTTTAATAAGCAGAGACAAGCAAATCAGATATCATTTGATGGATAATGTTTCTATCAGTACAAATTGTTTCGGACCATTTCCAGTAATCGATTGTATATTAAACACCATTTATATATGTACACAAATCTCATTGGGTGATTGATAGGATTCCCAATACCTGTACGTCTGTCACGAACAGCAAGTAAAATTAACTATTATAATTAGTCAGCTGATTATTTTTATCCGTCTTCAGATTTATTTTTAAGAAAATTATTCAATAGATATATTATGAACAATATATGATAGTGGGCTTAATTATTTGAACTATTTTCTGTTGAATACAATTTTAGAATAGTAAAAGTAGTTTCTTAGTAGACTGGAAATATGAACTTACAAAGGAAAAATATCTATGCCTATTATATATTTTTATTCCTTACAAGATTCCTTACATTGCATGTCTGATGTTAGTCAGTAATGCTATTAATAGAAATATGAAAAGTTAGAAAGTTTATGGTAACACTTTGGTGCTCTGTTGATGTTATGGGATCAAGAAGATCATTGCAGCTGAGATAACAACTTGACCACTGGTCAGAATACATAACACCCAAGACCGCAGTGACCTGGTCAACAGTGGTCACTATGGCACAGGCACCATCAATGCAAAAGTGCATTTGACCTATTGGGCCGGACTTTACAGATCAACCGCTGACAGTTTTAGTACCATAAAACTTTGCTCAAACAAACACAGTTGTGTAGGTCACCAAAATTCGAACCAGATGCCATTTGTTCTGACCTTGTTAGTGTATTTTGTTTGGATGATGTGGGATTTAGAATTTTCAACACTTTCAGTGTCCGAACCATCCATGAATAAATTCAAACTTCCGTAAATTGTAGTTTTATCACATTAAGAGAAACAAATAAAGTTAAGGTATATTTAAGTTTACAATTTGCATTTTTCAACTGCATATATTGGGAAGCTGATATTCTAGATGCTGATGAATGAAATGAAAATGGGTGAGTTCAGTGAAGCTTGTCAGCCATGTATCAAGTTCTTTGTGATAATTGAAGTTGTTGATCAATTGCAAACAACAATTGAAATCTATAAGATATACTAAGAGAGAACTTGTCTGGAGAGACTTGTGGCCGATGCTGGTCATTCTTTTTGTGACAGTCTCCAGCGGGTGCTGTGGCCTCACACAATGCGGTGCTGACAGGCCCAGATACTGCTATCATTGCCTTTCATCGAGGTTTATGTTCCATATTCTTGGAAGGGATGGCTTTGTACAGTTCTTTGATTGTATTTACAAGTGTTAATTGTTTATTTCATACCACTGTTGCATGTTTGTGTTATTCAATTATCATATTATCGGAAAACAAAAATTGACTCACTTTGGTTCCACAAGAATTACAAAAAATATCACATCCACTAGAATTTTGATACATCGTGATCTGACTGACATTTAAAGCTACAATAACAAACTACATGTTCTGTAATTTGGCTGTTCAACGTCTTCTGTTAGAAAAGTAACAGACACCCCATTTAGGAAAAAACAGTTCAAAGAAAACTCTTGTACAGTTACACTCACTTTTGTTAAAAAGCAATAAAATTTACAAAATAAGCATGCAGTGGGTAGCAATACCATATTAGAGCTGCCTATGATCCCTGCTAGCTATGCCAAGGGTCATACTCCCCTGGTCTTTCTGTTTGAACGTAGCATGCCACCATAAACACCCCTCTATATCCAAATTTGAGGGGTTAATTGATATCCCCTTTCACTATATATCAACGCTTTATGCCAAGTATTGACCAAGATATGCTCATGGCACCAGCTGGTCATTTCAGGGTCTTGCTTTTATGCGATTTTAATTCTTTCCAGTGGCACTAGTAATATTTTCTTGCCTCATGTGGCACGATTTATTAGCCTGATGATCACAGATATTACATGACGCCTGTCGCTCATAAAGATTCGTGCGCACAAAAGCAATGACCATTAAAGACATGGGGGTCAGTGACTTATAATGGGATGGGAATAAGTAAAGCTAAGTAAAAAAGTGGTGTCAAGCCCATATTGACTTGCGTCTAATTGGACTGAAATGGACTGTGTCAGATATGGCTGGAAAAGCTATACTCATAAATATCTCAATGTTTCACTCTTCGCATGGGAATATATATCCCCTGGGGTGTTTTGTGGTGGGATTATCAAGGCAAATGTAATTTATAGATGCACTCTGTCCTGTGACATCTACTTAGCACAGAATGAATTCCATTTTGTGGCAACATTATCAGTCTTTGTCATCTTTGCTCATTTTGTAGCAAATACTGACAATCATCTTGTAATTTTGAGACCGAGGCTACTGCTCTAAGCTGCTTTCATGATAGGTCATAGTGTTCAAGATTTATGCTAAAATATGATACATTTGACCAAAGGTAAAGCCCATTATACTGACCGGTACAATGGTTTATGTGCTCGTGGTCACCAAGATGGTGAGGATAAAGATCAGGTACCCTCCACCGGAAGGTTATGAAGTTTAGTCCTAGGTCGTTGAACACATAAGTTCACCTGGATTTTATTACAGTTAATTTGAAAAAGTTGATGGAAGTGATTTTATTGAAATTTTGAATAAGAAAATATTAGCAGTATTTTCTTCAATATGGGCTTTTGTTAATAAGACCAGAATTAAACCGCATTCAGAAATTGAATTCAGATTCTTTTTATCCAAATTAATTATAATATGTGGAATATGTTTCATGCTAAGCTTTTTCAAATATATTTTTGATTGCAGTTTTTTAATAAACAACTGTAAACAACAGCAATTTGTTATCTGCAATTTATGAGCTTCTAGATACATGTATTCATCCAACCTGTCTTTGGTTAGATCTCTATGAGCTATCCTTAAATGTAAGCTGTCAAATGACCACTGGTTATCTGAAAATGATGACCATGATTCTTTCTAATGTCCAACAATCACAGTGACCACAGTCATCTCAAAATGACCATTTTTGTTCCAAGGTGTTGATTATTGCTTTAGCATCCTGGGAAGGAAGTTACATTTTCAGAGTTGCTTACTGTTTTAAATGAATTGATACTTTGTTATTTGCAAAGCGGATGCACTGATGTAGATTAATAGGACGTTTTCTCCTTTTTAAGACAATTATGTATGGTTTCAGGAGCAACATTAGTGTCACAGTAGTGTCCCATTATGGACATACAAAATGAATGTCTGGTCACAGAAATAAACTTTTACAGATTTATGGTGGATTGAATTGCACACTAGGTCGAGAATGTAGGTCAAATTCTTCCATTTATTTGTTTCATTGAAAAGAATAAATTTTTATTGAATGAATCAAAGAAGCACATCATATTGACTGAAATAGCAATATCAAGTACATGTTGTGGTTAATTATTAATTGTATATCCTCAATATTATGTAATATTTGAATATACATATACATGTACATCTACATCTATCTATACATGGACATGAGTATGATGTTAGATATGACACAACAGTCTTCCTAATTGTGTCATGAGAAGTAATGCATTTCCACAATGCAATCAGCTTAGATACTACATAATCGACTCATTTACAACTTACAAACTCGTATGACACACTGGATTACATACATTGCATAGTATCATATGTTTATATGAATTTAATCATGAAAGATTCAATAATCATAAAAGTTCATTCCTAGTCCAAGCAGAAATGACTTTTCATGACATAATGCAATCTTGTATGACATATTTCCCTTTCCATCTATGACATCGCTTTATGTTAATAACTTTGATGATATAACAAATATTTGCTCATAAAATACAATGCAATGTTGAAGAAATACATGAGCATCTTAATAAAAACAATTCAAATACCTACTTCTCATTTAATGTTATTCATTTGCTTGCAACAAATTATGTTTATTTACTTTTTTCACAAATAAAGTAAAGTATTTACGTGATAGAATATTTACAATATCTACATGAATTACATTCTTGATGATTCTGGATTGAAGAAAATTTATTTATACACATTCTTGAAGAAATTAACATTTGCCAGTCGCTGTGAATTATGGGATTGCTAGTAGAGAGCTCATGAATGTGGGTCAGTAATGGTGATTATGTCAAATGCTGTGACTAATGATAACCTAATTCTAAATCATTATCATGCTTAATGACGTGTGAGATGTTTAATAGATTTCTTTATCTGCCAATGGATGAAGATCAAATAGCATTTCTTTGTCAGGTATCATTGAAGTTGAGCTTATACTATTTATCATTAATCTAATTACTTATGGAATGTGTTTGTTCTTGATCTGTCTGACATCAGGACTGGAACCAGACAATCATTTTGATTAAAAATCTATTGTGAAATATTTTACAAGCATTTCCCATTATGAAAACACTTCATGAATATTCTAATTGAGTAACAGAGAGTGAGAAAAGTTTCTCCGCAAGCCTATAATCATTGTATCCTCAGAATTCATTTGAATTTCATTGAGTTAAGCCGGAGTGAAATGTAAACAAAAGATTGACTTTATTATGCAGTGAGAACTCTCACACTCTGTCAGACTGTAATCCCAAATGACAGATCATTTTTTATAGTGTGCATCAAAATCATAGGGAGCGTATCATTTCATTAATAGCACCGCCTACTATGGCACAATTAACCATGATGCAGGTGCTTATGTTCAGAATCCATTGTCTTGAATCAAGTGCCTGCGACTTTAATAGGCAGGTGCCATGATTTTTTGTAGCACATTGGTCTTGAGTAGAATAAGGCTACAATACATCACCCTCTAAATGAGCCAGCCCTTGCGTAATTAAAACAAATGACAGTGGTTTGACTTTCACACCACAAGCTGTGGAGGCATTATCGCGCCCGCATGAATGGAGGGAGGAAGGACCTATCGAATGTCAAACATGTGTCCCTTGATTTCCATATTTCCCAAAAAGGAATCGATCTTGATTAAGTCAAGTTGGTACTTGAGATTGAGAGAGGTCAGTATTGTTTTCATGAACTGTGCATGAAATTAGATTATTGATGTTGTGCAAAGCCAATTGACCACCCACTGGAGAACATCTATCAAAACCATGAGTGATTGCTTTATTCTCTATTTGTGTGCCTTATATGGTAGTCCTTTGATCCTCTATGAGTGTGTTGTACTGTCTTCTGGCATCCTATAGTGTTTGTCTCCAAATTTCCCCATCACCAGCCTTAAGGTTTCTTTGCAAAATGAATTTGAAGTAATTTTTGTGAGAATTCAAATGAAAATATGCCTTCTGATAGAAAACTCATAGTAACTTGCAAAATGTACTGTATAAGATTTCAATTGCAATGAAAATATTGATACAATTGCTAAAATTAGATGCTTCATTTCCTTTAAATTCATTTCAGACCATAATCCATTTACTTTGTTATTTTTTCCTTCAGAAGCAATAACTCCCTATGCTATTATCGTTTTGATTCTAAACCGCAAATTTTGAGATCTATGTAGAAATGCTTTCCTTATAGAAGATGTTCAATCCTGCTTGAAATTTGTACCACCAGCTGATCAAAGAGTGGATAAAACGCATCATAATAATTGTTATAAAAACTTTCATCCTTTGCTTTGAGCTCACGTTAAACAGAATGCATACGTTTGGCATCCAATGGACATATTTAACAAATTTGTAGCAATAGTTAGAGATTTATTCTGTCAATAAACTACAGATATCAATAGAATCGTTTAGTGTATTCATGCGATTTAAAAGCCAGTGCGTAGAAATGCTTCGCAATCAATGCAAGTTAGGTATTTGTTCATAAGTTTTCCTCTGTGTGAGACTACTAACAATTAACTTTGCGAACAAATAAGCATCTTTCAAAATGAGATGGATCTGTGTGAATTGCTATTATGCGGTTGTTCATATAAATTTTCCAAATTTTACATCATATTATCAAGAACCGTCAATTTATGCCTCATACCGGTATGGTCCAGCTTCAAGGATTCAATGATATGAAAAAGATGTTCGGTCTGGACATTCAAGTGTGTAGTGTTTAATGGATGACAAGTCTAGGAAGAGGAGCCCAGTGTACTTGTTGACAGGTTATTAATGATGTGGGGCTGGTCAGCTGACAGATTCAGTGGACAGTGTATGGAAGGGGTCAGGGGTTACAAGCTGTCCTGTAATATAAGGTTTATAATATAAGAGAAAATCCTCTCAATGAAAACTTATCCATCAAATCATCAGTTGTACATGGGAGACAGTATGGTAACTGTCTGCAGGGCTGACCATGAACGTTTCGTGGGAACATTATCTTATTGCTGAAAAAATCACTGTATTTATGAATTGTCAACAGACTACAATTTGGAGTAAGATGATACTTTGCTTATCGCTCTTTTCCAATGAATGAAGTGGACATTTTTACTGTAGGCCTCTTAAAATCGTGATCTTTTGGGTCACTTTTATCCTATGTGCACATATATTTATGGAGTATGCAAATTTATTTTAAGTTCTTTTTAGATGAGGGAAGACCTTGTAGAAAGCCATTCACCCACACGCATCTTCAATCATTAACATAATGTATTGTATTATGTGCTTTGATGGAATGAACTTGACCAATTCTTTACTTAGGGCAAAATAATGTTCACCTGAGCTTGTGCCATACCCATTTGATCATGCATTGATGTTGCCATGTCCTTGAAGTGACGTGGTGACAACAGTGGACTACCATAATGTGCTCCAGAGGTTTTGTTGATTTTCAAGGTACGCGCTTTGGGGGTTGACTGATTATGACAATGATTGTATATTGTGGTTGCATCTTCATGGAACTGAATGAATGGAGTATTAAATTCATGACAACCTGTTGCTGGCATTATCAATTAGTTCCATCTAAGGTTCTATAGTGATTATGTCACTTGATTATTGCAGCAGGTGCCAGTCTTGAGATTATGCATGTCCTTCTGTGGCCTTGCGGACAGACATCTTGTAGTGCCATGAAACATCAAAATGGATGGTAATATGGAGAAGATAGATATTCCGGTTTTAAGTCCTATTGTTATGTTAAAGAAATCTCTTCAAAATCACGATAAGAATGAGACAGGATGTAGAATGATCAAGTATCATCGCTAGCCTTCACTGCTACAGGTGCCAGGAATGAGAGATATTGCAATTGACAGAGACAGATGAAGTTATCAATTACTTTTTGTTCAGTTTCATGTTGAATTTTAAAACCCTAGTTATTTCAAAATAAACATAGATGAGTGTTTTCTTTGGAAGCTGATGTCACTTTGTGCAAAGATTAAGAGGTTTATCTCATTAGACCATAATCCTTTAAGAATGGCTTTGATTGGCTGGTTGTAAGTGGATTATGCTAATTACTAAATTAAGGCAATGAATGTGGCCTTACTTAGGTTGATTTGACTTAATCATATGTATCAAACCCAGTAATTCTGGGCTCACTATGTGTACATTACACATTTTCACTTTAATGTACACATGTAGTGTGTTAGTTAAATCATTTATGCAAAAGCTTCATGGAAAAAATTACAGAATACTTTTGAAAATGGATGGACTCAAATTTTAAGGTTCATTTTTGATATTGAACACTTCATTTTAAAACATTCCTTCTGATCAAATTACATTGCTAACCAAATGTAATTGCTTTTGAATGGTTTTGTGATGCAAATTTTGCTTTTAGATATAAAAATGATCAATGAGAGTGATTGAACATAAAATACTCAATACACAATAGCATCAAGTGAGATGAATAAATGTCAGTGAAATGATTTACTTCAGTCATGATTATTTAGTCTTCTATTTCATCATTTGAATTTTTTATTTTACTTTGCCATAAAACCTAACCATGTACCGGGGTAAGTATTTTAGAAACCTAGTTTTTGAAGATTAACTTTGCATTTTGCTATGAATGTAAATGAACAAAAGTATTTGGTAGCTTTTGATTTCGTTGTAGACCCAACTCATATCAAATGTCTGCCATACATTGGTATTAGAATATTTTATCTTTATAATTATGATAATTTGAAAATAAAAAAGCCCATAATATGTGCTATAAAATATTGATTTCAAAGGTACCAAAAGCTATTAAGCATAATTCTCAATAACCTATGACCTAAGAATAAGTTAGCCATCTGCCTTGTTCCCTAAATGTGTTAAACAACCGAGACTGACCTTGGGTGTGGACCGGCAAGACCAGTAATTTCCTGACCTTTCAGGATGACCCGCTAACCTTGGGTCTATTCTGCAGCTCTGGCTGTGTCCATGTGAAGCAAGCAGATTTGGGGAGTCATATTCATAATGTAAACCTGAATGTATTACATCGTGCACATAATGTTGTGTGCTAAACCTTGTGGGTGCTGGCACTAAGAAGTCACGGTTAAGTTGATTAGGGCGATTTGCTGCTCAAGTTCAATATACGTTTTTGTTGATTTTAAAAGAAAATAATTGAAGAATCATTGGGAGGCGGGTATAAGTATGTGACACTCTTCTGGTAATGATTAAAACTGTTAAGAATATGAGCATTTTTATATGGAAACCATTAGTGATCATTAGTGCCAAGGCTGCTGAATCCAAAAAACAGGATTTTTAGAACAAGTTAACAGTGAAAAATTGAAGTCAATATTAGAAAATATATTGCAAGATCATTACTTTCTTAATGTTAGATGATATTTTGGTGCTATGAAATGATAGCCCCAGCTCTCCCCCGAGCTTAGTTTAAAAACCTTTATTCTCAACCTTCTAGTTTGTCGGGTTGGAGGTCATTGTTGGAGAGCATGCATCTTTTTATGGTGATCATGGAAGCTCATATTACGGGGGTAAAAGAGCAGGTCTGATGGTGTGTTACCTAACATTGGTGACCACCCGTCCAGCATGTCTCCAAACAACTGTGCCCTTGGTTATAAGAATATGAGCTATACAGCTATTGTTTCCAGCCTTTGGTCATCTCATTCAAATTGCTAGTTATTCTAGGCGTGCATGATGCATGGTTGAATAGCATCAGTAATTTTGATGCAGCAGTAGGAGCTAAACCATGTGAATTTCAAAATCAGGAACCTGTCTGCTAGTATTGTAAATACACTCTACAATGGCAAAAGTGGAATCTATAGAAAATGAGTGATAATTAGTGTTGAAAATTTGTTGACCCCTTAACAAGTTCAATGACATGAGATGGATAAAGAAAGTAACAATGAAAATTAAGATTTTTCTCAGTTTCTATGAATTTCATGATCCGGTATTGAAAACGTTTGTTCCTTATTTGTTTAATACATTTATATTTACTTTTTAACGCGTGATTTTGAGATTATGAGCTAATTCTTTTGTCAGCAAAGTTCTAAAGACATGATCTTTTGTACCTCATTTTTTATGGAAATCTCATTGTTAAGTCGCGTAATAATGAAAATATGCAACAGAGAAACAAGTGGTTTTCAATGTGATTTAGTTACTTTGACATCCATGTTTTACCACAAACTCAGAATTTCCACAAAACAAATTATTTTACTTGAACCAAAGGCATGTGTTAAGATGTCACATATTTTTAAAGTTGCACTTCTCTTAGAAATATCCTTAAAATTAAATGACAAATGTTTCTACGCCACTGACTTACATGTGGAGCTGTGAACCACTCTGAGATGATCTGTAGAACATTTCAATAAAATACAAACATGATTGACCCTGCTATGTTTCTAGTTACTTCTTATTATAAACATGGTTTGACATTCTTTGCACTTACATAATGCTGTTAAAAATAATAAAAACTACTCGATAGAATATTTAATTCAAATGAAATAACGCTTTATTGACAACTCAATATCATTTGTATGATAATCTACTCATCATTGCGTATTTACATGTATTTTTAACATCATCTCAGTGTCTTAAAGCAATTCTGTTTTTTACATGAATTATTTAAATGTAAGATGAACTGTGTTCACAAATCACAATACACTTCAATAAGTACAATCAAAGCTAATTTGAGGAGACAAGGTCAAATAGTTCATTGTGAATATTGGTCTTTACAGAAAGACAAATGAGTGAAAACAAAGGGGTAATTTTCATCGTCCTGTTGAAGTAATAGGCGAAAATGTACGAACTAACCCTATTAACTTCCTATTTGGACTGGCAGTGTAAAAGTTAGCATCTTCTCTACACCTGCTAAACCTTCTGTCCCGGCAGGAGAGAATTTGTTATTAGGTGTAATTTCATAAACAGATTATCCTGAACAATCACAAGCATTTCCTAATAGAGACATCTCAAGGTGAGATAAGTTACTCTCGTTCATTGCTCATTTCCGTTTGAAGACACTTGGATGAAAAAAATGTACCAAATTAGTAGCGCACCAGGCAGTAATAGACAAAAGAAACAGACGGCATTTGATTTATGCATTTGAAGGCAGAGGGTTGGTTATTGATGTGCTGAAAGAGAGGTGATGTAAGATGGCATGTTCCCTACATAGGGTGAGGGACAGTTGGCGGAGGACCACCTGTCTTTAGGGAGGGGGTGGTGGCAATCACCCACAGCTCAACCCCTCATTACAACTTTACAAGCACAATCACAATGAGAGATGAAACGACACAACAGCACCACTTCTTGTGATTGTAATAGCAGCTGAAATGGTCAGCCCTATTGCTGTCGGCACAGGAAATAGGTAGTTTAGATTTCCTAAAGTGACCGTTTTTTTACAGATTTTATTGCAAAAAAACTTCAGGTCATTGTCCGGTGTGTTGATTTGCTGATATAACATGACGGGTGACTTCATTCAATATGGGTTTTATGGTTTTAAAGGTTGGGCAAAGGCTAAATAAAGGTTGGGCAAGGAGGTAAAAAATGGAGCCGAATTTAATTAAAAAACCTTTGAAGTTTACAGGATTTAAACAGTGGATTTTGTACTTTGTTTTGCAAAGCTGTAATCAAATTGAAAAAAGCCATTGCTGTTTTTAAAAAAAGTAAGTAAAAATGATGAAGGACATAGAGGCTATGAATTTGCCCTTTTTAATACTTTATTGACATGTCAGTTAATGGTGCTAAATAAATATTGTCTTGAATAAATATACTTTGTTTAACAACATAATGAAGAAAATTGTGTCAGATTTCCTCATTATTAGATAATCATAATATATCAATAGATGATGCAGAAATAAGTAAATACATAATGTTAAATGAGCTAATGGAATATTTTGCCACAGTGAGGTGAACAATGAAAAACGTGCAGTCTTTTTTAAACATTTGACATTTATAGAATTCCTGTGCGTCAGTGGCTCCAAGTTCTGTGAAGACTCTCATGAGACGGCTGTTTTTATAGCTATGATTGGTGATTCGCAACAATTATGCATATGGTAATTGACCTAAAGTGGTGGTAAATGAACAGACTGTATACAGTATACACACATTTATAGCCTTCTACGCAAATGATTAACACATCATAGAAGTGAATTTGAACAGAAGACATGCAAACTTGTAAGCTAACTGATGGTAATGTTATCATAGGGAAGAATATTTCAATGGACATTAAACTAGACCATTTCACCTATTCTTTCAACACATTTCTAAAGCAGAACACCAAAAGCTAACAAGTTCCGAGAACACATGGCTTCATCATTGCTTCATTCTGTTTTGACTGAAAACAATTCCACCAATTTACAGAATTTTTTGTCATAGGTAAACACAAATTATCTGCCTCACAGGGGATCTGGAAAATGTTCCAAATGTAGATAATCTAAAGGGTGAATCATAAGGGTAATTAATACCTGAATTAAGATCCATTTTCTGCATAAAATCTGCATATTTCAGGGGATGATGTATGATGCTAAACATAACTTTCAAATTTGTGAGCTCCTGAGAGAAATCTACCTATACTTGCCGTGACCCTGAATCAACAAGATGAGTTCATTAGTGGGTTGTCAAGTTAAAAAGTACATTTTTTGTTCACATTCTTGATAAGGATGTGCCTGCTTGGTATGGCTCTAGGCTCTGGGTCACTTGTCCCCTGGGGTATGACCTCCATAGATAATATTAGGTATTGCCACAATCGGTTGAAATATTCTTATCTCTTTTTAGTTCACATTAAACTAGAACTAAAACAGTCTTTGCAAGAGCAGTTATCCATGCACAAGAACACGAAAGTATTTCTGTTGTTATTTACAGGAAGCTAATTTAATGAAAATTCTGATTGTTGTAAAAAATCACACAGCAGTATCATCATCTGTCACATTCTGTCAAGAAAGTTAATGCAATTTAAGATATAATTATCACTTTTCCTGTTATAATAAGTCTAATTCCAACAACTTTTCACCAACAAGTCATTAATTAGCCGTGTGTTGTGTTGGTGACCTTCACTTTGTTCACATCAGATATGGCTGCCACCAAGGGAAGATGATATTTGGTAAAACACCACGGAATCATCTCATTTTTCATACAGTTCAAAGTGAAATCAATTGATTGCTTCATTGAATTGAAATGAATGTTACATTTTGCTAGTTTATTGTGAGCCACAAGTCGATAGACAGCATGAATTGTAATAACAAACAAGTATTACAAAGGTTGGAAAACCATGTACTTAACAAATGCGTTGTTCTTTGCAGCAAACAAAGCTTTAAATTATTTTCATTCATCGGCAACCGTTTTTCTAGTAACCTTCTGTATCTGTGATATATTTTGTAGCTGAAGAATATATAAATTTATTCATTTATTTATTTTCTTACATCTTCGCCAGAATTTAAGAATATTTGTTCAGACATCCTTTGATATATTGACCGATAGATTTCTTGTTTTCTTGATGATTAATGCTTTGCAGATCTCGATTTAGAGATAATCTATCATGTCTTGTAAACTTTGATTAATTGTACTTTCTTCCTATCATCACAGGAATTTGATTTCAATGCAATGTGGAAAATGTCACTTAGAAAACTGTAATGTATTGTAAGATTAAACTTCTTTTGATTGTATGGCCATCACTTTTTATCCATGCATTGTAAGAGTGTCCTGTGATACTATGAAATCTTCAAAGCGATTTGAAAAGTTCAATGTTCTGAGCAAATGCTAAAAGCATATCAAGTGAAGATGCAAAAACATCTGGGGCCCAAGAAGCCTATCACTGGCACCTGCGAACTGTATAACGGATCAGTAAATGCCCGTTTATAGAACCCTGTCTCCATATATAATATACTGTATACATTAAGATTTACTGATTTGTGACCAGATGTATATGACAATATTACAGGTTGTCATCTGTCTTCTAAGGCCCAGTGTTGTTTTGTAATGCTTTTATTTGTTGCGAGGTGTGCCGGTGATATTTAATGGGGTGCCACCTTGTCGGAATGGCCATTACCAATTGTTAAGTGATGTTATACCATGCAGCAATTGTAGGTTTTTACTTACTTGCATATGAAATTAAATGCGAAGATAGTTCAAATGACCAATTAAAGTGCTGCACGTCATTTTAACACAACAGAACCCGGGTAAAAAAACCTTTCTAATTGAAATTTGAATTGAAAAATGGAGTTGCATAAATCACTTGTGAGTCTTTACTGAAAAGAAAGTTTGATGTATGAATTAGTAGTATATAGATAAATTGGATTGTACTGTTTAAATTATTATTTGGGTAACAGGTTCTTTTGATGAAAGCTTCTACTTTCATGGTCCCATTTTATGTAAATCAGCTATGGACAATTTAACATTGCAATGGAACATGTACTGTTTATCATACTTTATCATACGAATACAATTTGAAAGTATTTGATCAGTTGTCTTCAAGCAGTTATACAAATTGCATATGCAAACCCGAATTGAAATCCACTTGCACATACCGTGATAAAGTTAATGAGTTTTCAACATTGCTGGCAGAAAAGGGCAAGAGTTCATTGAAATTGTGAATTGATTATTCATCATTTATAATCCTATTGACTTCTGGAAAAAGATAGACATTGAAAAAATGATCTGCCAGTGCAAAGCTCACCTCAGGCACCCTGAGTACTCTTTTTAACTTAGATTTCTCCTTGTAATTATGATATCTTCTGGAAATCAAAATGATAAAGGCTAAAAGATCAAAACCATCTTGTCAGTTGTGTTTGGGCCCCCACCTGTAAGGTCAGGATATCTAACCTAAAAGCATGCTCAGTTTCGCTCATTAGCTGTAAGGTATGTAAGGTGAGCAGGAGATGAGGGTGATGTTTAACACAGTAATGGCCTTGAATGAGCAGGTCACCAGAGGTCAATCGGTTATGATCCACCCAGATGGAGGGACATGTGGATCGGTATGGGGCTTGATTGCTTGCAACAATTGTTCTGTACAAAAGTACAATTAAATGGCACATTGAACTTACATCATTGGTTGTCTCTAGCTATGAGCACTTTGATATCTTTATCTTAGATAGCTTAATCTTCCCTGAATATATAGAGAAGAGATGCATTAGTGATAATAACTATTGTCATTATGATTATTATATATTATATTTTCAATTTAAAATTAAAGTGATTTGTGTAAATCCATACTTGCATGAAATTTGTGACAAAGTTTCAGTGCAGTAAAAAATTCACTACTTCAAATTGAAGGAGTCATAAAGATGTAATTTACACATAGTGGTATAAAGTTTCTACCTGTATGCACCTGTTTATGTGTTGTTTTTTAAACTAGACGTTTTCTTGTCAATGTTTTCATCTCTGTTTGGTCAGCCAACTTGAATACTGGTAGACTAAAGCAAATCTCAGTACCACATGTTTAAGAATCATCAGCCCAAGTTCTGAAATTGACAAACTTATCAGCAACATTGACTTCCACACTTCTAATGAACATGTATTTTCATGGTAATAAGCAAAAAGACCATGACTTCATTGTTGGGTGAAGGTGCTCTCACTAATCATAACTTGTGTGAGTATTTTGACACACAGGCCATGACCCTTTTAGCTCTTCTGGCATTCTGTTGATAGGAAAAAAGGTACTCCCACCAATTAAAATAGAGCTAGGAACTTGATCGCTTAGGATACAGCGGAAGTTACCGTAAAAAATGTCTATTTTGCAAACGGAAATTGTTGTCATAATATTTTGGACTAGCTTCCATTTTTGCACCTATGACCTGAAAAAAGGGAAAGTGATGATATATTTTCTGGACTAAAAACTTACTCATCATGTTTCATAGAATGTCCACCTATACTAGTGATCTCCGTACATAGAACTGAGTTTAATGAGTTAGTTCTAACCAAGTGCAAATATAAGTGCTGATGTTCTGAATCTCATTACCATAGATGTGGCTTTTGCGGCACTGAGCTGGCAGTTCTATTATGCAATAAGAATAACAGATTTGTTTGAATAAGGTCTGATCTTTTATATCCAATTTTGTTACCTGTGACTTAGCTGCCCAAGGCAAATAGCCTTATAATTGTACAATCAAACATCAACCAAGTTGATGTGTCAATAAATCCAGATTATCTTCTACAACTACCAACCTCGTATGGTAATATGCTTCACTATAACAATCAGCTACTACAAATCTGGATATCAATTAGAAGATTGTGCCTGTAGAAATACATTACAATTATCTGCATGAAGTGATAATGTAATTATAATAAGCAGAACTGAGGCAAATGGAATTAAAATAGGTGATTGTAGAACCTGGCACATGATAATGAGCAGTCAGAAGCTCTGGAGACCACATCAGCAGAACTTGTTACAATTAGTCACAGGGAACATGAGAAATGGCCATCTAGCGCCCGTTTTTTCACCTGGGAGCGGGTCTTGCTCTGAGCAATCAACAATAGAGCCTATTTACATGGCTCACTGTGAGTGTTTACTTTACACAAATGATTGAAATTATTATGTTCAGGTTACACTGATAAAGGAATTTTGTTGCATTTAGGTTTCATGTTAACTCAATAATTGATACTCATTTAGATCAACAATCTTTATTTTATTGTTTATCTTTATTTGGAGCGGAAAATGTAAAATGCGTCAATGAGTAACTACTCAATTGTGAAATTTTGAATTAGTTAACCTCTGCTGCTATTGAAAAGAACCGTGGACCATGGGTAGCTACGATAATCAAGACCAAACAATTAGTTGGAGATGATCAAATTACCATTATGAACTTGATAGTATTTGATTTCTGACATTATTTGATTGGTTCATTGTTCTACCACGATTTTCACTTGTCCTGTAAAAATAGAATGTGCTTGTCGTAGAACCCTGCCCATAGGTATCATAGGCAATGACTTTTGGTCCATTACAGTATTGCTATTGTAATGTGTATCTAATGATGAAACAAATGTTATTTATAGCACGTGATTTGAATCATAGGCAAAGAAAACCCTTGCTCAAGACATGTTAAAATCAACTTGTTCAAACCAGAACTTCTCTTTGGACTATTTCATTAGCTGGTCACTAACCCATATATGTTGAGTTTTAAATGTTCATAATTGGATAGAGTTTCTGACATTATTTATTGTAGGTATTCAACCCCCTCGGGATAAATGTTGATGCTTTTTTAACTGTATTGAATAAAATTAGTTAACGCATAATCTGCTTGAATTATGTTAGATAAGTAATCGTCATAAAAACTGATGAAGCTT
This sequence comes from Streblospio benedicti, assembly GCA_019095985.1. Taxonomy (NCBI): domain Eukaryota; kingdom Metazoa; phylum Annelida; class Polychaeta; order Spionida; family Spionidae; genus Streblospio; species Streblospio benedicti. Next base: position 20,579,522 of record CM032660.1, on the reverse strand, counting down.
TCAAATGCCTCGGAGTAAAACCACCACGAATGAATAACCAAGCGGTATACTTGACTTTGAAATGAGTTGTCGATTTTTCCCACAAGATCACCTACAATGTTCCATGTACATGTTATGAAATTCTGAAAACAAGCTTTGTAATTTGCGACCTGATTTCAGTGATGGACCCACAGATATTTCCAGTTGATTTGTCCAAGTAAGGCAGAGGCCTGTTCAGTAGGTCAACAACCAGGGTGAATTTGTGACTAAGATGAATGCTGGGGAGCAGCGTGGGGGGACATGGCCCTGAGAGGTGCTGAAGGAGGGTGCTGCCTCGAGGATTGGGTAACGCTCGCCATATATTATTGCACACCTCGGCTGCCATTCAATGATAGCGGTTTTCCAGAGCACAGATTTCATTCATACGAATGGCAAAGTTATATCATATTATTTTACTAATGTGTGAGGGTTAAGGCATGATGAAGGAGATTTGATTGTGGGATAAATTTGTAATTACCAGTTTTATTGAACTTTAGTGTGATGGGTCATAGAGTGGGGGATCTATGATGGTGATGAATCTACAATTGTTTGGAGAGGTGTTAAAATGAAAAAAACAATGGAGATGTTAGAAGTGATTGATGTGCCCTTCTCATCAATGATCTATTACATCATGAAGATTTGCAATATTAAGTTTTTCAAATCATAATTAATTTTCCAGTCAATATACATGTACAATAAAATAAAAGCTATAGGCCTCATGATAAATCTCATGTTTAATCATTGAAAATATACCATTAAGCTCATTGCTCTTTACGAAAATTCTCAATTCTACAAAACTATGTTATGTTGTAATTACAGTATCAGCTAAAACATCTCATAAAACATGCAGCTGGCCATGATATTGTTTCATTTCTGTAATATCATGTGATCGACAATTTTACTATAAAAGAAGTGATGAAAGGGGTGCTGTATGAGTGAACATTACTTGGTCATCAAACCTGTACCAGATGACCCATGGAAAGGGTCCACAGTGGGGGAGCATGACCATGGATGACCGATGGTCAATGTGGTCAAGACCGGCTAGGAATGCTGTGACTGGTGAACATCATATGATTTTTGGTTTTTGTTACATATTTTTTGTAACGTTCTAATACTGGTGATGATGGTTTATCTCTTAGTGAAATTAATGTTCTTCATATGCATAGCTTTTTATATTTGACACTGTTAACGATTTCTTATTGTTCCTCATTTGTTATTTATAGTATAGCATATAAAACAAAATTTAACGCTAATCCTTTTTAGTAGAATAATGAATAATGATAATAAAGAGTCAAGTCTCTAAAAGCAAATTTCATCACCAAATGCTTGAGCATTTATGCAAACTGCTTCCAAGATAAGTGATCAAGTGCTGTGCTGTGAAAAAAAATGACCTAGCCCTAGGGCAATGGTGGTCAATCCATCTCTACAAGGACAGAGCTTAGTCTGGGGAACACACCAGGGTCCCATCACCAAATGAGACCTCTGACACAAATTGTAATCCGTCTTTTTTTTCAAGTGAGAATAATTGCAATTCTATCTGGATTCTCCACACAATCAACAGCCTTGGCTCACAGCTTGGCTCAGGTATAATGAGCACTCTGGTCAGGAGATGGATTGCTACGATGGTCAACATTGATGACCGCACTGATGACCGCATCGATGAAGAGATGATCAGGTGTAACAAAAACCAACAATTTAAATGTTTTCTTTCAATTCATAACATACTGTGAACCTTTCAATTTGAAAATACTTTTTAGTAGGTTATAGCTACATGTACTTACAGTTAAAAGATTTCCGGCTGTTTTCAAAAATATGATTTATTTCATTCATTTTATTTCAAGACAGTTCTTTACAATATACCCTTGAAATCACCTTTGTAAAGATAATGATGACATCCTTTAGTTTTTTTAAATTAGCTGTAAAACTTGTGTAACAGTCGAGTGAATTTTCATAATTGCAAGTGATATTCTAACATTTTGCAAGAGTTTCAAAAGTGTTTAAAAACCCTGATTGGTTCAATTTCATGAGAAGCATATCAAAAGTTGCCAATTAATTTTAGATTTTCTCTAAGTTACTATCAAGTGATCTGAAAAAAGCTGCAGTGACCGACACTGACCACTGGGAGAGTGAGATCTGGATCAGACCTTCCTGGAGAGACTCAGATGGGAATGTCTGGATCCAGGATGCTCTGTCAGTGGTGATCCTCATAAAAAGTGACATGGCCAATATGACCAAGGGCAAAATATGACTGATGAAAATCTTAATGTGTCTTTCTAATGCTTTTCAAAAATTGTCAATGATTTTTATCGTTACATTGTGTTTTTATTTGTATGGATTATGGATTTCTGTTGAGTTTTATTTTGCAAAATGATTCTAATATGAAACTTATTTATTTGGTATACATTTTTCTGGGTTTAGACCTTGAGGAAGCCTTTTAGTCTATTAAAAAGGAGGCAAAGATTAAGATTGTAATCATACATTCACATGATTTCATGTAGCCCCAAAAATGCTTCGCTGATTTCCAATCCATTTGCAAAATGACAAATCACAAGGTTATTAATCTGTGAAAGTAAGAAGTAAAAAATCTAAGAAAAATTCGTTTGATGCACCAGCTCGTGTATGTTAATCTTTTTTCACCTGAATAGTTGATTGGAATTTTTATAATCTGGTTTACCACAAACCATTTTGTTCATGTAACATGAACATATTACAATTGAGTTCGAGAGAATTAGCCATATTTGTGTGAACCTTTTGAATTGACTGTCAGTACCTATCAAAGCTGACCTGGCATCTCGTGTGTTCTGGTGCTTAACATAACTACAGTGTTGAAAAAAATGCCTGCACATGAAAACCAACAATAGTGTCCAATCCTTGCATTTTTCGGCAATAATCTTTAGACCCCTACTACCATAACATGACTTGCGTGTAAATATGATATTAAGTAATGGTGGCGACGGTGTATCAAATCGTCAAAACTGCTGTTTTATCTATCACTTGACAAAGGCATTGCTATTGCTTAATGTCTTTTTTATAGGATTCCTGGGCATGTGAAATTGCAGCGCTTAAGATATTATGTTTTTTTTGCTGAGCGTTTGTGAAAAAGCTATTCATTTTTAAATTTAGACACCCCTTTGAGATTTCATCATTTTTTATGCACGTTTAATGATGATGTCCACAATGGCAGTTCAGCAGTGTATAAATCTATGCCATATTTTGGATGCTGGGTTATCTGGGACTGTATGAATAGACACTTGTAACAGTTTGCAGCCCATCAAATTTATATGCCTAATTTCACAGCAAGATATCCAAACATTACATACCGTATGTTGGCATGTTTGTCGGTAGGACATTGACATGTTTCCTACTTTGTTTCATTTACAGTTGTGAATGGTACTCACTTTGATACTAAATCTGAAGAAGTTCAAGTTCTTATTAATAACGGATACTGGGACCCTCTAACAATTTGAAATTAATATGCATTGTTAAAAATATTATTATGACAGATGACAATCTATCATAACAGATGCAAATCCTGTCAAAATCAACATGAAAAGAAAACAATGCCACGAATATATGAAATATGTTAATGGTTGATTTACTCTCCAGTGAATGTCTGTGTCCAGTAATGATGCAAAACTAAGTCATTAATGTGTCTTCTAATTTCAAGCTTTAGCAACTTCCATGCAAAAGCTCTTTCACATTGATAAACAGCAACAAAGAGAGTCAGGATAACTGTTGCGATTCTCAAGATTCCCCACTACGAAACTAATTTCAGATGATGTTTGACAGAATTATGAACTCTGTAGTGTTGTTGTCCACCTGTTCAAGGATGATTCAAGGCTGTGCAGTGCACTGGCCAAGGACTGACCACTAGCATATCACCTAGATTACAGCACATTATGTAGTAGAGTGGGAGGGGGCCATTAAATTAAGGTGAGAGGTACCACTTTGCCTGCAATACCTACAGATGCCTTATCTGAGGACATGATTTTTTGAATGCTGATGAGGTCTCACGAGAATGAGGTAGCTGAAAGGTGTAAAACACATGATGATGTTGCAACATGCAGTCTATACGCGTGTTCTCCAGAGGGAGATGGAAATGTGCTGAAGTCCAACATGTAGCCTGTCTACCAGTATTGAGGACTGTGGTTTTTGCTTCCCTGGGGTGTAAACAATAGAAGAGGTGTAGTAGAACCAATGACAAGTCACAGACTACTCAATGCGTCTATACACTTGATTAAGCCAGTAATTAGCTTTGCTGAGCATATTATAATGTGTTTCCTCTCGATACTGATATTCTCAAGGGGTATGGTTTTTAAACTCTATTTTGTTACAAGGAAGTTGGTAAGTTTGTCCATTTCTGTTCTAAGTATTTGAGTGAAATTTGATGACAAATGTATTCTAGTGAAATAGTATAATGGCCATTTCACATGTTATGATTAGAATGATTTAATGCCTTGATTGGTATAGTTATTTTCATTAAGATCATAATCAAAAATGGAAATGTCACTTGACCAATATGTAGGTTAATGAGATAAATAAGGATTTATAAAGATTGTCATTTTTATTGCCGTTTGAAACATTACTGCCCATCATTTATCATAGATTGGAAATGATAACTAAATAGCTATCACAATTTACTGTATTCCGTGTTCACACTTAGTTGTCATATTAGTAATAGGAAACTTTATGTAAAGTTTATTTTATGGGAATGGTAGCTTTTGTTGTATAAAGGACTCCACGATAGCTCCTCAAGCAATGAAGGAGTGTCATGGGAAGACATCTTGTGCTAACAATGAACTGTTCCATAAAATGATATCATAACTTTATGAAATGGTTTAACGTATGAGATGTTAATGAGATTGTATTTCTTAGTTATTTGATAGATAATATAAAGCATTTCAATGCCCTAAGTATACATGCACATATGGATCTTCAAAGACGTCAGAATACCATTCTGGAAAGTTTTTATTTTTATGGCAGTCAAGAGGGGAAAAATCAAGTGCTCACCAAAGCTGTCGTGAGAAAAGTGTAAAGGGCTAATGGTCATCACGACCTGTTTAAAAAAACTTGCTCAGAAATGCCATTGGGGTCATAATGCAATGAGCTTGGCTGCTCCCACATGTTGTCTTCACTCGACCATTCAGTAGGTTAGACCAGCAAGTCGTAAAGTATGACTCTTGACATTTAGTCAAGAACTTACTCCATTTATCATGCCCCCTGATTAAAAAAAAAATCGATTTCTGTTCTACAACCTATATTTAAAGTTGTATTTTGATACATCACTCATATTATTATCGTGGGTAGTCATGTAAAAAATACCAAAAGATGCAGCAAAGGACGCCGTAGTTGTTTCAATGAAAATATATTTCAGTATAGAGCTGTGTTTGCTGTAGAACCTTTAAGAGTAATCAGAATGTATAAGATAGATAATGAATGTACATTATTTATTAAAATGTATTTGGAAAAATAAATAGCCGAATTAATCAATGACTAAAACATACAAGACAACTCACTACTAGAGTTGGTGGCCACATATTGCAGTCACTGGAGCATGTAGTAGGTTAGCACGCCAAGTCGTAAACCATGGATGTTATGACATGGGGTGATAGGTCCTATGGTCACTAGCACTGCCACTGCTGACCATAACCCAGGGGGTGTGGTCGTGCTACGGTAATAAATGTCAAATATGAAATCTGAGGGGATGTGCTGACTGTGCTCAAGTATTTGACAGACTACTTTTTTGTAATTTGCAAAAAATAATGTAATATGCAGTAATTTAGAAAATTCATAATGTTGCTGTTAGAATGTGGTGTGGATGAGTAGGGAGTCATATTTGATTTGTTTAAATATTAACTCATTTGCTAATGCTATTCTGGTGTTTCTACTTGCACAGGCTGTTGAAAAATGGTGCAAGAAAAATCCTAACTTATTTAAAAGTTGAAATATCAAATTATAGTATCAGCATATAGAGTATTTTACAATCTATTTAGGACATTTACACTGATTTTTTTTTATGGGAACATGTAGTAAAAAGAGCAAGCTTCTGTTCAATGGGCTGTCTGGGCTGCAAATGTGCAGTTTAAAAGGAAACACTTCAGTTAATATGTTAAGAGCCACAATTTATGAGTGATGCTTCCTGTTCTATCATGTGGTCATTTGGTCACTACTAATGCTGCTTTATCTGTCCAGCAGACAACTGTCCAGTGGAGTGACCTCTACCATCCAGCTGCTAGATAAAATTGCTTTTTTCTGACCTCCAGATTTCATCCCAGTGGGATGCACAATAGTCTTTATCATATTGCCCTACGGTGGCACATAGCAAGTGTTTACACTATGTGACAAAGGTTGATTTCAGCTCATAAAGAATGGGCAATTCTGAGTAAGGTGCAGGAATTTGTTTGAGAACAGTTTGCTGCAAAGTTTAAAATGAACCGCTTTGATGACAAAAATAGGTGACTTCCCCAGCTTAAGTGTTTTAGTAACCCAAGGTGATAGGAATGTGCTCATGTGCTTAACTTATGCTCTTTTGTAGTTTTAAACTTTCTCTTGCAAGGAAGTATCAGTACACATTAAACACATTTTCCAATAATGGGGCAAACCATGAAATCTTCAGACATAGTGTGTTGAAAAACTAGTCAAAATTTACTATTTAGCTATTCACTTGTCATTTATTAATTTGCATTAGATTTGCTAGCAGGTGGTGACAGTGATGTACTAATGATGATAAAGTGAGACGCTCCTGGAGGAACACTCACTATCTTGACTCCTAACCATGTTTATCGTACAGAGATGACTTCAAAGTTCTCTAAGAGACCTATTTAAATTGTATGATGAATGTATACCGAGTCCATCCACCAGTTAATAGGCCCCAATTCTTAACAGTAGATTTCCTTTATAAGATGGAGCCTTTAATTTAATGAATAGCAAGGGCTGGTCTGCAAGGCTTCATACCAGGTTCTACTGTTTAAATGACAAAATGGTCATCAAATATAAAATAATTGCACAGTGATGATAGATTCACATTGTACATTGATGCATTTCTGTCAAATCAGGTCAACGTTTGAGGTCTCTTTTCATGAGATATATATACAAACTTCTACGCGGAGTGTAAATAGAAAATACTTAACCTTTATAAGGACATCTCATACATATCAATCCAATAGCACACTCAGGGGTCATTATTAATTTTAAGATGCACCGTTGACAATGTAGAGTTAATGAGTAGGTAGACATGTACAATTAATAACCAACTTAAGTGTTAAACCTCGCAATTACTCTAACGTTTAGTGTATATTTTAAAGAACATTTCATGCACATTTATGACAAGATCTATTTTTTTAAAATTAATGAGCACTTTTAAAATATCAAAAAATCATATAGAATCAAGCTTCTTTGGATTCATTTGACTGATGGAAAAGCATAGCTTCGTGTATCAAAATGATCTGTTCTAGACGTGATTGAGGAATAACATCACATGTAACTTAAATCTGTTAATTTCTAAAATCCCTTAGACAAATAGTATTGGTTAAGGGCACATTTTGATGTGGTTGGCATCAATGTTCACACAATGTTTGAACAAAATATGAGATGAACTGCTTACCACGTTAGGGTGAGTTTGCCTGCAGATATAACATTGACATCTAGCTCCTATGGATCCATAAACAACGCTTGAAATTGTCATCTGCTGTTGTAAGTGTCATCATCACTATCCATAAATTCACAATGTTCTGCTCACTTCAATGGGCAAAGTTTCCACAGGTTCAGCTAATAATTGAAATTTTCATGTTCAACATATGTTTTAACACTTTGTGTCAGTGGGTTATGCATCTGTTGAATATAACCATCTTTATCAAATTCTTTTTTGTCCGTGTGTTAACAATGATCTGTGCGTTCAAGTGAACACATATTAAAATTGAAAATTGATAACCCTTTTCACTAAATCTCTAATATTTTAGTTAGTTACGTGTACTTGTTTATGTCAACAATATAAAATCCAAATTAGTATCCAAAAAGATCACTAATATCCAGAGAATCCAGAATGGTGATCCATATAAAATCCAGAATACTAGTAATGTGACTGATGAATAACTTTTTAAATCGCAGCCTACGTTAAATATAATCCTTAAGAATGAGCTACTCAATCATAAGTGTATAATATGCTTTAAAAGTCATCAGCTGTGCGAAACAAGCACCCTTAAGAAATCAAAACAAACCGAGCGAGAATACATGAAGGTAGCACTCTCAGACTAGAGCTGATGTGCAGCAAAATGCGTTCTGAACAAGGTGATTAGGAGCCCAAGTGTTTACCCTGCATTTGTCAGCATGCGAGATGGCCAGCCTTTTGGTGAGAACCGGCAAACGATGCCTCCAAAAACTACCCTCGCTGCACCTTGCAAACCTGTGATGCTAGTTTCATATTTGTTACGTATGTGTATGCGGAGTTTATGGGTGGTTTTAGTTTTAGAATGCATTTGTGTCATTGAAATATTAAAAAATGTTGCCTAAGTTTATGTTTCAGTGCAGATCTTCTTGCTTCTTATTTTGCTTCTTTTAAAAGTCACTATTATATTTTAAGTGTTCTACGAAGTCTATTGTACTCTATTTGTGTATTGTGAACTTTTGTAAGGTCTATTTTCTTTAACAAATGTTAACTATACTAGTATGTCTCATATTTCTTAAGAATATAAGATTTTTGAAAATAATGATACTATCAATGTTTAATAAGTAGTTGCAATAATCCCATTACAAGAACTCTTGATTTTCAATGATTTAGATCATGATTGCGCAGTCTCCATCAATGAGAAATTGAGACTTACTAGATCATATCAAACAAACTAAATGAAATGTGAAAATATTAAATATATTTTCATTAATCATATATTAGGTAAAAGTTAAACAGTCAGAAATTATCAAAAGAGCAAATAGTCAGAGTTCACTACCAGAAATATGAAGAATAACACAAGAAAACCATTTAATACATATCATATATATGCACCCATATTCATGATATTGCCAATGACTCTAGTCATTTATGTGATAAAATGAAATATAACTGTTATTATTCTGTTTATTAACATTATTTGTATTACGACCAGAATTGCCCCTAAAATCTATTGAACAATCTTGACATGAATTTTCTTGGACATGGTGTGGTTTTTTCTAATATTTTACTACCAATTTCCAACATTGTAATTATTCTATCAGTGACCAATTTTTGCATGATTTATAACCTATTTTATGGCCAGTACGTTTCAATTTAAAAGCAATTAAATTGGAGCCTCCTGCATCAGCTGTTAACAAAGCAGTGAGTCGGCTGAGTTAGTGGGCAGGCGACAATTTGTACTATTTTTGAATGGTCAGCAGAGGACCCGAGGGTCATGGAGTCACTACCCACAATCCTTAGAGCACCTGCCTGCCACAAAAGTCAAGCTCTCATGGACGGAGTGAGCTCATCAAATTTAAATAACTTGTGTCTAGTAGATTGTTTTGTCCAGTAGCTTTGATTAACTTGATTGGGAAAAGAATGTGATTTTGGTACAATGATAAAGGGGGTTAGGACCGGGTCAGTGAGAGCAAATGGGAGAGTGGACAAATCAGCTCGACCATTGAGTTGGAACAATCATTGTCCATATATGCAGGCCAACTGAGCATGGAAGGGGTGATTCAGGGTGACCACCTCCCCCTCCTGGTCACTTAGCCAGTTTTAGTATGAGGTTAGATGTGAGATTCTGTGCATTGTCCTGTGTGAAAAGTTGTTGAATGAGAGACTAGACGGAAGAAATCATCACAAAATCGCATGAGAAGTGCAAATTTAGTAGTTAATGGGGATCGGGACTAGGAGGAAAGCAGGCCTGTCATTAGGTGGGACGGCTCTAATTGTGATGTCGCCAAAGAAGATAGATTCGGCATGTAGATTTTAATAGATATGATGGCGATAATGTTTGTGAGAATACCAGGCGCTGGTGGTTAGATCAGACGACAACTTGATATTGACACGTAAATAGTAGGATTGGCAGACGTATAAGATGAATTGATTCTCACAATCTCTATCTTATGTTTTGTATGATTGTGCAATTTATCATAATTCACCTTAAGAAAACGGCAAGAATGACCTGGTTTGTTGAAAAAATGTTTTGTCTTTTTTATCACGGTATCATGTTTTACCATTCTAATTGTGTAAAACTCACACATGGATACCACTTCTTTTGATGTTGTATTTTATGAAACGTATTCTATGAAACATGGTAAAATATGTGAATCATTATGACCAATTTACATGCAGCACAAGAGCACATTCAAGTGTTAATGTGGTTACTATTCTTTTTATTTCATGATTTTTTCTGTCGTGCGACATGTGTGATCATTAATAGTTTCATTGATTTGTCATCTACTTTAAAACTCCATCTTTTTTACCATTATGTTACCTCAATGTTCGGGGTGAGCTGCGACTGAGCACGTTTTTTCAGAAGGTCAGCTTGGTACAGATCAGGCTTTTACATTCAAATGTCAATGGCCTCTTTGATTCCCTATTCAAAGCATCTCAGTTCCACATTAAGAATCTCAATTGCGTCCATGTCAATTGAGTGTCCTGATCTGTTCACATGGAAATCAGGAAGAGTCGCAGGCATTGCAAGGAATCTCGTAGACTTTGCCACCAGTCTTACATGTAACTTGTCCATAGCATCGTTGGTTAAATGAGGAGTTGACAGAGCATCTTGGTTTGTTTATTTGCTGGTTTGTTGGTTGGGTTGGGTTGGGTTGGTGGGTTGGGTTGGGTTGGGTTGATTAGTTGGTTGATTGATTGATTGGTTGGTTTGTTTGTTGGGGTGGTTTGGGGATCAACAGGATGATTCAGAGGAATCTAGATGTCACAAATACAAACATGGTTTCTATAGATGATGTTTAAAATGTAGAATAATCCAGAGAAACAAATGTTAATTGTAGTCTACTATTGTCAATCTTGTGTAGATGAATCTTCTTCAGAGTGTACTAAAATAACATCAAATAACTAATTCAAAGACATCAGAAAAAAAGTTTAAATGAATATAAAGCATGATGTAGCATTGTAAGGTACATTCAAAGCCGTTATAACCAAAGGTGGTGGTCCTACAATGTATATGTTGCACAGTCACATAGATATGATAGAAAATAATCTGAAGTTACTCTGTTGAACATTTTTATTTGAGTGGCTAAAATCTGTGATGTTATCGGTGGCATAGATCTGATTAGATATCCATCACACCTGACCATGTATAGTCCTGTCTTCAAAGACTTCTGGTGTTGATCTAATGATCCTCAGCATTGATCAAGTCATGTTGAGATAACAGCAGGAAAGGATCAATGTATCATCTAACATACACAAATATTGTCAACCAGATTTACAAATATTATTCTCGACACCTGTATAACAAAAGAGATGCTAAAGAGACTTGAGAGGAAAGTTTGGCGTGCCATAGTGACTAGGCCACCGGTGTGATGTACTGTTAATGCATCCTTTTAAGGAAAGTGTTGTTCAAACATGTGGTCATTATGTTCAGGAATGTACAGTTCCTGAGCTAGTTACATCATCACTCTCCCTGGGCTTTGCAGATAATTAGACTGAGTTCAGTAGAAGTGAGAATCTCTTGCAGAGTGACACAAAAAAGTATTGCACTTGTTCTATTTTTTGTCTGCCTAGATAAGAATCCCTTTGGTCAAGGGACAGTTATTAGTGGCTAGTTTGTGAATTATAAAACCGTGAATGTGCTTTATGTTCCCATTAGATTTGATCTCATGTGGTTACATTCTTTTTATTTACATAATATTTTGACAAAAATCTTTTGATCTTACTCCGGATTGATGGTTGAACCAATTGGAGATTTTTGAAAAATATTGTATGTGTATAAATGAAAATAGTATAGAATGCAATTAGAATAAGATGAGACTGAAATGGTAATCAACATGGGATAAGGAAAGGCCACGATGAGTCATTTACTATACAGATTGTGATCAAAAATTACATCAAGTGACTTAATCTGGATGTATCATGTATTTATATTGGAAGATATCAATTATATTGCTCAGCTATTATTATACTGGCTTGGCATATCGCTTATTACAAATTTTTGTTCATTTTTTTTTTATTGATAGAATTCTAATAATGTACAGACCGCCAAATCCTATTGTTTCTAACCATCATGTCCTATGCTTTTTAATCATTTCGTCGGTTTGACCAATAACCATCCATGCACAATCTTCATTCACAACTGTTACCCATGTCTGTGATGGTCACTTGTTTTTCACTCCTTGTAGATGTAGCTTAAACTTTGTTTTACTTCTCTTATCCGGCCAGCGCTGCATTCTACATGCCTAGGTCTCTCATTGTGGAGCGCCTTGTCTGTCTGTGAAACGCAACTCTCTAAAAGGAGGTCTCAGGTTTCACAGGACACTGAATCAGTAAAATTACAATTGAGTGAACAACCGAATAAATTGTTCGTCTTCATTGAGATATTACTTTGGAATTGATGTTTAGAAGTATTTTAAAAACATACATTCAAACATGATGTTACAAGTACCCCTTGTTAGACATAGAAACTACACATATAAATAAACAATAGTATCGTGACAAGGACACCATTTCTTTACATCTCTCCGCATTTGTCAATCAAAATTGGAAGGTATTGGTCTTGTCATGTTTTTATTCATTAAGAGTAATGAATTAAAGTATATGATTACCGTTGCGCCCAGCTGGACTTCTAAACAGGCTGCCTCTCCCTATTCAACTATTTGTCAAGTGTATGTTAGGAAACAAGATTGTGACGGATGAGAAGTCTAGTTGATATTTTAGAGCTTGTATCTCTTCCTAATATGTACTGTCCAAAAGACATTGACTAATGATGGAAGCAGGAGGTCAGAAAAGTGTTTGAGGCAATCATCCAACTTATTGGTCCTTGCACTATCTAGTTATTTTTAAAGAAATGATAATTTTACAGTAGTCATGAAAAAACATTGGTGACATTGGTGACATTGGTGAACACTAAACAGCTATGCAAATAAATCACAAAATATAATTACGTTAGTTAACAAGGGTAAAAAGTGAGTGACCTTGGTAGAAGTTATCGACCATTGCATACCAGTGGTAGCCACCAACATAAGGGACACCCATTACTTTAAAAGTTATTGCCTAATATTTCTTTTCATGGTGCTCAAGACTCAGGACCGATGTCCATCGGTACACACCTTCTTGGGTTGAAATTGTTTGGTTTAGGGCCGTTTGTGACAGCTTAAGTTTCACTGGACGTCTGCATGCACAGCTATTAGCATTTTTAGTAGCTGTAAAATCAGAGAATTTAATGTAATATGGCTCATCAAAAAGCTGCCGACTTTGGGACGTGATGATGAGACCAGCCCTTATATCCTCACCTTTTTGTCCAAGTTCTAACCCATATGGTGGCATCGAGTCCACCATTTGACACGCCACAAGATGCAGATTGTGAGATTTTGTAGGCAAAAGATTGCTTTATTAGGTGAATGAAGTGTAGTTAATGGGTATTACAAGCCTTTTAAACAGGTTCCATTTCAAAAAAGTTTTGTTGTGGTTTTTGCTACAATTCTGAATAGGCACATGTTGAATGACGTTCAATTACCTGCATTTGTGATGAATGATGCGGTTGTAAGTAAAACTTTGGATGTCTTAGTTACATTTGTATCTCTACTTTGAAAGCAATGCATTTGAAAAAATATTTTTGCATTTGACAACAATCGTCATTAGCACAAAAAGTGTAGAAAAATGAGAGCACTTTGTTATGTGCTGATAAGCAAGTAAACACAAGTGAAGGTCACTCAACTGCAAAAATGATTGATTTAACTTCTATTTATTTATCACTTTGCTTATTTGTGCAAGAATACCAATGCTAAACTGACCACTTACAGGTTTATTGCAGTAACATTGAGCTCTCAGTGAGTGTCAGCCAGCCCCTTATCTCCTCCTGATAGTCCACAGCCCTCCCTGTAGTGAAAACAACTACAGCAAGACTTGACCTCCAACCATACAAGCAGGCCCGAACCACTACCCACAGGTCAGCAGCATCTCTTACAAGCACTATACACGACATCAACCCACACTTATGCTTCCATGGCAAAGTGTGCAGTTCCAGTCAAGAATGTGCTACCCAGCCCACCTTTCCTGGTAGAGTCTTTCAAACCATGTCAAATGCCCCCTTCAAGTCCCATAACTGTTTCGGCAAGTCAGCGCTGGCAATGGACACATAAATTCTCCACTTTGGGGTTGCCGATTTGTTAGAGATCAAGATTTGTGCATTGTGTTCTGATGGCGATTTTATAGCTATTAGTAAGTATTGGCGCTGAGGCCAGGCCGTGTGGTGACATCATACATCTGGGCAGGTGACTGGTTATGGAGATCTCCCTCATCCTTCCTGGCCTCTGTCATACACATCATCTATAAACAGCTAGCGGAATTGACTTATACAGCAATTTGTCAATGACACAGTGTGAATTATGAAAAGCTGCGAATGATTTATGTGTGTCATATTCTTTTCTCATGCATTGATAAAACATCTGCTTTTGTTCTTCATTGTTTTTTTTTTTTAAATTCTGTCTGTCCAGCATTCTTTGGCACTGGTTACAAACCTTGAGTATATTCAGCAGGTGGAATCTTTGCACTGGTGGTATGACTGTCACAAACCTGGAAGAATGCAAATGTGAAGAACAAACAGTATCGTGCCAGAGTTACCTAGCACTGAACTGATACAATGAAATCAGAATGTCTTACATCTAGGCTTAAAGCAAACTCCTTAACACCTTTTAAATTTTAAGAAGGAGGCAGTTAAGATAACATCTTCAGTAACATCATTTGATTTCTGACAGTGTCGATTTCATTATTTACATGAAAATCTAAATATTTTGCTTGGTGAGATTATGATCGCAGTGTACATACAATCTACATAATCTCATGGCAAATATATCAATTTTGAAATGCCTTCTTAATTTCAATATTCAAAAGCATTCTGAAAATATATCTACTTAAACACAATAATCTCAACTGGAGACAAATCAAATTTATCTGCCGTAAGTCCCAGGTTCTACAAATTAAAATGTTATCGTGTTGGAGACTAAGATGTCACATTGATGATTATAAAAGCTTCATTCTTGCAATATGGTGCTCTATGGTCTAATCATACCCATCAGTGTTGATGAAATTACGCACAGCCGTCGCTCACCACAATCTTTAACCAGCGAGAAATTATCGGATTATTTTGCTACATTTAATATCAGTAGCAAGCTGCCATTATACACAATTTGAACGTGACACAAAGTAGAAAATTAGTTTAGAAAATGTTGCTAGACACACTCACTCAGTGAGATACCCACAACCCCCTCATTAGCAATATGGGGTGAGGCACTGTTCCAAGTAATAGGCCATCTTTGTCAATGGTTCTCTTAAAAAATATGGAACGTTTTGATTTTAATTCAATAATTTCAACCGTATAGTACATTGTTTTTTGTGCAAATGACCTACATTTGTTTTCCTTCAGGCTAAATTGACCTATCAAAGATATTACTTATTTCTTGGAAAAAGAGCAAAGATAAGTGGTTGGCAGTTTTTAGTTAGTGACATATGATTCATGTCTCCAATTGTCTTTTTCCACCTTTTATTTCTCAAATCTTAATTTTGTTTATTTATTATTTACTTTATATTTATTTAATGTAGACTTTAATTTAGAATTTTTAGAATTATTTTCAAATGTTTTCACCTTTTATTTTACATGGCCTCATCAGGAATCAATCTAAGGTTATTAAATAAACTTACAAAATTACAAACTTATCTTATTGTATGATACAAATGAGTATTTGTAACTCTTATGGACAGTTCATTTTTGTGGGTAATGTGTAGGATACAGTCAATTAATGAAACTTCAATGCCTCCATTTTACTGTAACAAAAACCTTTATACATGTGTTAAACTTTGATACAATTTTTTAATGTCTATAATCATCATTTAATGGTTTTCAAGTGACCACTGGGAAGCAGGGGAAAAGAATAGAAAGTTGAATTGTAAGTATGGTAACCTTTTGTAGCTGTTCTTACCAAATAAGCCCCTCCTAAGCTCAAGTTACATGGTTTTGAATGGAATCAAATTATGTAGAAGGTCACTCCTATCCAGAGGCACCTGAATTGTGGGGTCTCTGAGTGACCAACACATATGTTAATATTTTCTGCCTTGTTAGATAAATTTATCAGTATAGTGTAACCCATATTATTATTCTATTAAGTTGGTATGTCTTATGGTTGATAGCTATCACTGGCATTTGATACGGTTCTTTTGCAAATTTCTTATACATTTCAAATTCATGAATTCAACACATTGTAAGTACATGTAAATGAAAGTTATGAATGCAATTTGTACATCAAGCTGTGATGAAAATCTGTAAAGGTGAAAAAACTATTTCTTTGACTAAAGTTTTATCATTTATTTCCTCATGCCTCTGTCAGAGTAGAAAAAGTAAATGAACCAATGACCTAGTAATTTACACCATACATTTTATTTTCTCTGAGACTTTCTAGTCTCATAATGGCCCAAGGATTAATCAGTGGTACATGTATGTGGCAACCATTATTCAGCAATGTGCAAGGTAATTAGAAATGAGTTTGCTCAATACAATATTTTTCTGATTTGCGTTGGTTCTTCTGGACAAATATACAAGTACACATATACTATCCAGGTGGATCATAGCCAATATTGCATCTGGTCACATGAGTAAATTCTACATCACACTTTCATGAACTAATAAAAATTATACATTTGTAATACGTTTCCACAGTAATAATCATATGGCACTTCACAATGATGATTTTGAATGAGAAATGATTTAGAAATTCAGTTAAACTTCTTCATAAAATGTAGAGGACGATCCAAATCGAGGGTTTTTTGTTGTCTGCACAAATTACCTTATTTATGCTTTTTAAACACAGTTCATGTAAAAATAACTACATGTGATTGCATGCAACAGATTTTAGGTTGGGAGGGCACATCTAACAGTTATTTCATTGCATGCTGATAGTTTGCAGGTGAATTCTCCTTAAACCACAGTAAAATTCAAAGCGGACATAAAAAATAGCTCGGGTGATCAATTTTTTTTAGTGAATCTACAAGTGTCATGCATTTTAAAGCGTTTTCTTTTATTTGATTGCTTTCAAAATGAAAAGGAGCAACTTTGGGACATTTCCGCTATCTTGGGTAATTTTTCAAAGGCTCATTACCCATAATGCCACAGCACAGCTATCCCACGAAGCACCATGCGGTTTTCGACCCAAAATGTATGTTGATGAGTTGAAAATTCGAATCCAATGTGCGTGTCATTGTATGGGTTACAGTTTATGTGGCGGTTGTTTGGGAGGGGGTTGGCTGTCTGGTGATCAGGGTCAATTAGCTCCCGTCGCTCCATATTGTCCGTCCCAACATAATCGTGCCCGTTTCAATAGTGACGTGGGAACAGATAACGACCCATAACGACTGGCCAGCGTCCCGATTAACACTGTTTTACATTAACCACTTTCTATAGAAATCTAGACACTTTTCCCGTGTCAGCGTGCATTTAGGAGATGACCTAATGAGATACTCTGTTGGAACCAACCATTTCGATTCCGATATTTCATATGTAATTTGAACATAATGCCAATTTGGCTACTTCTAGTTGGAAACTAACTTGCAAATAACATCAACTTTGGGTTTGAACAGCAATGTGTGTATTTGAAGACGTATGTGTGTATTTTATCTTATAATGATGATGATTTTGACGTCCAGTATGCTATGTATCGCTGGTGCATATATAATGATAATGATTTTCTTGTCTTGTGGCATGTGCACATATCTATTTAACTGAACAGACACGCTTGAGTTTGAACATTTAAAAAATGTATGTTTATAAATGAAGCTAATAATGACAGCTCTGTAGCATGCTATTACCTCCGACCCATATACATCTCTCGATGGACTGAACTCTACTTTATGTTTGAAAAATGTCCATGTTTGTCACAATGAATGCACCAGAGACGTTGAATTCATTTGATAAATATCATCATAATTGGTGACCGAGAGACAGTCCAATGATGACAGTTATTTTACTCTCAAAACATTCAATTGTAACATGATGTTTCACTTAAGTTTGGTGTGATATTTAGGTACAACAAAAATTAAGTATATATATAAAGTCAATGACAACTGTAGTGCGAAACCCATGGGACATTTTAATGTGTATACCAAATTTACTCAAGTAGACTAAACAAAATTAAAAGGAATATTTTCATGGCAAGACTAGCTTTCAAACATGACTACCTTGCACAATTTTAGATTGCTAACACCACATCTCATAAATCTAGTGTCCAGAGATTGCTTAACAGAAGCATAGATTATAGAAGAATTATTTCCAAGGTCAACTTGTCATTTGTGTCAGAGAATGCTAACAATAATAACAATTGTTGTGCATAATTGTAGATTCAAGTTCTGTGTTTTTTACCCATTCTGTCGTTGTACTAAAATGCTATCTTTTTTGTTCAATTATTTTTTCAAACGTCTATTTTTATTGATTATAACATTAGACGTAAAAATGTAACTAAAAAACGTTCATACAACAATGAAATAACCCCCACCCCAACTCCTGAAGACATTTTAACTACTAGGAAAGCTCTGATTTCCTGGACAATGCCACCTTGCTGTGTGACACAAGACACTTAAGTGCTGATGTTATGTTAGCCTCGACCACTAGCCACTACTAATGGCTAAGCATTGCACGCAACTTAAGAAACTATGCACACTCAAGACTGATTTTATGTCAACTCTAATCATGTCAACTGCTCAACAATGCTAATGACAGATCGAGAAGTCACACAATACAGCAATACTTGAGCTGCCGGCTCTCCTTTCCACTAAAACTGGATTTGTGACCTTTAAAAACTAGATCTTAATCAATCCTTGACATTGTGAGATGTAAGAATGGCAGAGGTGGCCACATCCACTTGATCTCGTCAGTGAGAATTACTCGCGCACCACAATGGCCTGGTTATGTTCTTCCTTACTTCTTTCCTCACCCCATTCATTTTGTGCTATTTGAAAATATATATATTTTGAAACGAAACTTAGCTTTTGACTTGAAAAATGAAATGATTTCTGCGAATGTTTAATGTTGACTGTATTTACCATACATGTACATCATAATGCAAAATTGTAGAAATGTAACATAATAATAATATATTTGAACGAAAATATAAAAATTTCCGGTAGATACTATACAAACTTTTGATAGGACTTTCATTACATTTATTATTTTAGCTGAAGATAGATTTTATAGTGTCGGAACAAACGAATTCAAAGAATTTCACTTTTTGAATGAAAATTTCTATGTAGAAGAATAAATACAGTTGTAAGTTTCCTTATGCCATAGTATTTCTGCTGTCACCTCTTTTAATGTAGGCATAACTTC
This sequence comes from Streblospio benedicti, assembly GCA_019095985.1. Classification (NCBI taxonomy): domain Eukaryota; kingdom Metazoa; phylum Annelida; class Polychaeta; order Spionida; family Spionidae; genus Streblospio; species Streblospio benedicti. Next base: position 20,560,023 of record CM032660.1, on the reverse strand, counting down.
TCATTTCATTGATAAAGATAATTTGCCAAAAGTGTGCCCTCAGAAATTATTCAATTGGCCATATAGTTTTTCTTCTAATTACTAGTCTCAGGTGGATGCAGCCCGACATTCATCATGACAGATCACCAAACTGAAGATGATCAAGATCGAGTTTCACTTTTCCTGGCATGCATGACATATAAGTCCTTCTCAGGCAGTGCATATAATTAGTTATTAGCATACTTCTAGTTCCTTTTTGGGGCTTTTTACGAAAGAAGAGTCAGGTAACCGACTGAAGTCTCCTTGGGTAAGATGAATTGAATTATAAAGTTTCTGACATGCCGGACGTATTTGAATGTCTTTCGTGGCATTTTCATAATTAGTTATTAACTGGGAGAAGTAATATGTCAATTTTCTGCATGAAAATATGATCGAAAGTGATGGAGCTGATATTCAAAACCATATTTTGGCATGATCATATTCTGTTGATTCCCTGGTGCATTTTTCGACGTCAACCTAGGATACCGGAACATTCAAATCAAGCACTTAATGCTCACCGTTTCATAGACATTTTTATTGCAATTCTATTTTATGCTGTGGGCTGTCCAATGGAAATAATTTCTATTAACTGTTGCCCATGATAACAGTGTTCTGTCAGCCACGTGACCTCTTTTCTTGTTTGTGATATTTATGCGCACCTCTTGCACACAATGACCTGTAATTAAAACGCATAAATGGGCAAATATGCAAAGATTGTGCAGTAAAAAAGACATAAAGTTTTGCTTTATGATGCCATAACTTTGACATTTGTATTTGTGAGCATCCAAGGCAGAATCATTGAATGATGTGGTCAGTATGGGAGACTGTCAGAGGAAGCTGACCTCTCAAGTGGACAGTTAGAATCTCACACCCTTCTTTTGTGCTATGCACATCTCTTTTAATTAAGTGTGGATTTGGGTGTGACGGGTTTTCTCGGCTTTAATTTGATAATGTGATAATGTCCTTGTTTGCTGTTATTAACTTCATCTTAAAACATGAAATTATATGTGGTTTTCAGATACGTAATGTCAAAATTATATAAATTAACGTATATGGACTATACATTGCTAGTATACTTATCCACAATTCATTATTTATACAAAGTTTACAATAGATAGTTGTAACAGATTTGCTAATAGACTCCAAAGTAATATAGACATTAAGACAGATAAGTAATGCTAAATTGTAGGTTACATTTGAAAAATCTCTGACTTAACATTTTAATTTTACTTCTGATCTTATAATGGGTAGAATGGTCTAATAGGTATAACATAAAGCTCCAAGTAGGATAATTCTTACAAGGCTTACATATCATCCATATAAATGATACGATCATATTTTATCCTTTTAATAGTTTTAATTAACTAGAAAATTGAATATTCATGAGGTAAAGAATTAGACAGATCTACTACTAAATAAACAACTCTATGTCCTCCCAGAAATTTGCTCTAATGCTTGATTGTTTTTTGTGGAAAAAAATTGGCAACTCCCTCAATGTTGGCTTGTGTAAACTTCTACTGTATGGAGCCAGGAAGAGGGGAGGGGAGGGCAGAGACAAGCCCCCCAGAGGCTAATGAGGCATTAATGGCTTGTTTTGAGGATCAAAGGTCACCAAGGTTGAGTAGGCAAATTTAGCACATGGACATTGTTTTGCTATGCTTTTTGTATATTACTGGGTGGTCAGTGAAGAAATATGCCACCAGAGCTTTTGTTGACATAAATCAAGCTCATGGGTTTGTTTATACTTTATATGGCATAAAGCAAAAGGTCACAACATCTGTTCATGCTTACCTTACTTTTTTTCAATGAAGATTATTGATTGTAAAAGATGTTTGAATGGAATATTCAAAAAGCTAGCAACAAGAAATCTTTCCCTGTTTATGATTTCAATACCTAGCCAGCCAATTTCATGTGTTGAATGTGTTTCTTCAGTTGGGTTTGGTCATAAAACAAAACAAATTGCAGCTGGAACAGAGTTGTAAAACAATTTTTTATCTACAAAGTGACCACTTGCATGTCCTAGTTAATTTTTTATCATCTGCCAGGCTGACCATCATCTTTTCTTTTGCTGAATTTGACTTCAGATGTAGTCTGCTCTTTCATGGTGTGGCATGCTAGGAGATGAAATGTAGTTAACAGGAGGGACACAACAATGACAGAAGAGTGAATCGCATGATCAAGTTTACCTATCCTCTATAAAGGAAGACTAATTCAATTTGCAATCTGACTTGCCATCATATTATAATTTGTGAAAAAAGTGAATGGAAACCAGATAAGTTTTGAAATTAAATTCAAAATTCAGCAGAGTACTGACCCAATAGAAAAATGCCAATCATAAAGAATGCATCGAATATGTATCACATGTGGTCATCTATTTGAAATCACTTTTAATTTTCAATTTTTTGTCGCAGCCATTCACATCTTACCTACATTCATCATTCCAGCAACAATACATTTTGATGTTATATCACATAACTTCATTGTGTTCTTTAGAAATGTGCCTGACTTGTTAAAATACACCATCTGCGTGTGCCAGTACTAGATGGTCACTGGCCAGTGACCACTCACTGACCACTCAGTACCCTCACTTGACCACTGCATTCTTTCCAATGACCTTTCGATGCTCATCCATTGACCTATGGTGGTCAATATTGTCCAAGTCCCTTTTGAAGATTGCCAGCATTAACCCAGGGCATCCATGGAAGGTGTTAGGTTAAAAAGAATGTTTGGACGACTGACCAACTGCCAAACGGAAGCATTGCTCCCTCTATTCTTCCATCCATAGGTAGGTCACACTTGAATAAGATGATGAGAGTGACCAATTTCATACTTTTTAAAAGTCCTAATGATCCCCACTCCACAGCAAATTAGATGGGAATCTAGGGTGCTCATCTTTCTCTCTTTTGAAACTGTAGGTCATCTTTGGTGATACCTTTCACATGATTATGAAAAGTGCGAGGGGGAAAAAGATTAGTTGATTCATATTTGAAAATGTCGATTAATGAATCCTTTGAATATATTCTATATGTAATATCGGAATTTATTCATGTTCAATATTATCAATTAATGAATAATTTGAATATATTCATGTTTGAAGGTTGTAAAGTTTACTTGCAGCTTGGACAATTCTATCGAACTGCAAATTGGGGTTGAAAAACTTATAAATCTTTGAAGAGCATTTTTATTGCTCACTTTGTTACATAACACAATAGCATTCTGTTCATTTGTGTCCATTTCTCAGTGGACATTATATCTTTTTATGGAGTCCTATGAAGTTTCTTATACAGGTATGTAGATTAGCCTTTAACACATGGTATAGTAAATCAAAGAATAAATGCGAATCTGTCACACTAAGAATGGCGACCTTGAAAATGTAATCAAGGCCATTTTATGTTTTTACCTTATCTTAGGTTTAGATTTGCATCCCCTTTACTTACATTATATACTTTTTTGTTTTATTTAATTTCTTATTTTGCATATGTTCCAAGTGTTCCCTCATAATTTATTTGTAATGTATGTTTTACACATAGATGTCTCAAATAAGTTGCAATTGTTTATTGATTATTTCACAGCACTTATAAAAGCTGAGGCAGGTAATAAATTTACCCTCACAAAGCAAGATGCATAACTGCTTCAAAATTTTTTTTTTTTTTATTAGGGAATATCTTTAAAAAGACAGATTTCTGTTGATTTTTTGCAAAACATTGCTGTATCTAAAGTTTCAACTTAATTCTGTTTATTTCAAACTGCATACGGCATAATCTCTAATTGATACCATTTCTATGAAGAGATTGCTTCATCAATAGGACCATTTTCCAGTTCCAAAGCATCAGAAAGAGAGGTCTTCAAACCTCCTTATAAGAGACCACCTCTCTTAGTAGTAACGGAAATCATCAATCAGGGCCATATTCCGAGTGGTCTTATCTCTGGTCTTATTTAGAGGTATACTTTGAATTTGCTACCTTCCTCTGTTTTAGCACAGTGATTTTAATTCTTAATAAAATTTTGTGTAAAAGACTGTGGAGTTGCATTGTTTTTATGTGTGATAGTTATCAGTACATTGTAAATGGATATGACAAAACCTCAAAGTAAAAAAAAAATATATGGAAATCATCCAGTATAAGGAAATGTGGTTGCCACTATGACAATTCAGGAATTTAAAAAGAAGACTCAACATGGCTATTACTGTCTGCCCGAGGAGTATATGGCAAGAGATCACTCTAACAAACCATCAAATCGCCATAACTTTACACAATAAAGTTGCCCAATAGCAAATGATTACATGGTGAAGTTATACAACTAGCACTGATGATGCAAATTGAGGAAGAGGCTGCTTGTTTGGTGCCCATCTGATGATCTGTTGCCACCTCCACTGCCATTTGAAGGACGGTTACAAGGCAAACTATTGTGTCTGCAAAACATTGTTATGCATTTTAATTGCCATTAGGCTGCACAAAATATATAGTGTTGCCCAAGTACTAGAAGGTCAGTCTAGGGCAGTTGTCTTGTGAATGGCTCCATATAGGTTAATAATGTTTGTGTTTATGGGATGGTATGGTAAGAAAACACAATGCTAGCATTTTGTGTTTTATAAAAAAAATCAGGATCAGGCTTTTTATTATGAAATCCAGTGTGATTGTTGTGATTATAACAATGTAATCCTATTTTGTTTCCGTGTAAGATGATAATGTATATTGAGTTATTACCAGATGTCATCCTACTTCTAGTATAACATTGTTTTATTCATAACCACATTTCATCAAGTAGTGGAAGGATTTGCATTTCATTTTTTCTTCAGTCTCTTTGGACCATGTGGAGTTGCCACCTTATGCATCTTCCTCTACCACAATGAGCTAGGCATCAATCTACAACAGAAGTAAAAGAAGGCAAATGACTGGGTATATTCAGGCTTAAAAACAGTTCCTTATGGCATGGCTTGTATTTCTTTGTGAAAATTACCTCACAATGAATGTAAAGTATTACTTGCACTTTCTCTGAACAATTTTAGACATTGAAACAGTTTCTACAGTTAGGCATCATCCGGAGTGAAATGAAAATTAGCATATCAAATTTATAGCCATCTATCAAAGTCTTGTAGACTGCCGGGATTTTGTGCCATGTTGGGGACAGGAACTATGACAGATAAAGACTTTAGCTAAAGGTGAAGGTTTACTGTTGTAAATGCTTGAAATTACTGACGTTTAGGAAACCAATGACATGATACGCTACAGATAATTTCAGATTTCAGATAGTACCTACCTTCCATTATGTAAAAACAGTTCTAGCTGCATCAATTATGATGGATTTCAAATATTGACCTGGTTGAAGGACAGTGGGTAAGATGATGAACAACTTGTCCAAAAAAAAAGGCATTGTTGACGTTGTTGGTGACTGTTTACTTATCATTGTCCACGATCGCATACATGTACATGTATATTGTGCTCCTACGAGGATTGATATCCCAATCATTAGGTGATGAATGTGTCTGGGTGTAACACGATCAGTCGGCCGGCATCAGCACCGGATCATTCATCATTGATTTCATTTGTTTGCTACAATTTAGCTGAAAAGGCCAAGACAGGATGACAAATTTACCCTTCAACCTGTCTGTACATAGACAATGTTCAAACATAATCTACGCGTATAAATCGGCAAGATCAATCAGATGAATTTGCACCCGAAGCATTTTAAAGAACTAATGGCATCAAATGTAAATAGAATTTCAAGTCATTTTGTTGTAGATCCTCACCTGAAGTATTTCTATGAGTTGGGGACTGAAACGAAAGATGGTAAGATCATCATTTGGGGCATACTTGTAATACACGTACAATTTTTAAACACAAATAACACTCATCTTACATGTAAAGTTCCTTCATATTGTTTTCTTTTAAGATTTTCTATAAATATGAAACTGATGTTGTTCACTTCACGAGCATACTTTTATATTTTAAAATTCCCAGTAGTGAATGTTTTAAACTGTGGGCAATAGTTTACAATACTCTAAACTAAATTTGCAAAGTTGCAAAATGTAAACCATTTGTGAAACAATTGAGCTAACAACAGCAACAGCAAAGTATTTAAATTTTAGGCATTTCTTTGATACACAGTTTTTGTTTGGGGAAGAACTTTTACCAAATAATCAATGATGCATGGAATACGGTAATAAATCAGACAACTTGAATTTTCTTTATTCGTAAGTTTTCTGTCGAATTAATAAATTGTTTGCAGAGAAAAATGATACATCATTAAAGGCTTCTTTAGATGATGATACGTTTCTTCTTGAATGGAGGTAAACAGAGAGTGGTGTGAAATAGATACTTCGGGAGCTAAGACTATTCATTGGCCTTATTGAAAACAATAGGATGCAGTTATATTGACATGTTAAACCTTCTTTAAGAAGATTATTTTGTATGACCAAAGGACATTAAATTGCAAACTGATTATCATAATGTACATTATTTGATGCGAACAATATGGGAAGTGAAAGGTGATAATTTGGTTAAACATATCCTCATGGTTGGATTGCATTTGAGATGCACATTTAGAACTTAATGTTTGTTTCTGTATGTTTAAGAAAATGTTCATTGTTCTTCTCATAGAAATTCTTTGAATGGACAAAGACTTTCCTTTTAAAGTATTTGAATAATGAACCTTTTTCATGAATTTACGATTTGTGAAACTTTTTCTCGTAAAATTTAGCCTATTTCTCAAACTTCTTCCATTGGATAAACTTTTTCTTTTTCTCTTTAAACTACATGGGTCAAACAGCATAGATACGTGTAAACTGCGCATTAAATTAATTCTTGTCAAACCCAACTAGAAGAGACATTTTTCACTTATCCCCAAACCCCAAATCATTTTATATGCAAACCACAAATCATTTTTTCAGCCACTGGCATCGACCAATTTCCAATATTTAATTTGTCAACAAGCAAATTTAGTTGCTCTATGTGATGAAATATCTGAGAGGAGGTCATAAATTAATGCACAGTAATCCATCATGTCCAGACAGTTGAATTGGCGTGTTTTCTTGAGTTGTGTGTGGCCAGACGTTCTCATCATGTGATGAGGGCAGCTGCATTTACGCCCAGATCCACCCTAATTTGGGGCAAGAAAGCAGCCGGTAATTACAGAGGTTTCTTCTCCAGATGGATTGTCAGACAAACACATTGTCAGAAAATCTGATTTAATAGATACCTTCTAAAGGGCTGAGTGATTTCAAGTGGAAGGATTCTTTTCAGAAACCATGGAATCATGCTGCATTGATGACATATAAGTGGAAATAGATAGTGTGATAGTTTGTACAACGGGAATGTTTCATTGTAAAAAAAAATTACAAAGTATTCCGTTTGGAGTTTTGCAAATGATATTATGCTTTTATATTGTCCAAAGCATCAGATTCAATCTGGAACATTATAATGAGGGCTTAAATCAAAAGTGTACATGATCGGAAGCTCAAAGTCATGTTTGATCTAGCATATCAGCTTTAGTTTTATTAGATTAGATTTATTTATTTTTATTTTTTAAAATTATTTTTTGCAATAATAAAATATAAGATGATTGGCTGTCTTCCCATCAAAATTTGCTGTTGATCAGGAAATTCTGATTCTAAAGACAAACTGTTACTAAATTTTGAAATTTCTAATTCAAAAGTTGCTTACCAGGTGTTTTGAAGATTATGAAAAATCAATTCTCATAAAAACCAAAGACGGTCAGAAAAAGACAGCTGGTGTATATATCTTTGGGTTCCGGTTTAGCCATTAATATATCTCAAAAGCAAATTAGGAAGTCATTTTTGGTTATCAAATTCCAGGTTTGTTCAATCCTATCATACGACTTTGCATAGATGACAATTGATATTTGCTTGGACGAATGTTCAAGCCATATGGCACGCTGTTTTCAATATATTCCTCAGTTGAAAACATTAATTGAAAAGGGATATAAAACTAAGGTAAATGATTTTGGATACGGCTAATTTAGCACGCACGGCGACTTACAGATTTGTTTTTTAAATTGACTTGGATTCTTTTAGGTTGGCAACCCACGAACAGTGACAAAAGTTCTTTTCGAAGCAGATGAAGCGCTTTGAATTAAAGAAACGAATTAGCTGAAGGGAGGATATTAATACAAATTGGACTTCATACTTTCACATCTGCTGTGGTTGTTAGTTGACAAAATATCACAGTATGTGTAAAGATGTGTAATCTTTTTGTGAAGGAACTTAGGGTCAACAAATTTGATCATTTTATCATTATATATCGATTAAGGGTACCTATGACTATGTCAATTTGAATTGTCATGCATTGTTGAACCGTTTACTCCAAATACCATCTGCCTTTTTTCTTATTAAGGTTTTATTTTGTAAATTTGTTTCCTTTAACATTTTTTTATTTTGACTGTTGGTTAAGGCTAAATTGGTAAACTGATTTGATAATTGGTACTTTTCCTGTCATTTTCATTTTAGAAGTACATGTACACATTGAACCACATACATGTATATCTTTACGTTAAGAACGTTGTGCACGTTAAGAATGGAATAGAATAGAATGAGTTATGTGTCATTACTACCGAGATATCTATCCATGTCAATAGTATAATATAAGATGATTTCTAGAATCTATTCGTTTAATTCTTACATACATCGACCTATAGGGCATGCCTCCATAATTCTCTTTTGTGTTGGGGTCATTAAGAATATTCCAACATGTTTATAACATGTACTTCATCTTCACTTTTTGTTTTCATCAATGAATACCATTTCAAGATAACAGGTGTTTTTCTATTTTGAAAGAGAGAATTGTATTCTGATTAACATAATAACTCCAATAGTGCATCCCTGGAAGAAAAGATTTTAGCCTGCTATGCAGCTATGTTCATTCATTATGTTATAGTAAGTTGAAAGTGCACTTATTAAAAAGTTCATTGAATTTTTGCTTTACATACTGATTAAACATTGCAGGTAATTTCTTAGCCAGATCACGTTCGAAATTAATTTGAATTCATCACCTGCCGTATATTTCAACCTGCTTCTTAGAAATTTTATTTACACAGAAACGAGTGATACAATTAAGTAATTATTCCCTTAAAGTTATTTTCTTTTCTATAAGTGCAAACATTTTTCCACTGTTGGAGATAACATGATATAAGCCATGAAGTGAAGACATTTTCAATTAATTTTTGCTTCTCTTTCTTTTTTAACAAAGATTCTTCATGCTTCATTATTGAGTTTTTGCAGGACACAATGCACCCAGACCTTTTGGACAATCACAATGACCTTTGGGTAGTGATGTGCATTCAATCTTTTTGATTTTACTTATTCCCTAGCTGTTTTTTAAACATTTTATATCACAGAATATATGCCCATCCTGTTTTGCATTATTTAAAAATATCAGACTATTAATGATTGTATCTTCTGTAACTTTCTGACTACTGGAGTGCGAATTTCTAATCATAGATTTTCGACTTGTTCAAAAGAAAAATGCATGTCATTGTGTCTGTATTTATGCCATTTCTATTATTTTCATTACTGTAGGATTTTAATCATTCTTTAATGTTAACATTTTTCTTTTGATACTGTAGAGATACTCTCAAGTCGCATCAGGTCTGAATGAAGAAGATGTTGAACCTCAATATGCATAGAAGAAAAGGCTTATTTTCAACAAGCTGTGGCCTAAAGTGAGTAAAATATTGTGAAATAACCATTACATTAACTCTTGCGTCATTAACATTACAAATTCCAGCTCATAAAAGTTAAACATACATATTTTAGATTTTATATGCTGGTGACTACATGTATTTTAACACCATAAAAATGTATGGTCTGTTTGAAATAGTAGGCATCGTTTAGCTGAACAGTAGTGGTGACAACCTGTGCAGATTTCCAGTAGGAATATAGATTTGAGTAGGGTCATGAAGGTTTGTTTTATTTGGAGTATGAGAAGTTTAGAAGACTTGCCTGTACATATATCTGACCTCTTCTGAGTGTTAGGGATATCGGATGTCATGAGCTTGGATTTATAATAATCTACATACACTTTTCTAGGTTTCATTCAAACTTTCACAATTTAATACATGTATTGGTCAGAGTGCATGATTTAATATTGCTGTTAACCACAATCAAAATAAATGTATCTTTCAAAACTGGATGAAAACAATATTTAACATATTATGTACTGCACTGTGCTTCTAAACAAATATTACCCTTACTCAAACTTTTTATTTTCTAACTGATGTGTAAAGATAATAAATCATCTTTAACCACAGAGTATGATGTTTATGTATCTGTTAGTAGTTTGAAATATAGCCTCGAGATAGGCGTCAACCATGTCGCCACTTTTGTGGTGGATGTGGCACGCGCGCGCTTATTATGAATACACCTGCTGTTTGCACTTACCTAACATCCATCAATATATGATGTCAAAATGTCTAACATTTGTATTCCTGTCCTTTTTTTACAATTACCAAGGTCTAATTAAGGTGTATCTAGCCATTTTTACAATTTACCACGCTCCATGTGGTAGAGCTCAAATATATGTATCCTTTACCTCCAATAATTTTCATAGAAGCACATGATATAGCTTAAAAATACAACTTTTTTATTTTTTAAGAAATGCAACAATCATGTAAAGAGGGTTGTTTTTCATTTGTAAATTTTGATCGATCAAAATGAAGCATTACAGGGTTTATAATTCCAACTGTAGGATATAAAATATCACAAAAAGATTACACAAATATTTTAAATGGGTTGAAGATAATTACATTTTCAAGATTTTGAAATGATAAAAACTTATTTTTTATCTAGAAAAAAAATCATTGAGACCATGAAACATAGCTGCACATAAAAAGAAAAAATCTACTTCTCATCATTGTCAGTGTTGCCATAATAGACAGTATGAAAAGTGACTATTCAATAAAAGTGTCATTAGATAATGAATTGTAATGTCTTCTGTTGAGAACTGATCACTGTGTCCTGGATGTTGCATGACATTAGATATCATAATGGTGTCTATTGGTGTTCTTCAGAATTATTGAAAAAAAATAAGTGATGAAGCTTTTTTTTTTCAAAATCTTTTATTATGTTTTGCAGTAAATACATGCATTGAAAAATGTTACATACATAACCATTGTGTTGTAGAATAAAGGACAGGTTTGTTTTTCAGTGTTTAATCATTTGGTGTGTCAAAACATGAAAAGACATGACAAAAAAATCAAGACTCCAATTATGAGATTTTAGTGTTAATATAGCTAATTACATGTAGGCGTCTAATTTCATTGTTGATCATAATGTTACATGTAGATTTCACATGATATATAGAATATTTAAAATAATATCTAAAATTAGCGCAACATGTAATGAATTTAACTGCAACTTGGAAGTTAAAGTAACATATCTTATACGTAGTTCATATGTTATTTTGTGTAATATAAGATTCAGATAATTTTATTTCAGAATTAAAAATACATTTCCAGCAAAGTAATTTACTTCCATGGAAAACTTTAAAGAGTATATACAAGTATGAATTCTGCATTTGAAATTCAAGAATTCTATTTTTAGGTGTGATACATTTTGAGAAGATTTTATTGTATCCTAGAAATGAATAAACAGGTGTAATGAACTTTTATTGACCTGTCTTAGAAAACTTTTCAACAGCTCCGCTGCCAGTGAAAAAGGCGGGAAACTGCACTTGTTGGTTTCACCTGCTGATGATGTGCTGACGTCGAGGGTTTCTATAATCATGACATCTAATAAATCATATCTAGGCCTGTTTTTTTTTTAATTGCACATTATACAAGAATACTAATGGTATTAAAATGAAGTTGCTTAATTTTATTAATAGGTGATTATTAACAGGTGGTTTAAAATAAGGCAAATTTTAATGTTTTTAAACTGTCTCGATATTTAATTTAAAAAGTGTTTCTTCAATATTCATGATGTAACATAAGATAATTTTTTTCTATAAAAAGGACATATGGTAAATCTGATTAGTATCTCATAGTATGTAATACTACGACGGTTTTTCATATAATTGATTGACTGTTTATGACAACACCTTTAGTAGGAGTTTTCATTTATCTAATTAAACAGAAATGTATTTTTGTTGGAAATATTTTTTAATGATACTTCTTTCCTGTACACAATTTTGATAGTTATAACCCGGGAGTTATGACTATAGTTTATCCTTGAAGTAACTTTTGCACACAATTTATATAATTAGATAGATGTACATTCTTCCTGCATGGGAACATGAATGAGCCAATATCAAAATGATGCTTCTTGCCGTACATGTTGCAAGCATATTTTTACAATGTACGACTGCACCATAATTATTTTTCATATTTAGTATAATATATATGTACCATATACAAATATTCAAGTGCCCACTCCCATGTAAAGTCTCAACCATTCAAGAGTCCACCCTTGTGTTCAACCCAAATTCTGGAATATAGACAATCCAGGGCTGGACCTTATTTTCAAAATCTAGAGCATCAAAATCCCAATGAATGTACATGTTCATGTAAAACCTCACCACCTAAATTGAAAACTTATGAATCTACCGGTAAAAACCCAAGGGCACTTGATGATAGTATTATACAGCATGTTGTTACATCTATGATATATCTGTGTTTTCATATTTTGCAGTGTTTGCATTGTGGTTTTGGTTTGCACAATGCAAACTAGCATACCTGGAATGCCTTATGTGAAATATGTTGCATTCTGGATCTGTCTCAGCTTGAACCTCCGAACACATTTTGATATACTTGTATCATACAACATACAACCAGTGCATTTTAATGCTTTCTAACATTTTTTTTTTACAATTAGGCAGCATATTTTGACAAACAAATATTTTCATTTTGAGATTACATAATTTTTCAGTTTAAAACATGAATGAGCCAATATCGAAATGATGCCTCTTGCCGTACATGTTGCAAACATATTTTTACAATGTACGACTGCACCATAATTATTTTTCATATTTAGTATAATATAGTATTGAATTAACAAAAGAATAAAAATGTGTTTATAGCATATGAAACGAAATACACATTTCATTTGTTAATTTGAATTTGTAAAAAATCACAAATCACAATACATGTCTATATTTTGGATTTTCCATTTGTCACAATGCCTGTTTTAACACTTTTGAGGTACTTCTCTTTGACTTCATCAGGGAGGATCCTCATTAGCTCAAATGCATCGCGAATCTCACACAACAGTTCATAATTGCGTTTACCCTTCACTTCTACTTCAAACACCTCCTCATGTTCATTGTCATTTAGTGATTGCTTAATGGGATTGAAATCCATCAAGTTGCTGCCCTTTCTTTTCCTGCTATTCTCTCCTATCCTACTTTCAAAAGTATCTTTATCTCCACTATCACGACCAGGACTGGTGCAAATATGAATCTTGACAGACTGACGGCCCAAAATTTCGCCATTCTTTTCTAAGGTAAATAGCAGAGAAGTTGCTGCCTGCTTTTTCCCTCCTAGACACGATGTCAGGCATTTGAACCGGAAATGGTGGGTGATCCACTCAGATTCAGGTTGTGGTTGCTCCACTGGCAGTATAATACTGTGTCTACCTGTGATGGGGTTCTCCTCAAATACTGCATGAGGACTGTCACAGATCATGAGATGGTTACTAAATGGATCCATTCTTTGCTGGTCTTCAGTATTATGTTTTGGGCACGGTTTTACAGCAGTCTGGATTTTATCTGGCTTGGTGAAGACCAGCATAGCTCTCACATATGTGTCCGGTGATGGAACAGAGGATATTGTATAGTTGAATGGGATGTAGTTGTCTTTTTGTACAAATAATTTATCCTCCTTTTGAGAATATATTGATGGTGTAAATTTTGTAGTTTTCTTGTTCGGATTAACTGCAATGCAAAATCCATATTCACCAGCAAATGGGGTTAAAGTTGGAATATCCTGATATGATGGATCTTTGGATGATGTAGAATCTGGACTTCTAGCAAGCTGCATGGATTGTGAGGCTTGAATGTTCGCTTGATTTAACTGTGTCATATTCAGAATGTTGGAACTCTGTTGTATAGAATCTGGAATGCTGGCAAGTTGAATGGAAAATGGAGCTTGAACACTTGATGGACTAAATGGTGTCATATTCTGACTATTGGCATTGGGCTGCTGAGAAAAAACGGAACTTCCCACATACTGTGAAGTTGCAGGCATATTATGTACTACACCACTTATTCCTTGGGAGTAGTTCTGTAACAGGGGATCACTATTGTTGAAGCTTTGAGCATAAGTGTTAGTAATGATGTCATTTTGTAGATACTGATTTTGAGTAGTTGACATTACACCATGATTGGTTCCCGACATTACACCATGATTGGTTCCCGAACTTGTTGAGTAACTGTCTCCATAGGTTGAATTAAAAGCCATGTCATTTTGTAAACTGTTCAATTCATAATCGCCAGTGGAATTATAAGCGTTAATTTGTGATCTATCCAAATTTTGAATGTTAGAATCCGTATGATTATCCATAAACGCATTATGATTTTCATTATAATTGCTGGTCATTTTGATTAAAGCTTTATTCCACTTTCAGGCACAATTGATATCCATATACTAATATGTTTGAATTGCTCTTACTCTGTGCACTGCTAAAATGATGGTAATACATGTAGATGGGGGTATTAATGGTAAAATCAAACATTTTACATGTTTGAATTTGATACAGTTAAACATTTCTCTAACAAGTAAAATTTTACTAACAATTAAGATCAAAAGGCAGAAATGTTCTTGTTAGAAAGATGGGGAAACTGCATCAGGGGTAGAAATGTTTGTGATCTTATTAAAGTTGTGATCTCTTAGTGTGATCCCATGGATGGTGGTCTTGTAACTGTGACCAGAGTTTGCATAATATTGGGCACAAGGATTTCTATACATATTATAATAATGATTGCTGTGCATAATGTTCTGTCATTTTAAACCAAATTACATTGTACTTTTCTTATTATATAAATGATAACTTATATTCTATATTCTTATATTGTTTTTCATAAATCTTTAGGAAACACCATTATTCTTTTTATTGGCTGGGATTGTTGAAATTTTCAGCTGATGAATAAAATCTTGACTTCAGTAGCTACAGACAATTAGGAAAATGGAAAAGTACACTCAACTACACTCACTTGGTGACATACATGGCGTTATGAGGTTGAATGATTATAGTTGATTATAGTGATCTCAACTTTGGTGTAATTTTACAAAATCTAATCTTCAAAAGTTAAAGGTTGCTTTTAAAAATGTCTTTAGGAAATTGTTTAACATCAAATGTGGTCAAAGCATTAGTGAAATTTGTGTGCACAACAATATTGATAGCTTCAATGTGATCCTGAGGAAAACTTACTATCAATTTCGAGCTAGACTTTTTGATTCTTGTAACTCATTTATTTCTACACTAGTGAATTCTGTTTTCTTTTATTACGACTCAAGTTTTACAAGATTATGGAATGGATACTTATTTAATTTTTAATCTTTTATGCATATTTTTAAATGCAAGACTATATATTTGTTTTATATGTATATGCATGTATTATCATGTGAAATAAACTTATATTATTATTATATTATATTATTATTCAATTTCAATCATATTTGCATTTTTAACAAAATGCAACTTTTTTTAACATATTTTACATTACATTGCATTATTTTGTAAGTAGGTAATGATATGAATACTAAATGAACCTACAAGACTCAACTATATCAAAAGTGTTGAAAGAACATGGCGTTGCTAGAACAACATGGGTCGCTAGAACAACGTTGACTTATGGACAATCAAGATATATACAAATATACTGATACATACAGCTGCTGAAGCAACGCAATCAATTATAACTATATATGTGTGTTCCAATTATGATCATTATTAAAAAGTCTCATTCTTTTATATCCTCTTCCCATGGTTGTATGATTTTCATAAATCTTAAAGAAATGCATGTGCATGTACAATTATTCTTTTTCTTGGCTGGGATTATTGAAAACTTCAGCTGATGAATAAAATCTAATAAAGTAACTACAGTCCTTTTAGAGAAACCATTAAAAACTGTACAGGTGCTTCACTGACTTGGTGACATACTTTGGGGTCATACATGTAGTGCTTTGCTAGCCTGCTATAACATGGCACTAACTGTGATCCCATTACATTGTACATGTATTGGGTACAACTTGGTGAAGAGTATATTAATCAAATAGGGAATCATTTATTACTAATAAATTTTTCAAAAAAGTTGTATTTATTACTATTTATACCAATGCTTGTTTCTTATACAAATGTACAATGTACTTCACAGTGTCCCATACCCACAAATGTAATAAAGAAATCAGCCAAGTACTTTTTTGAGAAATTAACGTTAAAGAATTAATAATGTTAAAAAAGTTTATTTTTTAAATGTTCTTAAACAAAAATGCTGTAATTTTGCAAACTTGTTTTTTGGGACATGAAATTGAATAAAGATGAAGGTAATATAAAATAATCAAAATAGAATTGAATGTTTTAATACAATTTTTTGTACACATAGGCTCCAAAGCAAAAGATTACAAATAGTAGTGGATCATATATCTCAAAATGATAGCAATTTCATCATCAGGATTTTAGAAAGGTATTTATTGGGTATAGAATACAATCAATTATGATATATGTAAGTACATTATGTATGTTGTACATCTAGGTTGAAGAGATTTTCTTTGAATATAAAACTTACAAATGAAGATTTAACAAAGATGCACACATTAGACTTACACATACATATTCAATTAATACAATTCATCCTAAAGTTTAGCGAAGATAGTCATAATTCTAGATTTGAAATAAATAAAAGTTAATATGCAAAGTACAAAAACTGCATGAATATAACAATGGTGCATCTAGTGAAATTTCCAATGTGTCTTATGGTAACTTATAGATGGCTGATCATTTTCTACTGCTACTGCCTTTTCAACAGAATCTAAGATAACTTTGGAGAAGTCAATTTGTGAGTGTTATGAAATTATTTAGCATCATTATAGCAATCACAACCAATTTCAATAATATTTGCATATACAATTGAACAAATGAAACTTTTTAAAAACATAATCTAAGATAATTACCTATAACCTTTATTGCGTTTAAAATTGAAGGGTACACACTACACAGGCTCAGGACTCTCAATATTACATGTACCTTAGGAACAATGCATACATATATTCATTATATATTGGCAAAAATCATCAGTCCTTTATGCTTGCCAGCTCCAATGCATCTCGGATTTCACACAGCATATCATATTCTTTTCTTCCTTTTACTCTCACTTTGAACACTTCATCAGTATTTCCAGAATGAACGTTATTCTCCTTTGCACCAACAGCTTGGGAACCTCCAATTCCAGGTTTATTACACTTTGATGATTTCTCAGCTCTCTGTAACAATTCTCTTCCTGGGCAAGCAGATATTTGCACATCAACAATTTTCCTGCCAAGTATTTGTCCTTGATGTTCCAAAGTAAACATCAAAGTGGTTGCTCCATGACGTGCCCTTCCAATGCAAGATGTTAAACAATGGAAGGTGAAGATGTTTGTTACCCACTCCGCTCCTGGCTGAGGCTGCAAAGCATCCAGGAGCAGGCTGTGCCTTCCAGTTATGGGATTCTTCCTATATTGTGTGTTAATGTCATTACATGTCATCAGATGTCTGAATTCTGGATCTTTAGTATGATTAGGACATCGAACCACTGGCTCTTTAATGCGATTGGGATATTTATAGATAAGCATTGCACGAATGAGACTCCCAGATGGTGGAATCGAAGATGTTTTGTACAGGATAGGACATTCTGTAGACAATTTCACGTGCAGTTTATTGTCATGGTCTGAATATGCATAATCCATGGTATGTTTGATTTTTTCATTTGGATAGAATCCAATTTCAAAGCCATAATTTCCACAGAAAGGCATCACTTGAGGACTGGACTGACCTGATGGATCTCCTGGATCTGATGAGTGAATAAATCTGGATGTAAAAGTTGAACTTTGACTGCTATTTCCTGCTGAAGGTTGGTTAATATCTATGGCTGGGATTAAGTCTGAAATATCATTACCCAGCAATAGGAGAGCTTCATCAAGTGTATCCATTATAACAAACTCCTATCCAGTTTCACAGTAAATAAAGTGTGATGAGTAGTCCATTATTTATTTTTAAGCATATGTTTATCTGCTGCTCTGATGATCGGGCAATGAAGGCCTTATAAGAAATGCTGAACCAAATGTGAGATAACCCATATTTGTCAAAGTTGCCAAATTGAAGTTTCTAACTCTGGAGCTAAATTTACTCTCAGCATCCATGCCTTGTTTGATCTTCCCTTTGAAATGTGAAACAATACCCCAATATTACCTACTGTAGGAATTTCTGGAAGACATATAAAGTGTTAGAATTTCTGGTACCCAGGGATCATGGGGATCAAAGGAAATGGGATTTAGTGTCTTCTTTGATCTTAAAGGGATATGATCTTGGAATCAGTACATTATATGGAGATGGATGGTGAAACAAATAATGCAAATATTTTTTTTATGTAATCTTCTTCAGCTACACCACTTATATAGACTCAATTCAGCTTATAGGTTTTTACTTTGGTAACTATAGTAGCAGTAGTGCAAAGAGGAAACATAAGAAATTTCAAGCTTTAACATCAAGTCTTGCACAGATTTGAAAACACTGAATATTGACAATAATTAAGTTCTTTATGCTGGCCAGCAGCAATGCATCTGGAATTTGACACACCATAGTGGAATGTTTAGTTGATATGTTAAATCAGATTCATGAAGATTCTGTACCACCAAAATTATTGTTATCATGCAACAGTAAAGGAACCAAATGAATTTAACAATAACCAAACACAATGCTAAGTTTAACTTGCAATCAATGCAAACAAACCCCTTCCCTTTCTAATTATGGTCCTTCTAGTCATGTATAAAGAACATCATAGAATATAGGACTGTAAAATAGAATATAGGGTTTGCTACTATCTAAAAATATTTTTGCACTTAAACACCACCATTGTTGTGATATTTCTCACTTCCCTTTTCTAATCAACACTAAATCATTAGAATGTTAAATCTTCACCCATCTTGCAAATTCCTTATCAGTATCTTAACTTCATGCCTATAGCTCTACAGCCACTGGTCATCTGCCCTGCCTATACTTGTAGTACTAAAAGGTGATATCTTCCCTTACTGTCAGTGAGAGGAATGGTACTTTTAGCTCTGCCTAGTAGTAGTTGGTGAGATATTCCTGTGAACAGTGCCTTATAGGAAATTTCATCTTCCTGAGCTGGAGACTTCAATGCTGATATTGATTCTACAGAGGAAAGGTTGAAAAACAAAGCAAAAATTACATAGTAGGCTTGCAGAAGTATAATCTATACCAAATTTGATTGGTATTTAAAAAAGGTAACATTTGAAAAGTATGTTTTTTTAATATTCTTTTGAGTATGATAATTGGCTGCATTATGATTATAAGGAGCTGATGATGAGTGTATTGTAAAGTATATTCTGCAAATATTTAAATTTCATCTTGAGGTTTCTAGTCAAATAATTTAACTGGTCATAAAAGACTCACTTCACAAACCTGACAATTATAGAATT
Source organism: Streblospio benedicti (assembly GCA_019095985.1). Taxonomy (NCBI): domain Eukaryota; kingdom Metazoa; phylum Annelida; class Polychaeta; order Spionida; family Spionidae; genus Streblospio; species Streblospio benedicti. Next base: position 20,540,361 of record CM032660.1, on the reverse strand, counting down.
ATGGATCTCTTAATGTATGTGGGTGTGAAATAACATTTTTCTTTGTAACTATTGACATTAAGATGGTCAATGTAATTGTTTTGTATATTGGATTTTGTGCATATGTTTCAGACATTAACAGTGATGTGAATAACATTACCCACACTTTTCTTTGGATTAATTTTATGTCTAGTCATCTGTCTGGTCTGGTCAGGTCATGACCAACTCTATTGTTTAAATTTATTGCTCCAGGCAAAATGAAATGATACACTTTTTGAGTTCAGACTGGAAACCTTTGATGATTTCATGGCAGACAGGAATAGTGTGACTTCCTTTTGGTTCTGGGCCATTTGCTATTAATTAGGACATCTTGGAAATCAGGGCATCATACATGTATTTAAATTAAAAGGGGCATTTGAATATCAAGAGGTGTACTGCATACATGGCATACATGTGAATGTCTTGAGAAACACAATCCTTACTCCATTAATATTTTTGAAGTAGTGCAAAAGTGTATTATCTTTGCTTATGTGTCTAATTTAGAGTTTCTTGCACAGTTAGTATACACGCAAAGTCATCATGTAGTGCAGGTAATTTTTTGTAATGTTTAACTTTCAAGTTTATATTTGTTATATCAAATGGCTTGAAATATGAAGTTCTGAGTCTTGAGTATGAAACGTTCTTCTTTTCTAACTTCAAATGTAATGAACAAATGCTCAAATAGACTGTTGTCCATTCAGATTCTGAGAATCGTACTGGTAAATTCACATGACTGCAAACAAGTATGCACAATATGGTTATAAAAGAAAATTATATCAATTTCCATGATATTATTTCCCAAATGCCTACTGGTGGATTATTGTTCTTTACGAGTACGTGAAGATTCTTTATCTGTTGGTATGATTTGCCTATAGCATCCATACCACAAGAATTGCTTGTTCCTTCAACTTTATGTAAATTGTACATCTATCAACTATTCAGTCTACTTGAAAATTATGATAGTTAACATATGTCAAATAATGATATTTCATTGTGTATTACTCACATTTACTAGAATCTGAAGGTGCTGAAAAATGATTTCTACTTCAAATTACTTATGAATAACAATGAATAGTAACACCAATGTCAGAGGCAGTAGTAAACAATCTGCCAAACAATGCAGATTGATACTTAACAGTTAGATCTATGCTTATTCTTTTCACAAATAACTTCTTTTCTTACTTAAAACTTCTGGTACATTTCTAGTGAAACCACTAAAATAAAACAGAAAGCTTCTTCAAATGAACATTATACTCTGCAAGAATTAAATGTAGCTCTCGTGTATTTAAAAAAAAAAAGAAAAAAAGAAGAAGCACTGTTTTCTCTGATATGTCATCAATGAAGTTGTTTTCGTGGAAAAGAATGGTACGAATGATATTGAATTTAAGTTGTTTCCTACTTTTAAGATATGATGGATATGAAATGTGGGTATTGAATTTTCTTCAACAGATCATGATTTTGAAATTATTTGTAAGTCTTTAAAGGTAGTGAAATTTTTTCAAGCTTTATTTTCTTTTTATTAGAAATGAATTTACAGTTAAAAACCTAATAGAGAAATAAAGTAAATATTCTCAAGTCATTGTCAATAACAATAATTTCTTTATTAAATAGTAGGGGATAATCTTTCAATTAAAACACCATTATAACAGTAACTCTATCCCTAGTAAGTATCTACAAGTAACTTCAAGTTAGCATTTCTCTAGTCCCTAATGTTTCTGTACTTACACAAATTGATCATCATGGATTATTTTTACATATGTAACTGTTGCTATACTTTTAATTTCAATTCCTTAGCACTCACTAAATTGTAATCCTTTTCTTAGTGTTGTTGAGTACTTGGTACAATTACCTCTAATACCATCTTTAAATAGTGGAGCCAAAAGAATACATTGTAGTTTCCATCTTAAGTGTAACTGTAACAAGTTTTAACAATGATACATATACCGGTATCTAGAGTTCATTCAACATGTGAACACAGGTGGATACATACACTGGTCATTTTAATTTGTCACTAGGCTTATGAAAAGATGATAAAACAAGTTTGTACTTATTTTTGTGTAATTTATTTAATAGAAATTGAAATTTGCACATTTGTTCAGTTTTGGTGGAAGTGCCCCAACATCATGGGAGGGGGTATACGTATATACATACATGTTTTACACTAAATGATAGTAGTAATGTGTATGGTATAGTGTTTGTAAATCATTGTACATGTAGTATGCATACCTCCAGTGATTCTGGGGCCCCATGTCAGTAAATAGTGGAACAAACGTTTTATAGAAAATGTCTTAAAGTTTGATTTGCAGGGTACAAATCAAGCATATCTGCGCCAGTGTAGACTGCCTTAATGCATACCCAATTGCAAAAGTTGCATAATCTAATCAAAGATGGTCGATAACTATAGTACATATAGTATACAAAATCCTTTGTCTAATTCTTAACAATTTAAGGAATGGTGTGAATGTGCATGAACATACAGATATTCAAATGTGAGAGTTGGTGACGCAGGTTCTGGAACATGGGGTCACAAAAATAGTGGAACATGGAACATAGAAAGTCATAGTGGAACATGGCAATTCCCTCATTTCTTTTCACACTTTTGTCATGATTTTACAGTGTTTTGACCCAATTATACATGTCTTTTGATGCGATAAAAAATTGCTGATAAATTGTGTTCAAAGTTCTTTGCTTGAGGTCATTTTCATAGTGGAACATGAGAAATTATAGTGGAACATTGATATTAGGTGTGAAAATATAGTGGACCATGGATCCCAGGACACCTGTGTCATGCCCCTCAAATGTGTGTCTATTTTACAGACTAAACCTGTACCTTTTTAATTATATAGCTACTTATTGGAACCTATCATTTTGTCTTTGGCAAGACTTCGCTCTTTTCTCAAGCTCTTCATCGGTGTTAATGAAAAGATCCTCTCACTAGGTCAAATGACCGCCACGGATTTGGCGATCATGTGACAGAAGAGCTGTGTACACATGGGGCAAGTCGTAGCCGGTGTCACGGTTCATCCGGGGTCGGCGCTCTCTGATTTCAATGGCCTCACGGATTTTCCTGCGCAGCTCTATTTTCTCACTGGCTACCACTAATAAAGTCACTGGGGCTGATCTTATGCCCTGTATCTTTGATATGACCCCCAATTGCTGTAGGAATCAGGGTCCTGCTTGTCTCCCCAACATATGTATCCTGACACTGAGGGCAGTTGACCTAATAGATGAGCTTACATTCTATAATGAGCTTAATATGAGCTTACATTCTATAAACCTGTACTGTCATTCTTAGCACATGTGGATTTTAAGTCCGTCTTTTGTTGGTACTTTCAGCGGTTGTTGTGTGGCAGCAGTGATCAGTCAGCAGCTCTCAACAACACGCTGCTGGCAGACGTGCAGCAACTCATTCGAGATCACCTGCCAGACCACAGCAGCAGGCAGAACCAGGTCAGAGTGCCACCATGGGCCCCAACACCATTAGATCAGGGACAGGGGGCAGGGTGGAGGCTGCTGTATATTTTTCATCCTGGTACCCATGTCCTCCACCATGTCCATGGTTAGATTCCAGCCATAGAATCTTATGTCATCTAGTTATTTCTCCAACCATTATTCAAACAACAATTTTTAATGAGATGTTTTTTTTTATTTATTTTCAATTTTCTATGTAAATCTTCATCTCATATGATCCCAACTTTCTTGAAATGAAAAGTATACGATTTTATGAGTGATGTTTGCAGCAGTGTGTTCAATTTTATATGGCTTAAGTATTCAAAAGCATTTATGAGTAAGAAATATGTCTGTTACACAGACATGCTATAATACAATCCTGTTAAATTTCAGCCAGGAGGTGGTGTAGCTGGTGCCCAGGAAGCTGTCGTCATCCACGTGGAGGGCAGCGGGGACCAGCAGGAGGGAGAAGGATTCTTGCCCTTTATTCATCAGCTGGTAAGACCCGGTGGTTGTAAAGTAGACAACTTCGTGAATTGTACTTGATGTATTCTCATTCTGTAATAAAGAAAATATATTTCTTTTAAAACATTATCGTTATTTTGCATCACAAGAAATGATGGATTGCAAAACTTTAATATGAATATCTGCTAATTTCATCCTCAGTAATCTTGAGACTTTATCGTTAACAGATATAGAATCTACATTTCAGTAGATATTGTCAACATAATGTTATGAGGAATATAGAGATCTTTTACTACATTGACTTTTTTCAGAATCCAATCGCTTCCAGCTCACTCTTGGAAGACTCTCCTCCATCTACAACCGGTGGACCTATCAGTACTATTCTACAGAGAACAGAACAGGTCTTATAGAATCCCATCGTACTAATGAAAATTACAGTACCCATTTGGAGTCTTGATTTGTTAAAACTATCATGATCACATGATTTCACTTTTTTCAGAATACAGTATTAGTGTTTATTATTTCATTAAATGTATCCATCTTTTAAATGTATGGATTTTTTACACATCAACCATATTATTTCATTGAATGCATCCATCTTTTAAATGTATGGATTTTTACGCATCAACTAAAAAGTCTGGATTAAACAACTTAAAACCTCCAATTTTCATCTTTCTATCCTATGTAGTCACTTTACAACAGTCAAAGAAAAACTCCAGGATCAACTTCCAGGAATAAAAAGACTGCCGCTCAGTGGTTTTCAGTTGAAGAGAGCTTTGGACCTCTACATTCTTCTAGAACTTACCGGTATCACAGCCAACTAGAAGCCATGCCAAAATTCTATCAGAATTGGCCTTTTAAAGTAAGATAAAAAGATTTTTACATAGTAGTGATGTACTAAAGATCAAACTTAAAAGATTTGATATGATAGTTTTCGGATTCAAGTAAATTTGAAAGAAGAAACATATATTGCATGCTTTTGAATTGATTTGTCACTTCATGACCTGTTGAAATTGAAGAAATGCGTATAAATTTTAAATATTTTCTTGCATCTACAGGGATGATATCAAAGAAATCACTGAATTTCTTCAAAGGATTATAATTGGCCATAATGAGGCTCCTAAATAAGCATCATTGTGTTGAGTAAATACAAAATTGCCAATCATGTGTTTACATAAACAATGATTGTAAATGATCATGTTGGTCACATTCAGTGGCTTCTGCATGCAAATACTGGTTATGTTGTACAATAGCACACAATGAGTGAACATATAGTTACACTTGTGCATTCATGAATTGTTCCCCGGTACATAAAAATATAGATATAAAACCAAATATGTCCATATTTTGGTTTATTTTCCGATTGGAAAGATCTAAATAAATTGTAATAACCACCATACACAGATTTCATGCAATATACGTGTATGATCAATGGAAAAGTCATTGATAAACAATACATTTATATGAGTCCCATCACCAAATTGTACTGCATTTCAATGAAAATCCTCTTGTAGAGTAACTTAAACATGTCCATAGAATCCATGCAATTCCATTCACTGTCATCTTAATCCATAGGGCCCACATCACATCTGTGTGATCTATGTTAAATTAATAAAAGAATCTGATGTGATGTTAATGTACCTCTGGTAAAGCGGGATGATTCACTGCGAGCTCACCTGAGTTCCGCTCCATGTTGCAGGCTGCCGCTGCCCACGCTGGTCACGCAGGTTCATTGGATGCTGCCGCTGATGATGAGTTCCTGCTGGCGCCGCGCTGCTGTAGCTGGGAGGAGCGACGCTGGCGCAGAGCGGGTGCTCAGGGTGGGTGACATCAATGTCTTATACAGTAAAACCTCCAATTAAGACCACCTCTCTATTGAGACCACCTCTATAATGAGACCACTTTTCTCAGTCCCAACCGTTCAAAATGATACCAATGGGAACCTCCATATAGAGACCACCTCTCCATGGAGACCACTTTCAGTCAGTCCAATAAGTGGTCTTAGAGAGGTTTTACTGTGCTAATACAGTGGAACTTACCATTGCGGTCTCCATCATAGTAGAACCTCCAATTAAGACCACCTCTCTATTGAGACCAATTCTATAATAAGACTAGTTTTCATGGTTCCAAACCTTCACAAAGATACCAAAATGAACCCCTGTGTAGATACCACCTCTCTATTGAGACCACCTAACACTGGTGCCAAAGGTGGTCCTAATAGAGAGGTTCTACTGTAGTAATGTAGCAAATGACTAACCTAAATGGATATTCCTTCTTATACTAATAATAGTCCATTAAAGATAGTACAGTGGAACTTTTCTTATATTGATGTATTCTGAAGAAAGCAAATTTGAGCAAATGTGACTTGTCTCCCATATACAGGGGTTAGGTTGAAACAAAATATGTTCATAAAAATGTGTGCATTATTTGTAGTGGTACATTGAAAAATATCCAATATATTGTTCATGTTTGTGAATCCTTCTCTGTAGATAAATACTCAATAATTTTACTGTACACCAAATATGTAAAAAAAAATTAAGAACACTTTATATTACAGAGAAAAATGCAATCATATCGACTATTTCTACTGTTTTTTAAGTCAGAACGTCATGAGTGAACTTGATTTCTATTTTGACACAATCAATAATAATAATGGGGCCTGTAAAATATGTTAAGAAATTTAACTACCCCACACCTAAAAAATTGAACAGTTAACTGCCTATTAAAGGCAACTTTATTCTGGTTTTCAAATGTCTATTCAATTTTGATAGAATGTGACTGCTAGGACTAGAATGTGGCAAAGTTCTATCCAAATCATGTGCACTTTTGTTGAAGATTTGAACATCTTTATGACAAATACATAATTATGTACATAGACTGTAATCCCTAGATAGTGAACTTGCTTTCCACCTTCATAAATTTGATTTTATATTTAAAAGCTGTTTCTCCAGGTTTGTACATGTGTTTTTATCCTATGATACTTACATAGAAGTGTTTCAGTCCAATAGTTTTTCTTCTATTTGGTTGCCTTGTATACTCCTACACAATGGGGTTAATGAAATCTAAAATTAGATGAAAGGCAAAATGCAATACAAAGTGTGATTATTAGCACTTTGTTATCATTAGTAAGGAAACAGACCTGTGCCCTTTATTTATATTGCCTATTAGAATCAATTTTATTTCAAAGCTCATTATATACACTTGCTTCCAAAACCACAGTAGGTTGCTTGTGGATTAATTGCCCCTAATCAAAACAATTCCCACCCTATCTAATCACATTACTTGGTCTCACTTACATCTTACAACTCTGTAAATAGGCCAATCAAATGAGCTCACTTCAAAGGCTGCCTTTCTCTCATGTCTATGTAAATAGCCCTAATAGTCTTTTATTGTCTTAAATGATAATTGCCCACCTTCTGACTGGGGCTGTTGTGGTCATCAATAAAAGGAACTGCAACTCTGGTGGGATTTCAGTTCAGTCCCAACTCTTGTATGTGAAACATCTTTTCTTACATTTGATACATTTGTGAGGATATTTTTGCATTGGGCATTAAAATACCTTGGATTTGACAAAATGAAGAACTTAAGTGTGGATAAAAATATGGCTTCCGTGAAAATGGAGAAGTTATTATGCTATGGAAAGAATGTGTTGAAAAGTAAGTTAGACACTTTGTATTTTAAGTTTGAGGTGATAGTTTGTTGAATATGTGTACTGTACTTAACATCAATGAGGGCAAACTTATTTTCCTACATGCATCCTCATTCTGACTGGTTTAATTCTATTGAGATTATGCATTTGTATTCATGTAAGACTAAATACAAAATTCATTGAATGTATATAAAATGGTCAATGGTATGATGATGGAATAAACATCAAGGAGACTTTTGCCATGTAAACAAATTGGATACTACAACAATATTTTCACATTAAAATAATGGCTTGTCATCTGTATAAAATTCTACATTATGTAAGCCGAATTCAAATCTCTCATTAGTCATTACCAATATGCCTCAGTTGGCTGTAAATTATAATTTAGAAGTTGAATGCTGTCTTGTTTGAAGTTCTAAGCATCAATGTCCTAACATGATCTGTATGAGTTTAGAATATCACCTTTTCTCTGAGATATGAGATATATAGAATAGCTATGGATATAGAATAAGTTTGATGATTAATCAAAATTACTGTCGATTTTATCCCATAAGTAGTGCTCATTACGCTTGGAGAGTCATAAGTTTAACGCTACATGTGATGTTTCAGAAGTGCTGGAGTCCACGCGTGTGGAGGCGCCGGCGTCCCACCTGACGCCGCTGCCCGTGGTGGAACTCGTGAGCGGTGGGTGGCGCCTCTACCAGCCGTACAAGGGCCAGCTCAAACTGGCCGTCTACGTCAACTGTGGGCACATCACTGTGCATGGTAACTGACGTCTTCATATATACATTCAGCTCAGCACAGTTTTTCATTTTTTTCTCATAAGTATCAATTTTAAATGAAGATTTGATCTTTTAAAAATGGTATATATTGAGGGCTCTGTGATGGTTTATAAATAACCACCCATATTCATTAGACTAGTGTTTTTTTATATTTATATTGTTTTACATGAGATTATTATTATAATGAACTGTTGCCTTCGGGTTCAGTTTACAGTTACACTTTTATAAGCATTTTCATACTGCTGTGTAGTAAATCAGGTGAATACTGCAAAAATTCTAGATGTATTACTGTAATTGTGTTCATATTATATTATGACAATGTCCATCCTACACTTTTCAGTGATGAAGGCCCGTCACCTGAACTCGTCTCGCAAGTCAACATGTGATGCTTACGTAAAACTTTCTCTTGTGCCGGACTCCACCAAACGTACCCGATGCCGCACTGACATCAGTCCCAGCTCCAACCACCCACTGTTTGATGAGAAGTTTTCTTTGTAAGTTTTAAGTAATAGTCTTGATATTATGTAGCTAGAACGACAACCTTGGTAAGTTGATATAAGTAGAGAACAAATATATCTTACTTTCTATTACTATTTATTGAGTTTGGTTTGTGCTTATTTTGTGATATTGCATTTAAAGATAAAGTGAACAACTCACTTATTAGGTATCAGATCTAAGTGCTGCCATGTATCTGATGTATCACAAGTTCAAAATTAATATATGACTCTGGATTACATGATCTGTATTTACTTACTATAGTTAGCAGGATTTCGTGAATGGGAAATGATAGTACATTGTATTAGCTTGAATTGGATTTCTCAGCCTTCTTGACTTCTCTATGCAGTAACTTTGATGGTCATTGTAGGGGTGTTACTACTTCAGAGAGATTTTACCTCGTTATGATACTTTACAATCATTTCTCACATACAATGTGATTGCATCTACAGCACATTCAGCGCACATTGCTAATCACTTACACAATCACTCACTCACTCTTTCAACCCAATGACCTGCACCTAATTAACAAGTTAGTGCCACAGAGCAATGTGCAACTATTTAAAGATGAGTTTGCTTAACACCCACCACCAGACCCCAATAGGCAATTGAACCCACAACCTTCTGCTCATGAGTCCAAATCCCTATGAACTCACCCACAGAAGTACAAGTAGTAAGTTCTTGCGTGTTTTCAGTGAGCTGCTGCCTGAAGACCTGAGCTCGCGCCTCGTGCTGTCCGTGTGGCACCGCGATGCGAAGCGCTCGTCAGAGTTCCTCGGCTGCATGTCTTTTGGCGTGAAGAGCATCGTCAACAAACGAGCGGTAAGTTACTAGTTCGTAGGAAATTACAATGTATATACATTGTATCAGTGATTTTTGTTTGACATAAATAATGAGGTATCTATACAATATGTACTCATGTTTAAAATATCCATATCGAAGCTGTTTTAATTGCTTTTAACTTAAATTTTATTCCTACTCTTTTTTGCTGAAAGGCTTGGAGAGGACGATTGAGATGTAGACTGGGCAGGCAGGCTGAATGAGGAATAATTAGAGCCTGCTCAAATGAACTTAGGATTTGATTGATTGATGCTGTTCTAGATAACATACCTTATTTTTGAAGTAGGAAAAAAGAAGAAAAGCTCAATGTATCAAAACGTTAACTCGCAATTATCTCTGCCTTTTAGGTTATCAATGGCTGGTTTTATCTACTGACGGAGAGCATGGGCAAATACAAGCATCTGAAGGTGACTTCCCCCTCATCAGTGACACAGCCTCCATCGGAGCTCACCTTCACTGAGAACTCACGGGAGAGCTCCCTGGAGGAGCATCAGATCGCTCAGACTCTAAACACTCCAGATCATCAGCCAGTGAACACCAAGACACAGATCGGCCATATCTCGAAAAAGGTACGAGTTTTATTGTAGTGTTTCAAAGTTGGAACTGCGAAATGGTTTTCTTGTGGTATGTAATGTAATCTCTACCCACTATTGCAACATCTTATAGAATATCTTCAACTTGAACATGTATACCAGTATCCCGAGACCAGTATATGGAATGAAAATCTGATTTTAAAGTTTTACTCTGCACCTTTTATTTCCTAACGTACATTTGGCTTAATAAAAATGAATCACGTATATTGTCATTAGAATTAGGTTTTAATAGATAATGCACTAATATTTCAGCTGTTTGTCCACCGTGGCAAGCACAGCTACGGTCTGTCTCTGACGGGCGAGTCTCCGTCTGTGGTGAGCCGTGTGGAGCCGTGTTCGGAGGCCGAGTTGGCCGGTGTGCGGGTGGGAGACGAGGTGGTGCGAGTCTGCGGCCAGAACGTCTACCACTACCCAGCACACGCTACTGCCAGATGCATCAGGTATGAATGAAATACTTTGTACCATTAATTACATGTGGCAGATTTGAGAAGAAACATAATGCAAACTGTACAGCAAGCTCCATGGGCCCTAGTATCGTGTAAAGGGTGTGTGGTATGTATACCACTATGATTTGCAAACACTATACCATACACATTACTGCTATTATATAGATAGTAGTAGTGTGTATGGTATATTGTTTGTAAATCAAAGTAGTGTACATACCACACACACCCTCCCATGATGCTGGGGCCCATAGCAAGTTCAACAATTTTGGTTTGAGTGAACAATTTAAATGTGGATCATAATGATAGTCGAAATAGTAGATACAGTGTATATGATATTGGAATTAATTGACTTAGGTGTAAGCATTGACTTTAAAGGATGATCTAGATGTATCACATAGCCTCTGCTAGGACTTAAACTCTGGACCATTACCATTGTGCTTAGTTAATACATGGCAAAGCGTCCAAATCCCAGTTGATATAGCCCTACAGACTTGGAAAAAAAGTCCTCTAATGTAAATAGTCAACATGCTACTTGTATAAAAACATTAATTATGGAGCATGAAATAGAGAACAAAATTTCCTTTTTGTTATTGCAGACATCATCCCCAACACATCACCCTGGATATTGAGCGACCGATCTTCCACCACTCCTCAAGTACCCCTGGTACAAACAGCAACAAATCCCAGCTGTCACAACATGAGAATACGGTCATCACTACCCCTAGAAATGTTTCCTTGGAAATAGTACAAAAGAGCAGCTCACGACTCTCCTATTCAGAAAGCAAGGAATCAAGCACACTGATTGTGCAAACCCCAATCAAGTATACACAGATCACCCCCATCTACAAAACACCAACTCCAGTCAAGTTTGCACAAACCACGCCCATCATGGAAACACCCATGTCTCAGAAGTTCACCACTCCTCAGTTTGCACAGACCACAACCATCATGGAAACACCAACGCCCCAGAAGTTCACCACTCCTGTGCAGCCCACTTATAGATCAAGGTATTTTCAAGTTTGAATTTTATATGCGTATGCATACTCAGGATTCTTGCATCTATGGCTTTTGTTGTAATGAAAACATAGTTTGTTGCCTGTTGTATTGTTTACATCTAATTGACCTCTATTCCTCTCGCCCACAGGTACGGATCATGTGATTCGCCACCGCAGAGCCTAAGTGACGAGTCCCCTGAGGTGTCTCCTGAGGTACCCCAATGGCGACATCTCCGAGTCACCAATATCAGCAAAGAATCCCTGGTCTGATTCAGCAGCTAGTGCTTTATCTCACGGGAAAATTACATTATTTTAGAAATGAGATTATTTCAGTACTTTATTTTGAGACTATAGGAGAAATGGTGAAAAGTGCTAATTTGAATTGACTGGGATTTGATCTCAACAATCTGTGATATGTGTATAATAACTTGCCGTGTACATTTCGTAATTGTGAACAATGGGACGAGTAGTGTTGATTTATTAGGGAGGATGTGCGCATTTATTGTTAATATTTATAAAAAGAATGTAATGTTGTTATTTATTGGTATTAAATCATACGTTTGTCTGCAAGTGCTATGATTTATTGTTGATGCATATGAATTTTGAAGTGACATGATAAGATTTACTTGGACAGTAAGATGAAAAAGAACAAGTGTTTACATTCAAACTTTCTTAAACATTTTTGTGGAAGAAACGCGTCATGTAAAATGCATGTCGAATAATATTGCTCAACTAAAATTAGTTCCAAGTCATAGTTATATTACTTATATTTGACTAATGATCTGGCATTAATACATAACCCAAAATTATGTTACCAAAGGACAAGACAATTTGACTTCAGCAGAAATTGATATAGATTTCTGAATTCAGGTAAGATGGTGCATTGCATTTAGTGGGGTACATTGTGTGTAAGATTGCATTGTGTAATAGTAGAAGCTTAGGTTTAATGTTTTATTGTTTTGATTCACAAATTTAGATAATTCGTTTGTGGTGTATATAGTTGTTAGGTATATATTTGATAAAAACATAATAGATTGGTATATCAAAACTAAATGAAGACATTTTCACTTTTTTTATTTCATTATTTATTGTTTATTTTATTTCCCAAGGAACATGAATATTCATTGCGATATATATCATTATGACAATGTAGTTTATATCAGAAATAAAAGTGCCTTGAAATGTACAAACACTCATTTTCTTGATATTGGTAACTCTGTGTAAATTGTCGTGACCTTGATTATGTTACAAGTAAACCTAGCTTTAAATTTAACCACTCATTAAAAAATAACTATTTCCATAAATAATGATTAAAAACTCAAACCTAGGTTATTAATTTTGATATCAAGTACCCGATGAACATATCTGTCATGTATGATTTGCTTGAGAAGGAGCATGTTTTGAATGCTAAATGGTTGCATGCCAATTTTTTGCCGCATGTCATAAGCAATAAACAAGATTTTTAACTAAGATGTAGTAGAAAAGATCACTAATGCCTGGCTGATTTCTTACTGATATTGAGTAACATTTGTTTTGAATTTCTTGGTTTCTCTTGGTGTCGACTTTCAACTTTGAGGGCCTTTGTTATGTGCACTTCAATATGTGTTTAAATCGCAAATGGAAAAATCCTTTTATTTAGAGACTTTTCTGACAAATATTTAAGATCATCAGCCAGAGTGTTCTTGCTAAATCTGCAGTGTAAAAGTTTATCAGATTTTTTGTATAGTTACGTTCATATGTACAAGCCTTATGTTTGATCTTACAGAATAAATATGATTCATACTACACGCTGCATACAGAGCTCATTTCCTTTCTAAAAACTCAATTTATTATTTCTTTAGATTGCAAAATTGGTGCTTTTAGTATGTTTGATGAAGTGCCACTTGTCTTTAATTATTGTAGAAAGGAAGCAAGATTGAATAGTTTCATCTTGACCAATCTGTAAGATATACTATAATAATTGTTTGGTTTGTTCTCTTTTAAGTTTCAACATTATTTTTTAAGTTTCCAACATTAAAAGATCATAAAATATGCATTACAAGATATCTACCGGTTATGACAAAAGAACTACCAGGGTAAGCTTTTTGCCTTGTCAAAATGTCTTGGTTTGGGTTCTAACCTGTAGAGGATGGAGATAAATAATGCTTGCTCATCTCTATGAATATATGCATGGCTCTTTGAGACCTGCCTGATGTGTTACAGGTCAAATGAGTTAAAGATAATGTTTGTCTCTTATATAGTCAACTAATTCATTGTCTATATGATCCACGGAATCAGCACCATCCAACTACATGATCCATGATCTGTTAAAATAAAGTCCGTATAATCATCTACGCAGTTATAAGAAAGATTTTCACTATTTTTATCAACAAGTTTACATAGTGTATATTTATCATTTAGACGAATGTGAGCCTACACTATGTTGAGTGTTAACATTGGCTATTGCATTAGCAATGTCAGATGATCACTGAAATCAAGTTATCATTTAAGATACAGGCATCATGTGTCTTTATAATTGACTCATCAGTCATTATAAATATCAACGTAATAGTAGTAAAGTTTATCTTGAGCAGTGGCAATTTTTCAGATATTTTGGATGCTACATTTCTTCCTGTTAGAGAAAGAGAAGATAGAGAAACTTGTTGATTTGTGTGGGAAAATTGGAAATTTGATAGTTTCTACTCAAAAAAGAAGGGTTTGTGATTGATAGAAATTAAGTATATTTGCTGTGGGGAACAGGTTCATCTGATATTGTTAGTTGCAAACCCTAAACCACTTCAATTTGCTATTACCTTAAATATCAAAACACTTGAAATTCAGATCTGTCATTTATAAAAAAAGCCATTTAATAGAACATCGCTTCATTTATTCATAGGTAAATACATTCCATGGTACCAACAATAGAAGATGGCAGTGCATTTGAGTCTTCATCCATCAGCATTCTGTCACTAGTGGCTACTCTACTATGCACAAAGACAGCATTTTTACAAAACCAACAAATTGTACTCCACAGATAGGTCATGAAAAGGTGCTTCCCTCTCTCATGGTGAGGGGCAGATCAACTCCGAAGGAAGCTGATGAGGCCTCCCCCTCCCCTTCTCCTCCCCCTGCCATGCCAAACCCAATCTGTGCTCACAGCTAATGAGTGATGCAAAATGCTTTGCCTTTGCAAGTGATTGCAAAAAAATATTGGCAGTGCTTGGCTCATAGATCTCTAATAGATGCTGTTCTTTCTAATGGTTGTGTTGCACATATATTTTGAAATATTTAATGATTGACACTGCGCTACTTTAGTAGATATTGAGTTGGACACATGACCAGATCCCAGTTTGTGTGTGGGTTTGATTCCCTGTTAGGTCTGGTGGTGGGACCAGGTGGGTATTGAGAAAACTCCCTATGCAGTTGCACATTGCTCTGTGGTAGCTACATGTGAACTAGGTACATATCATTGGGTTGAAAGATTTTGTTTAGTTGTGAGAATTGCTGAAAGTTTTTTTTTTTTTTTGCTAGTCAATTGCAAATTTCTTTTGCATGTATGTTCTGTACTCAACACAAATACATACATGTTCTTTTCCAACAAAACTGCAATCCTCCACCTGAAATATAAAAGATTTTAAAAGTTGAAAAGTTAGGTGTGAGTTTTCACATTGCTGACATTCATCATCCAAATGAGAAAAAGCAATGATCCTTCCTCCTCCTAACATCAGAAAAACTGATGCGACAAGTGCTCTCTGGTGATCCGTGTACATGTAAACATACACTTGACCTGGGCAGCGCCTGTCAAAATTGTATCTGTTGATGGGGCACCTGCTAGGCCTGTCAGTGAGCACTGACCATTACTGACCATCTCAAGCATGAGAATGTCAGATTCTCTGTGAGTGTCCACTCAGAAGTTCACCTGATTGGTCTCAAAATATCGCTGGGAGTGATTACTGCAATGTGAGACATCAAACAGTTTAAAACGTATCATGCTCTCATATATTGTCTTATGTTTTAAGAAGTGTATCAAATTATCTGAGTAAGTTGTTAACGCTGATGCACTCCATATGGTAACATTGTTAATCATATGTGTTTGGATTTTTAATTGACAAGTTGGTCAGTTTGGCAAACTTGACCATTTTTTATGTTTACTTGTTCAGTGATTCAAACCTCCTTACATACACAAGATGACCTTGAATGAATTGTGTGGTTGTATAATTCACTACTGTAATTCATTATATGTTTTTTAAGAGAAAACTTTCCATGGCATGTAAAATTTCATGAGCATTGAATATTTAAATATGTCCAATTATTAAATTTTTTATTTCCATCATTCACTTTCCCATGCAAGGAAAATGTCAGTTAATGCCGAACATGATTGTGAACTAAAGGTAGCTATAGGTGTTAATAGTCCTCAGTCAGCCATCTCATCTATTATCTATCAGATCATAAGATCCACAATAATTAACCTACTATAATCCATACAAAATAAATATATAAGCAGAAGTTAGCAGGGGCCATGATAGCTATCAATCATGGCTGTAAACTGACCTTAGATAAGCCTCTATCATATTTTTGTAACGGAACTGGAATCAAAGAGCTGAAGATTAAGGCTGAACTCTGCTCCATTATTTGTAACTTCTAATTCCTAGCATTCTTGATGTCATTGCTTGACTTCTGTCAGCTGTAATTACCTTTCTGTGACCTCACATTTTAGTATAAATATGTATCCTTTTTAATGGAAAGCCTTTAAGTTATTGTGTTACTTATTTTGTTGTGTTATTGTTGCCATTTCAAATTGATCACTTGGTCTTACTTGGCTATCAACCAATCAGAAACTTATAATGCATGTCCCATATATGGGAGAAATACATGCATCAAGCTTGGTAAAATTCATTGCATATCTTAAAATAAAACAAAAAAACTTAGGTGCTTTCTGGGATTAGTATCATAATTATTCTAATGTTCATAGTGTCATGTTATATGATTATTTAGCTCTAAACATGATGAGATAACGCAAGATGCCACAGACCATTCTCCAATTATTTGATATTTACACAAAACTTGCTTTGGATTGCTGTGTCACTGGGTCTGCCAAGAGTAGTAAACGTTGAGGCCTATGGAAAATAAATGTTTATGCTGAATAAAATAAACGAGAGAGAGATCCACAGCTGGAGTGATGACCAGAACACCACGGCAAGATCACAAGGATCATAGGCACACCTTCACTGCTATTAGTTACCTCTTGTTTCTCCTGTCACTACAACTAATATGTACAGGCCTTGCGAAGATAAAATGTGCTAAGTCCAGTTTTAATGGAGTCATACTAATTTTTACTTGTTAGAAGTTTAATAGATAGAAACTAGTATAATCTCATTGAACATGCAGTGTATAATCATGATTTAGATATTTCAAGACAACAAATTACAAGACAACAATTTATCTGAGTTCAAATTGAAAGTTTCAAAAGTGCTTTGAATTACACAATGTATCCTTTTACTTTGTTGAAAATTAAATGTGTTGATGATTTTAGAATTCAAAGTACTTATCAGTATACATCATGTCTTAATCATCCCATTGACAATACCAAAGACAGCTGGTAAGTCTAGATGTTCTAGAGATATACTTTGATGTGGTACTCTGGGATCAAGTTCATCCAATCATCTCCAAGGTGTCTAGATGCCCATTCTAGATGACCAGACATAGATAATAGACTAAGCATCCTCGGCTTTCAGGATATCATCCATAGCACTGATTGTCTAGTGACTGGTGTGAGTCTTTGATAAAGGCTAGAGCATAGAAGATGACATTCTGAACATTGAATACTCTACACCTGCTAAAATGAAGGCAATATTCAGCTGGAAAAAATCACAGTCCTTGATGCATGCTGACGCATTATAGAAATAATATGTTTAGCCTTATTCGAGTACTCTTGATTTTTTTTTGCTCACTTACATGTTGTAGAAGTTAATTTTGATTGGATAAATGATGTTATAGTGAAATTTTACAACAGGCTACGAATGTCTTCTTACAAAGATATGATGTAAAAACGTTACTCATTGATTCCCACATTTCTTTCTTTTCTAGAGGATTCAAATTGTTTGATAAGCGTAATAGCGCAGTAAACCACCAGTTATGTGGCATATTCTCTAATGAACATGTTGATTTCATCATATCAGAAATTTCCATCAGATGCTGCTTAAATGTTCTAATGAAACGGAAGAACTAATTTATGTACAACCAGCAGAATTGACGTGTTCTCTGATTGGAAAGCATCCGCATCACACCTGCCAGACAGACATATGGAATATGAAACATGACGCCGTGGCAATTTATAATGATGTCATCCAATGATATGGTTGATGTATGATCAGAACCATCCTCTTTGCCTTATGAAATGAGCATTAAATTGTGAAGTGGAAGGGAGTGAGTTCATGGGTGCTAATGCTGAATGATGGATGCATGGACGGGGACATGACCACACAGCTAATGGGCAGTTTTTGATGTGATGCAAAAACCTAAACACATGATTAGTGTGTCATAAAGAAAGACTTTTGTGCACACATTTTTTTTTATGTGTCAGTAATAGAATATGGCCACCAAGGTATCAAGCCTTGTGTGTGCTGTTCAAATTTTGTTTTTAATCTATTTGCCGAT
The DNA here is from genome assembly GCA_019095985.1 of Streblospio benedicti. Lineage (NCBI taxonomy): Eukaryota > Metazoa > Annelida > Polychaeta > Spionida > Spionidae > Streblospio > Streblospio benedicti. The sequence goes on along the minus strand of CM032660.1, from coordinate 20,521,992 downwards.
TTGTAAATGCAATACGTTCTTGTAGACCTTCAACATATAAGATGAAATGATTATCAACGTGAACAACATAGGAAAAAGTAAGATATAATTGAATATTCTTAATATGGACAGTATATGAATACAGGCATGATTAATGTTTGAGAATGTTTGAGTGATTTTATTATATGTTCTTGCCTTCTTGGTATGATGATGACTAGACTAAATTAAGTACAGTATATGGTCCTTGAAAAAAAATGAATGAGTAAATATTTACAGTCAAATTAATAAGAGTTCAGTGAAATTCTTTGATCTGCTTTGTGAAATGTCATTTTGTTAATTTACTAGGTATAAGATTTCTGAATAAATTCCATATTCATCCAGTTGTAATATGAAACAAAGATTTTTATAACCCGTCAGAGCATCATTTCCATCAACGCAATCCTGCCATAAATCTAGGCAATTTTTCATAATACATGATATGTGTAACATTTTGATCTCCTGTCATTTGGTAGATGTCAAGCCAATTGATCCATAACTATGTCAGTAGGAATTGAAAGACCAAGCTCATTCTAGATGTAATCAAAGGAGAAAAAAATCAGAAAACAAAATGGTCGCATTTCATAAAATCAAGTAAGATTAACATGGGTTAAACTATTAATACCATTGCTCAGTAAATTACCTATAGTAAATAGACTCCATGTATGCAAATATAAATGTCCCGGGCAATCTACCCTCTTGTACCACCTCTGCGAACTAGTAACATCTGAGAAGCACTGTTATTGTAGTGTAATAGTAAGCAAGCATTATGATATGTTGGAGTGTTTACAAACATCGCTTCCACGGAAGACTGCTCCAATGGCACTTCCTGGCGTAAAATAAACACTCAGTGTTGCTGTTATGTCTATCATTTTGGAGAGAGTTTTCACAGTTTCCATTTCAAGTGTGTCCTTCCTCGCTATTCATCCAGTTTGATGCCTGTCACTTTAAACTTGGTCAAAGTGAAATCTCTTCTTGCTCAATCATATCTGTTTATTTTACAGTATTGTGTTCTAATTTGCTAGACAATACATTTATTAAAAGGCATTTACTCTGTTGCTGTGAAAATTTGATGAACATCTGCTTATATTAGGTGCATATATAGAAGAAACTACTATAGTGCAGAGACTTCTTCATTAATTTACATGTAGTTAGAAGCTGCAAACTTGTCTGATGTTAGGTAGTTACCATTTATTACATTTATTATGGCCCAGGAGACTGACAGGGGTATGAAATTTAAAAATGAAACCATTATTGTATAATTGTAATGCCTCAAAAAACTTACTTTCACATTACTTTGGCCACACTGGGCGTGCACTGATCCCCACAGTCTCCATGAGTTTGTGGCAGTACAGGAGCTGTAGAGAAGTACTAGTACTGTTGGTTGTGCCTTAGGCTTAAGGGGTATTATTGGCCTAGTGGGTCTTCTGTTGAATTGACGATTTTTTGTGCTTGGCGTTGAGTCATAACTTTGATCTGGGTTTCGTTGATAAGCAATCAATGTTGGATTTCATACATGTATGTCTTCCATGGGTGAATGTAACAAGAAAATATTATAAAAAGGCACAATAGTCTATTGGAAATCTCAATACGTATCAAAACATTCAAAGGACCTGTACATTTATATTGCCATTATCATTATGGTTCTTTGCATGTGAATATGCAATAGTGATTGATTTACTATAGCTATATAGGTTTTATGTACACTATAAATATTACAAATATTTTGCTGATGGTTCACTCATGTCCGTCTAAGCATACTTTATGGTAGTTAGAAAATTGCCTTCCCTTTTAGTGGTTTTTGTAGTGAGCCAATTTCTTCCGAAGCCTAAATAGATGGATGGAAGTCAATTTCATATATTAGTTGATCAGTTTCATGAAAAGTAGCCAATCATGTCTGACATATTGCAACGGGAACCAGTTAATGCTAAATTGCTACCATAATAGATGATGCAGATTTCTGTTTTTAACTTTAGATATCTGTCCATGCAAGCCTACATGTATATAATGATATACTGCTATACATCCACACATTTCATTGTGATCTTACGTGGTTTCTGTTACGAGAGAACAAAATTCCTTTTCCAAAATTAGTGATATATTAAATAAAGATAACGTTTCATCATCTTTAACACAACAGACATCATCATGGTTTATGGGTTTGTGTTTATTTTTACATTTTATTTGATGTATCATACATCATTTAAGATACGTTATCAGGATATAACCTTGTCGAATTCCATTGGCCATCGATTGCAGTGAGATTTCTCTGCTGCATGACGTTGCTTTGTCTGTCAGTGCTGACATGAAGTTTCCTCTAGCCTTAGTCAACCATTGTAAATCATCTCCTGAGGGAGGAAAATTCTTGGTGATCAACCCTTTGAGTTTTCATCCCATTCTGTACACCTGTCCATATGATGAGCTTAAGATTATTCCTATATTTACGTCCGTAGTATTGCAATTTAAGCTGATGGAAAGCAAACATGTCATTTGGGGTTGTGAAACGTCAGTATCATATGCCTAAGTGATTCCTAAATTGTTTTGACAGAAACACTGGAAAAATAGTAAGTTTATACATATGAAAGCATTTACAGGTTGTGGTTCATCTTATAGCATTCAAAATTTCAATCATCGATCTTCCTTTTTCGTTTCTTTTTCCTCCTTTTTTTAGGGGTGAGGTGGGGGACGTGCAGGGGAGCATAAATGTTGAAATTATTTGTATTTGTTGTGGACAAAACTACGAGTAATACATGTAAGTACACTTGAAAGAAATAGCATTAAAAGTTTTTAAAATCTTTTTATATTGATGCTGGTGCCTTTCTTGTGGAGAAAGATTGCAATTAATAAGTGTGCAATGTTTAATAGGTTTATTGTCATTAATCTTCAAACTGAATGTTCTATCCACCCATCCATTTTGCATAAGGTCACTGGCATTTCCTTTCGCATGAACTTCCTTGAAGTACATTATTCATTGGTTTGAGATAACCGTGTAGCAACTACTCACTCTGGATTAATTTTGTCTGACCTGTGTCAATCTAAAATATGGGTTGCACAGAGCGATGTATAACCAAGTACGGAGTTCACTTTCCTCAAGGTACCTCGTGTCTTCATCTGATGGGAATTCAAACTATATCTGTTTAGTCATCAAATCCTAATTTCTTACCGGTATATGTTGTTTTACATAAAAATAATTGTGGACAGACTTTTTTAAAATTTTCAAATTCATACTATAGCCAATAGCTAAGGAGCAACCAGATAGACACATGTACATCTTAGAAAAGATATGGCTACAATTGAAGATTTTATGTTTCATAGATTAATAGTTGTGATAATTGTAGAATTGTGGCTGTAAGTTTACATGTCAGTAATGTAAAACACTTTAAAAAGAATAAAATTCATGTGAGTTATGTTATGATTGTAGTGAATATCCTCAGAATATAGTAAGTATAAATTATATCCACTAAAAATAGCTATTTTCATAACCTCAAAATATATCTCTTAGAATGTTCACCATGGTAAAATGTGATCTGAATTTTCTGGTAGGAATGGTTGTAGTGAGTAATTTGCAGAGGTTGCCTAACAAAAGCCATGTGACTGCGCGGTTTTGTCCAAAACACCGTAACAACCCACGGCGGCGCAGGGCCCCAATTTAGAGGGAGGCAAACAAACAACTTACTGGATCGTAACTCTGTTCATCTGGAAAGTCTCACAGCAATCGAATGATATGTTGTTTTAATCTGTTCGGAAGAACTACGGAAAAATATAAAGGCTATCTTTCACTTATGAGCTGTGTTTTTCGCCAATGTTGGTTGGTAGGCTGGCTGTTATTTTTCATTCCATTCATGTTATGTTTGTTTTGAGCTTGATTGTTTTGGTGAAGTGTTGTAAGACATTAAAATTGGGCAGGAAGCAATGGAAAAGAAATTTAAATGTACTTTGTGGTAGTCTGATCAGTAGAAAATATTTGGTTGGTATCTAAGGAATGTACATGTATATATTTTTTGCATATTGTAATAGAAATAATTTATTTAAAACACACATCAGACCCTCAGTCAGATTTTTATTTGCGCGATCGGATGGGCAATTGAGCATTTCAGAACAAAGTTATCTGAGCTATAATTTCCACAAATAAATAGCTAACACCAACAATTGGCTCCAACAAATGTGCATGTAAATTCTAATTTTTACACGCATTATGAAGAAAATACAAAAAATTTCCATTAACACGTATTTTAAAGTGGTGAGTTCTGAAAAGGATAATCAGAAATACAATCCTTATGAAAATACCACGAGATTCTTGTTCCAATTAACAATATCTGCAGCCACAACACACAATATTATAGAGCTCTGTGGGGTTCACAAAAATCTGTTTACCACTCTACAGGGTGCTGCTCCCTATCTGCCTTGAACCCAACTTGAATCAAGACTACCTTGAAATATCATGAAAAATCTTATGATTTGAGGTTACCAATCTGGTCAACTTATCGAAGGCTCAAGGGTGTGGTGGTTGTTGGGCTGATTGTGTTAGATTTTTACGTGTGATTGTCTGCAGCTTGTCATGCAGATACGAAGGTGTAAATATAAACACGCAGGCGTGAAATTACATAATGGGTCAATTTGCTGCATGTCGGTATCAATGATGTGTTCCCATTGATGAGGATCATATAAATAAAATTATCACAATAGCAATGATGTAGTGAGTTTGTTTTTGGATATTTTTGTACATTGCTAAGTTTGCAATGGGGATTATTTCATATTAATTAAGCTATGTATGATTATCAAAATGATATGCTGTCAATTTTAGTATGAATTTGCTCAAAAACTCAACAATCATCTGAGGTCCTGTGCTTCAACTGGCGATAATATCATGAATCTGATAGCAATAATTTCTATGCTAAAGCCAGGTAGACAAGTGCTATGTAATTACATGTGGGCACACAAATGATATATATGTATACATAAATTAACAATCTTATCTTTTTTAATAATAATCCTGGTAATGGCCCTATACATGTAGATCCCTGAGAGACCACATATAGAACTACAAAGTCCAAGTTCCAATCACTGTGCCCTTTTCAGCTTCACAGCTTGCTACTGTGCAACTCATTGAAATTCTTCATAGCATACAGCACTGATCACCATTGTGTGTAAAGTAAATGGATCGCTAATAGATGTTGGGATAAGCATGTTTTTGAATTCATAAGCTCACCAGGAATTCACAGGATGAGGTGGTCAATTTTTCAGTGCTTATAATTGTACGATAAACATTCTTTTTCATTCATTACCAGGTATATACATGTAGGCGGAGGAAGTTATTAGACAACAGTTTCTAATGATTAATAATAAATTTGATCTATAATTTGCCTTTTTCTCATGTTTGCTGAAAATATTAAATTCTGAGAGGCGGAGCAGAAAATTTGATATCCTACACGATAAATTTATGACCTAAAATGATAAATAAACATGAGAGGAAAAGATAATTAGATCAGGATATATCTCACCTCGTGTGGACTTTGACAGAACTCTTTCACTGCACTCAAAGTCTCACACATTCTGTCAAACTCCACAATTAGTGAGATAATGTCTGATCTCAATCTCACCCCCTCTCCTATAATAATCTATTAAAATCCAAATGTTAAAAAGCGTAATGCTCACATAGCCTGTATGCTCAACAAAAGTATAGTATAATACATATCTTGACAGTGTGATAAGTCCCATTAAACACCATTTTAATACGTTTGCAAAGTTATACTTGTCTAACCTGTCTGTCCAACAAAACATTAGTACAGTAGAACCTTCAATTAAGACCAGCTCTATAATAAGACCACTTTTCATGGCCCTAATAGAGAGGTTCTGCTGTACAAGTATAGTATACAAAGTCCCATTAAACACTATTTTAATAAACCATAAAATTTTGCAAGAGTAAGCAATTGAGCAAGACATCATCATTCACAGCACCAGCACATGCATCTAAGAGGGTAGAAACCAACTGAGACTAATGAGTGGCCATTCTTTCTTATTTCCCCTTCATTGTTTACTTATAGTATAAGTGCCCATGATTCATAGCATCGCCGCCAGGAGGGGATGATGTGTGAGAGGATGCTCCAGAACTCGTCTGCATGCTAATTAGCAGACAATGAGCGCGCCCTGCTATCTCTGGTAATGACCCTTGCTGCCGCATCAGGTTATTAGCTGTTGCACTTCTCACTCATTTGTTCCTTTTGATAGTAAGTAGCTACCCTCTTCTCTTCTCATTATAAGAGGTCTGTTTTTCTAAGTGCAGGATGGTTTTATCATGTTGTAAGTGGTTTTTATGGTATAATTCAGTTTAGCAATGACTACTGCAAAGATATAATTTCCTTCTACAATATTTCTATTGATATCTGATTTTTTTTTTTTTTTTTTTTTTTTTTTTTATTTTTAATGAACAAATCTGTATATGTCATGTACATTTCTATAGATTAATCAGAATTGTCCAAACTCCAACGATAATGAACTAGAGAAAAGGTCATTCTTAGTCTTAACAGAAAAGTTGACATTATACCATTCACTGTGTTTTTTTAGCTTGTCAAAAACACATTTCCAAACAGACGACATATATAGCTTCCATGAAATGAGTGGAACATAAAAACAACATTTTTGCTGTAAATGTAACAACACCTTTTTGCAGGACACTCGAGTCACTTGTCTTCTATATTTAGGCCTAATCTCTCACTTTGTGCTGTGCATTAGATGCCTTTGTGCATTGTGCACTAATCCAATGTCTGTAATTTTCAGGAAAATATCTATTATTGCAATTCCCCATTGATTTTCGCAATGGAAAAGCTGCATCAGCGCCATTTTTACTTTTCGTCCAATTTTAGATTTAATTTGGATTATTTCCATGTTATTTCTATTCTATGACGGCAATGTAAGTACACTTTTTATAGTCTACTATCCATGTGTGCAGTCAACTTACATCATTTACACGAGGTTATTGGAATCCATGTCACTATATTGCCTTTCTTACCTCCCTGGGGAGTATACTGCATAATTGCTATCATGCTTACCACTAACATGAACATTCACTTGCCTGACCTGTGCCTATTTAGCAGTGTGTAACCATTTAGGGATGGGTTTGCTTAAACACCCATTTGCACCACCAAACCTGACTGGGAATCAAGCTTGGAACTTTCTGGTCATGAGTCAGACTCCTATTCTCTAGGCCACCAAAGTGCAATTACAATGTACTCTTTTCTTTTCCATGAATATTGTGATATTTTCAAATGCACCTGCAGTTAAACCTCCAATTAAGACCACCTCTATTAGGACCACCTCTTTAGCTGTAATAAGACTACTTTTCACGACCCCAAACCTTCATAAAGCTACCAGAACTCAGAGTACCAGAATGAACCTATGTATAGAGACCATCTCTATTGAGACAACCTAACACTAGTCCCAAAGGTGGTCCTAATAGAGAGGTTTTACTGTATTTCAGTTGGTTCATTGGTCAGATACTGTGAAACAACATAAAGCAGCATCCCCAATAAACCAGAACAGAATGGTTATCAACATCTCATATGCATGCATAACTTTTAATTGTATTATAATGAACACAAAATAGTCCAGATCTAATAATTAACCTGTATTTACACAATAACCATCTGTTTGATGTGGCTAAGAATGCACTGGTCAGTAATTTCTGTGTTATATAAACATAGAATTGCCTTACATCTACAATCTTCTTGTGGATAATATTGATTACAAGTGTGTCCCAATATGCTTTGAAAGAAATTGAGATTCTAGAAATTGAGATTCTTGAGTATATAGGGGGCAATGGTGATAATGTAAGTAAAATGCATGATGCTTCCAATCTGTGATGTTCAAAGTTGCATTTATGACCTACAATGTACGTAGCATCTGAATGAATCTGTAATATTGAAGTTTCTATATGTTGGGTAACACTTGTCATATGATTGACTAACATTATGAATTGATGACAGTGAACATTTGTTGAAATATATTTTCTGCCCTAGCAAAAGAAAAAAGAACACGTATAAAAAAAAGACATACATGTGGATCCCTTTTTGACCATTTCATATCTTGGTGGTCCTTGCTTTATAAATGCATTGTCTGTACAGAAAACAAGAAAAGTACCAAAAATGAACTTTTTTTGCCTATACCTAATTTATAAATGGCTATCAAATAGAAAAAGTGTTTGAAAATCTGCCATTATAAATTTCACTACATAATGGTAAGAGCTTGTGTCCATATTGAAAGTTCTTGTTGAACATGTTGAAATTTAAGCTAAATGGTATTTACTCCGCATCCCTATAATATAATATACTCACAGGGAAGGAAGGAGTTTCCATGTCTGATGTCCATTTGGATTTATAAAGCTGTCAACGAGAGCTGCATTTGTCATTTTATAAGCTTGTGTTGTGTAGCTTCAGATAACATTACAAAGTGGAGCACCTCACATTATTGGGTAATAAACCTCGGTGGGAGGCTCGCCACCTCTCAACACTCCTTATTGTTTTATTTATGCTCGGCCCAAGCATATGTAACTGGAATCTGATATACAAGTTGTTAATATTTGTATCTGCTGATAAAAGATAATATTAGTGGGAACTTTTGAAAAGCGGAACATTTTGCTCACCCAACCAAAGGAGAGGTTTGTCACATAAGTTTGTTGTGTAGACTCGACTGGGTTGATTTTCCTGTGAATTCAGTGTCAACTATTGTTATGAATTTAAATAAATTTGAAGCAGGCTATAATATTTCACAGATCTCCTTTGAAATAATATCATTCTGTCTTAAACTTAACTCAAATACTGTAGAACTATTAGATTGAAATGATAACCAGTTTTTCTAATGCAAATGCTCAAGTGCAGCTGGTAAACCAGCTGAGACAATTTAACTTACACTACATATCATGGTGTTTTTTTGCATGTTGCATTTTAGCTATCAATGATATTTACCATTTTTTCAAAATATTGTCACACATATATCATATGTTAAAATACCATTGCATGTGCTTCCATGGGCAAATTGAGAGGGAGTTGAAATTATGACCATAAGGTCATGGGTTTGATTCCGGGTCGGGTCTGGTGGTTTGTGTATGAGCAGGACTCAACTCTAACAGGTTGCACACTGCTCTGTTATACTTACATGTCAATTAGGTACATGTCAGGGTGAGTGAATACTAATGTGAGTGATGTACACCAAGTACCAGGTTCCAAGTGTTGTACGCTCCACGGGGAGTTGAGAAGGGCAGTATACATGTAGTGTAACAAAGATGCCAATTACCTTGTGTGAATGTAAAGTCTCTAGCGCAAGATAACACTAAATTGCGACTGTAAATAAGGACATTTTGTCTTTGTCATTGCCTGAGTATTGAAAATGGTTTTCATATGTTTTTAAAATTGTGAACTCATGTAAGCTAGGAAAATCCCAATCTTCATTGTTATTCATTTGACAAGATGAACATCTTGATGAAATAGGATTCCTTTGTTATCTGTCTCGTGATGATGTACAACATCATTTATTACATGATTGTATCACTTTGATATACAATATCTGAACACAATGTTCAGAATATTGTGTATCAAAATTTGAAAAATCCCAGGTGAAGTCGACATATTGTAATAAATAATACAATAATATATATTATAGTAGCATATAAGTTGGTTTTTTAACTTTTGTATTGCAATGATTTAGAAACTTACATAGATTACAAAAATGTTCAGAATCTGCCTTTTGAAAATAGTTGTGATGGGCAAGCACCACAAATAATAATGAATGCACCTCTAGGTAAAAGATTGCTGATTTGAGTCTCAAGACTCGCAAAAATAATAATTCCTCTGGGACAAACCCAAAATCAAACACAACTCTTTAAATCTATACTATTCAATAATTTTACATTTAATCAGAGCTTCCCAACTCTGTACAATAATCAAATATGTTTCTATCTCTAAATCTCTATCTAGTGCATTTAACCACCACAATAGTGCATCAAATTTATCTCTCTATTCTTATATAATTACGCAAAGATGGGCGTGGCCATGGTTGTTTTTTTTTTTTTGGAAATTCACCTGCAACACTTTCCTGGGGCGTTTTCACGCATTTTGAGTGTTACACTTTATGGGAAATCACCTTCTACGGGTTTATTTTTTCTTCGTGCGCTTGTTTTCATCAGTATTGACAAGAAAACTGACTTACCATCGAAAATTGAGTACAAATGATTGTTTTTTTTTCTACGACTCACTTCCGGTCTAGGCATCACATTGTTGCTGCGTGCGTTATGTTTCCCTCTTGCTGTGTGCGTTTGTCTCTGTTGATGCATGCGTTATGTCTCCGTAGGAGACGGGGGGGGGGAACTGCCGACGAACGCTGCCCACGGTGAATTGAAATGCCGACGGACCCCGCCATACGGTGCTTTGAACCGCCAACGGACCCCGCCCACGGTGCTTTAAAGCCCCCGACGAAGCCCTGCAGTGGCGGCGAGATCAAAGGGAATAATCCTCTACTGGACGGCACGGGCTTCGACGGCACCGTGCAACCTTTTAGGAGAAGTGTCAGGAAAAGTAGCCGCGGCGTGGCTTTTTGGCGCCGACTGCTACCCGCAGTGCCCCATTTGTACCTCCGGCCCCAGTATATTGTCTTTTTCGTGCCGGTCCTTGCCCGTTGGCCTCAACGCGGCAAGTTAAACAAAAATATTCAAAAAATGTTATTTTTAGTAACAAGAACGTGCTGCAGCGGCGTATGCCGCTGTATGGAATGGGGGGGTTAAAGACTTTCAAAAATTAGAGTTTATAGACTTTCTGGTCTCTGAAAAGTTTATAGACTTTATGGTCTGGTATGAGCAGTTTAAACACTTATCGGGGGTAAGCAGTTTATACTCTTAATAAGATTGTTTATTTTACTTCTGTTGAAGGAGTTACTTATGTCTTTGTGGACAAGTGCTTCTTTGTTTCAAAGTGTGGCTTTTAACTGCTGTTAATGTGGGAGAACCACAGATTCCCAAGGAAAGGGACCCTCAAAGTCATGACATACAACCAACTTACATAGATCTCTGCTACTTCTTATTCAAACATTATGTCAAAAAGATTAGTGTTAAAGTGCGCATTTTCAAATAATAAACACTTTCTTAAAAGTTCACAAAACTTTATGAGCAACATATCATATATCATTGGAATGGTTAATATGTTCCTTTAATTATGGTAACATCAGAATCTCACATTTATCATTATTGTAAAAATTGTACTTTTAGTCAATAATATACTGAAATTTCAACAGCTGTCAATCAACTCAGCCTGGGAAACCCTGGACCTTAAAGCTGTGTGCTACTGCTGTTATGCATCAGTGCACATCCAGTTGTGCAATGGCTTTTATTAGTTAAGAAGATCTAGTGTTTGCCATAATATTGTTTTATTTAGGTACATGGATGATTGATAACTATATCTTATTCAGTTATTAGAATTTTAATTGTATGATAGTGACTAATTATTAAATAAGTTGAAGGTATTGTTCATTCATCTTTTTATGAAAATAGCTGGGGTCTCAAATAGTTAAATGCATAACCCAAAACATATGCACAAGAGCCCATATTCATATCACTAAAATAAAATAAGAATGAAATATTCTCAAGGAAACCCCTGCACCGGGCCCACGCATCACACGTCACGTGATTAAACACCCCTGAGGTGAAAACATTGCCACATGACCATACAAATGCACAGGAACATGCCCGTTTTTGGCGTGATATTTCTCTACGTAAAGTACCCACCACCTGACCCGACTGGGAATCAAAACCACAATCTTGTGGTCACAAGTCCAAGTCCTTATCCATGTACACGATTATTTTCTATACTTGTAACTTCTTCACAATACATGTAGTGTGCTAGCTCGTGGCTGGACATATTAATGTTTCGATTATGAAGCTTGTTGATCAGCTCTGTGTGCACAAAATAATGGCATTCTTTACACACAGCATGCAGTGGCAGTTTGTAAACCAATGGGTCTTGCACGAACAATCATCGTCATATCTCACGGCTATATAAGCAGTATATAGGCTTTCACGGGTTGATCATTCACACTGCCTTTACAAGTCCTTGATCATATCAACCCAATATATATAGCCGACGATGACGAACAATATGCTCATATGTTTTGGGTTTATCATTCAATTAAAAAAATAATGAAAATAGCGCAGATAAGAGGAAGTGTAAGAGATTTCCATGAACCCACAGTGCATGAACACTTTCAACTATGAAACAAAATTGTGGTATGAAATTATTTACAGTCTTGTAGTATTACTTTGTGTACAAATTCATTCGGAGCTTACATTATCTTAAGTAATTATGATGATTGTCTTTTAAATGATACAATGCTTGAGCCAGCCCCATCAAATGGAGATTTGTGGAAATGTTTGTGTGGTCTGGGTCATTTATGAACATACATTAGTTTCTCATTATAACAGCTGATTTTACCATATATATATAGTATATAATTGTATATGTTATATTTTATAAGTTGACAAAAATGGGGAAAAATGAAAGTTTGTGAAAAGGATTCATCTATTCAGAAAAAATAATTAAATTAAGATTCCTTTCAACTTGATTTTGCAGCTTCTGTAACAAGTTCGACTTAACTTGAATAAGCCATCTTTTGTGTACTAAAGATTTTATCATTAGGAAGTGAGTTAGCTTGATATTCTACCATACACCAATTTAGGACTGAACTCATAACATCAAACCATTTGGTTACAGCTTATAAGTACGATCAAAATAGTGAATAAAAAAGATATAGAAACAATGCTTGGAAATAAGAATGATCATCATATTTTTCCCCATTTAGAACATTTCATGATTCATGATTCTGGAACACTCATATACATGTAATTCTATGGCAGCCTTTTTTGTAGCAATCCACAAGTTATGATTATGCTTTAGTATGTTTTACAAATTGCTTTTTCTATATGTTCTCATCTGTCATCATTCCATGGTAAGGCTGAATCGAAGCTCCATGGTATCACTATTTGCCCAGGAGCATTTCGTAAGCTGCTAATTGATGTGTTGGTCGACACCCGCCCTTGATCAAGGGGGGATTTCACTCATAACCTGCCTGCCACATCTCTGCTGCTCAGAAGTCTACCATGTTATGGATTTCATATGACTGTTTAGCTTGGTTTGAAATACATAACACATCATCACACCTCTATGGAACACTTGTAAGAATAGGGAGTCTATAAATCATGCTGTGGTGCGAAGACTAGATTGAGAAGGGAGGGCAAAAAGGCACAAATCATTGGACCCCTGGGTGCGTGGAATGCAGCATTTTACTCTTGAATCTAAATGTGAGGTGCAACTTGTATTTTGTTTCTAGGTGTAATGGTACATTTTGTGTTGGTGTGTAGTTTCTTCATGATGGAATATTGTGGATCAGTGTTAATGAATAAATAATATCCGTCATATATGGCTTACTAGTTTAAGGCAAGAGAAGATGTAATTTATTTGTACACTGGGGTATATTTGTATTTTTGATTATGATCTATTGTCCATATGTATAGTATGCTTTCTCACCCATTGATTTTTTGAGTTCTCATCTACAGCAGGTCATCCTTTTCATTCCATTTATCCTTTCTCAACTACTATGAACCATAGAGGACGTGTATGTGTACCTTTTTATAGGTGCTATGGAGCAGTGATGACCTTCAACACGAGACTGGAATTAAGCCAACCATCTATTCGTTCAACTCCCTCTCTAATCCTCCAACATTGGCCACATGAATTTGAAGTGAGATTTGAAATCATACCAATACAAGTTGAACGTCCAAATTAATCTATAGTAAATGTATATCACGAAAGTCAAAGATTATCCACAATTATCTAATAAATGGAGTTCTTGGCCAGTAAGCGTTTTATGTGGCCTTGTGCAACAGATATTAAATGCCAACCATCAAACAGCAATATAGACTTTTATCTGTGTTATTGCTTTGAAATGCTAACAGAGAAAAAGCAGAAACAAAAGCATTTCGTCCATTTTGTGTTATTGACTTCTCAATCACAGTTACTACAACATATGGTATAGCATTAGGTTCAATTTACAACATTGAGGAAAGAAAGATTTCTGTCACAACTAGACGTATCTATCTATAACTGAAAGTTAGGAGCATTATTTTACTTTGCATGTGTTCTTTGATCTTGTTTGCTTCAAATCATTATTCAAGAATATTTTTTTCACCCACACTATATTGAAAGCCTGAACTTCAACATCAAAACAGAAATGGGCTGTAGAAGGCGATCAAAAGATGACTTGAAAAATATGTCACGATCGTGGGTAAGACATGAAAAGCAAATGAGACCATCATGTTCTCCAAATCAGCTGCTCATCAAGGGATGTGGTGCAGAATTAGCCGCAAATGGAAATGTAGAAATGAACATGTCAGAAATTTATCACGTTTGACATATACTCATGCTTCACTGGCAGACGGATTGAATTGAAGTTTCTTGGATTTTTTTGCATGTAAAGATGGCTGTATAACAAATGTATAGTGTCCAGTTTTCATGCTATAATATAATTACTTATTGCTCTAAAAACTGTTTTAACTACATTGAACAATCAAACTTCTGAAATTCTGAATATGAAACATGAGTTTGTTCAAGAGGATTGCAATTGAACTTCAGGGGTGGTGGGGGAATTTATTTTTATTTAGATTTTTTTATATTATAACGAAATTTGCCTATGTGTATTGTGTATGATAAAATTAATGGTAGCGCACATTTGTTACAGGCACAATACTACAGATAAGAGGGTAATCATGTGAAAGTGTTTTATTAATACAAATGAGAATTACCTTTTGGTTCTTTGTATTTCTGAAAGAGTAAGATGAAAGCATTGAAAGGATCCATTAGCTCACCGAAAGTGGCTGAGCCGACTTGAGATGCAAATTTGTAAAGAATCTATTTGAATAAAATTAACGGCTATATATGGGAGTCCTGTAAATGAAGGCTGTTTTAGCTTGTTGTATGATCTGTAGTAGACAAAAGTTTTCTTGAGAGTTCTACACATTTGATTTTACCAATTTTGTATTCATCAATGTTACACAACGCAAAATTTTTACATGAAACTGAAATATGCTTTACAAAGTTCGCCTTTAATGTAAACAATATACATGAACACAAGAGTCTGACAAACTACATTTGCATACACAGTAACATGAGAGGAAATTCAGCTCCATGACTACAGTCAACACCTTTTCATTGTAGTGGCAAGTCTAACTTGATTACAAAAGATTCCTATTTGCAAATGAAAGAGGACCACAAAAGAAGATGTCTTTTGCATGGCTGTAAGTCACAGAAAACCTAATATGTTCATCTTTTGATGAGCACTTTAGATATGAGAATGAATAATGCTCAGTAAATGAGCAAAAAAGAACTTTTTTGCTGGTAAATGTTAGGTTTTAGTGTCACATTTTTAGAATAGTTGATTAGATTTATAGTTTTAAGTAAAAGATAAATATTATTTTAAAAAGGAGATCATAGAAGTTAATTACCAGGAACCTTCGTAGTTATATGAAGACTAGTTATTCTTGAATTTCTCTCATGCTCACGGTAAGAAGTTTTTATCTTTGTTACTAAATGTCACTGGCAGCTAATTTGCATGAAACACTTCTTCATCCCAAAGAAAACGGAAAAGAAGATGTATAGTCGCTTTTTGACTTGAGAGTATTTTAGTGTAAATATACGGCAATAAAGCTAATGAGCAAAACACCTTGCTTGTTTCATCCTCAGTGTGCTTTACTAATATTATGGCAGTTTCTGCAACTAATCATTAGAGAATTACATTATGGTATCTTGTCCACTGTTTTTGCTTCAAATTTTATATTTGTGCCAGTTAAAAGTTTCAAACACAGACAACTTTTAACAGCTTCCTTCTCTTTCTTTATCAATAGTTATTATACCTTGAAAAGATGAGTGTCATCAGGTATATATGTGCTCAAGACTACCAAAAGGATCTACTTTCCATTGCTCACCATAGATGTGTTAGGACACCAAAGTGAATTACATCATTAAGGGACCTCAGGTGTTCTTGTATAATTAGATAGTTGTAGCCTAAATGCAACAAATTTAATTATTATATAGACACTACAGTCTACTAGATTGGATTTGGAGCTAACTGCAAACTGCATTCATCAAATAATTTTCATCAGTCTGTTGTTTATGATACATCAAAATGCATGAATTTAGTGGGACTTGTATGTACTGCCAAAGACAAAAGTAAAGTTACCATGGATAATTTTTGTACATTGTTCTTTACAGGGTGCATTTATGATTGAGTTTATTCCAGACCTAGCAGGAATCTTAGAGTTCTGGGTTTGACTCTCAGTTGGGGAAGTTGGTGACTGCTCAGCAGACATATTTCCAACTGGTTGCTTACTGGTTCATAAATATTAAATAGACCCAGGTAACACAGAGGATAGCGAATAAATTTATAATAAACTAAACCCGTCCAAATCATTCTAATAATGATATTGTAAATTTTAAAAAATGGACCAATCACATGACTATAGAATTATCAATAAAATAAATCTGCTAGTTAGAGAAATATACCAGTTAATTAGCATCTATCAGCGGCTGCTCTTGCTTGTGATCCTTGCTGGCTGAGGCTGCAACTGGTCCATAGTGTCAGTCTACCGATGCCCTGCCCACATCTTCCAAGCAGAACGTTCATGCCTGTCAATGAGGAAACTTCAATTGAGATGCGGATAACCAATGAATGGTCACTAGAGATAATGTGAAAGGCGTGGATTATGAGATAAATTTGAAATATGCTGCTAATTAAGAAATGGGAGGAACTCTTCTCAGTTTCTTCAGTATCATTTGCATTTGAAACTCCAATGAGTTGAGATTGAAGAGGATTACTTTTATGCTTTTATCGAGACTGAATCAAATGATATTCCAAGGTAGATGAATATTATTCTATTGATTGTTTGAATTTATAGACATTTTCATGACCAATAATGGCGACATTGTATATTTATTATGGATAATCTTGAAAATCTGGAAAACACTAAATAGGATATCAACAATGTCCATATACATGTATGCGTTTTCTTGAATACAGATTGAATGCATCTCCAGTTGTCAATGAGAAATGTGCAAAATAGGTTTTCATATGTACTATGTAAGGACAATTTTAATTGCACAAATGTTTACCGGTAATTAAAAATTATATTGGATTCATTTTCTAAAAGATTTGCTTTGATATACTGTGTTATAATTGAATTATTTAAGGATTTATCTACTAGAATCCAATTAAAAATTGTTATAAGAACAAGTTTTAGAACATTTTAGTATTAACTGATAAAGAAAGACTTGAGAATAGAATCCAAGGAGATCAGAACTTTTAAAACGTATGTTTTATTAATCTATACATACATATAATAACCGTATTATTGAGAGTTTTTGAAAAGAAAAAAATATTAATTCAATGATTCTACATCATAACTGCCAATAAAGATACAATATCATACAGATATAAGTTACAAGATAGATCTTCATTAATCTTTGAACATTGAAAAGTTTTGTTAATTATGATTCCTAAAATTTCAGAGTTCCATTGCACCCAGCTGGATCTACGGACTCCTCACCTCATTGCAACTGCATTGACCCTCTGTCCTGCAGCTACTTAGAATCTCATAACGGATAACGCCTGGCAATAACAGACCAGCCACAAGATAAACCGCTCAGTGATATTTAAGGACCATTCCCATTGCTCGTACAAATGACAGAAAAAATGCAATCAAAGATATTTAAGAACTATTAACAGCTATCATATCGGGAAAGCCACTTCTGAAATGAGAGTTTCTGTCGGCAGTGCAATTGATATACGGCAGGAGTAACATTTATTCTAAGAATTAGATACAACTATCGGTTTCTTTTCTGCTACAAACAAATGTGATTGTATGAGATATGTTAGAAAGGACCAGGCATGCTGCTGGACTTCACTGTGAACAATATTTACCTGCGGAAGTTACGGCATTTGAGCAGATGTGATTAATGAGAGTGTAGTTATGTAGACAATGTTTGGTGGAAAAAAAGTGACGAGCTTTTACATCCACACAGCTATAAAAACTGTCAAAGTCGGGAGAGAGGAATTCTGAAAGGAGCGGTAAATGCCCCAACTCCCTGCATGTGAAGTTAATGAGTGTTTGCTGAAGCTATTAAGAGATTGCGTGTTGGCAACTGTGTTTTGCATCGATTAACATTTATTCTCTTTCAACATGTTGAAAGCTCTAACAATTTTATAATTTTGCTGAATGAGTTGAAAGATATAGTTATTTTTCGAATTTAGCCTGCTGTAAGACGAGTTTGTATGTCAGATAGACTGTGACCCAGGCCAGGAAATCGGAGCTAAGAAAAAGTAAAATCTCTGACATGAGGATAGCTTTATGTGCTTAGCAATAGCATCATCTTGCAGGCAAAAACAATCAAAAATATCATTGATATCTTCAAGATGATAGTGCTAATATGATCATAAAACTTTTACATTCTGCAAGACAGTCTACAACATTGTGTTCGACTTACAGTGAACATTTTGATAAATGACAACATATTTTCAATTTTCAGTAGTTATATGGAAGTAAGATATGTACACCCTAAAGGTCTCTCTGTAAGATTGACTCTCCCATCATCCATCTACTTGATTATTACCCACAGTGGGGTGCCGCTTAAATAAGAGCCACAGATTCAGCTGAGGCTGCAGACAGGTGGGCTCTCTCGGTGCTGACGTATTGATACATTGGTAATAAGCAGTCATGGAGCGATACCTCTTTGACATCTTTGACCCCTCGGGTTCGGCTCCTGGCGCCGGAGTCTCCATGGAAACTGTGACTGTGGATTATGCGGATACAGCAGTGCATGGACCGAGTGACTCTCCGATTCACGGTGTAAACACTACGGAATCTGTAAATTTCACTTACGCTATTTTCAATGAAAGTGTGTGGATTTTCGGGCCAACGGAAGACACCATAATTCTGCCATTGTTGCTAACCATTATCGCGATATTAGCATTCTTCGGCAACCTATTAGTGGTGGTATCTGTGCTGGGATTAAGACGAATGAGAACTGGCTCCAACATTATGCTGTTGAACATGGCTTTCTGTGATTTAGTGTTTATTAGTGTTACCATACCAACAGCCATTATCAACCACGCCTCCCCTGGTGGATGGGTACCTGCCCCAACAGAGGCTGTTTGCAAGTTTGTACATTACACCATCTTCGTCAGTGTCTATGTAGCCATCTACACACTAGTGGTCACTTGTGTGTTCCGCTTTTTCAATGAGTATATGGCTGCCAAATCTAATACCCTTCTCTCCAGGGGTAATGCCCTCATATCATGTGTGCTTATTTGGTTGGCGTTCACCATGTCTCATCTCAACTTTCTGCTGCAAAGAGATGCCGCCATTTTCCAAGAGCCATTTATTTGCATACACTCGAACAGTGTAATGGACACGACCAAGATGAGAACTCTGTGGATCACATTTCTATCGTGCGCATTTCTGCTGCCACTGATGATAGTGGGCACTATGTCTGCATGGATGCTGCACAAACAACACAGCTCATGCAAGTGTCGTCTACGCAGCGGCAACAGCAGCAGCAACAACGGCAGGATCAGCAATGGCAGTAGTGCTAGATCCACCCCTCAACACCACAGTCAAGAGTACTATCAACAGCGATTGAGACCCCAATCGCCAACGCACTATTCAAATGGCAGTCACATCCACATCTTCACCGACTCCCCACCATCCAATGGGCAGTGCTGCCCTCATCGCAATGACGCCGCATCGAAGATCGAACTGCGCACCAAGCGGGAAATCACAATGCTCATCATGGCTGTGATGGTGCTGCGCACGGTCTGCTGGCTGCCCATACAAGTTTTTGTCATGCTCGACGTCTTCGGCATGGCCGAAATCACGGAACTGTACCGTAAAGCAGAGATGCTGGGCGTGTGTTTTGCTTTTGTGGGAGCGAGCATCAGCCCGTTGGTGTACAATTGCTGCTCGCATGACTTCCGGGTCGCCTTCCAGGAGGTGTTTGAGGCGGTGGGCTGTAAGTGTGGGGACGACCGACCCGAGGACGACTACTCCGACATGAACGAGACCATCATGTCCATCATCTCAGACAGCTCCAACCACATCAACTATCAGTGACATGGCTGAAGCTGTATGGATGTAATGGGCTTGATGGAACTCGGAACATGGTATTTTTTTTATTCTGCTCTCTCTCTCTCTCTCTCTCTCTCTCTCTCTCTCTCTCTCTCTCTCTCTCTCTCTCTCAGTTCTGTATAGCAAGCAAGTTCCTACCACTGTATTGATGTAGCTTAGGGTTGTAAAACCTGTTTTCAGCTACCCGGGTATGTCAATGTAGTGGTAGGAACTTGCTTGCTATACAGAACAGAGAGAGAGAGAGAGAGAAAGAGAATAGAATTGAATTCACAAGCTCATGATAGTTTTGTTTCTATTATCTCTTTGAATGTGCGTTAAGCAAGAAAATGAATCTCGAAAGTAATTAATGTAATTAAAATTCATTTTCTTGCTTATTGCACAGCCAAACAGAAAATACAAACAAAACTATCATGAGACCAAGTGTTGTGAACCAGTTCAGCTGGATTTTCAATAGAATTCATAAGTAAGATTGGGAAACACTCATTAGGTATTTTATTTTATTTTAGTCAATGTGAGATCTAACAAAATTTGGGTAGTTAATGTTTGTTGGTTTGTCTTTCACTTCTAAACCTCTAATCTATATCGAGTATGAAATTAAGTATAGTTTGAAAAGCTTAATTCACTGTCCTGTTTACCTACATATATTTGGAAGAGAAAACAATTAGTATAACCAGGAATAAATGACATTTATTCCTGGTATGACATGAATTACATGTACCTGATATTGAGATGTCCCAAAACAAGATTGCTGTTTTGTTTAAACATTACTGATTAAATCAGAAAATGTGGATGAAAATAGTCCCTTTGGTTATTTTGTTTTTGGTACATAGTGTAACGTAAGTAGACGTTTCAGAATACATGATGCTTATTGGTGTTAGTGTGTAATGCTGATGATATTACCTGTAATCATTAATACGTAATCAAATATTTTATTGATACTATTGTTGTTGTGTACATGTTCAATACTGTATTTTCCAAGATTAAGGCAATCTTCAAGGATATTGTTTTCAGTTGGTCCTTTTTACATGTATGTGGTATACAACAGTGAGCCTCATGATTTTACTAATGTCAAGGCAATTCCTGCTTATTGTCCATGGTCCAATTATTGGAACATTAATTGCAATTAGATCTAATTTGGACCATGGACTGTAAGCAGGAATTACCTTAGATATTAGTAAAATATTCAATAATATTAAGTGGTGTATTTACATCAATGTTAACACATTTTCAAACATGTTCAAATACCTATTGTATTTTCCTATGTATGTTATTGCTGGTTACACCAATGGTGTATGTAAGATAGGATAGAAAAAATTAGTGAAAATATTTTTAAGTAAAACCAGGTAAAAACAGTTCTGTGAAAGGAATAAGTTTGATAACATTGCAAGAGGTTTAAATAATGGTCTAGGTAATACATGTATGTTATTTATTCACTTCTTTATGGACAATTGCGAGAGACATTCAGGATTGTGATATACATTTACATGTGTAATATTGTGTATATATTGATCGTACAATTGCTTCATTTTAGAAGTTTGATTTGTGATATTCATATCTGATATATGTAATTCTATTAGAAGTAAAAAAATAACAATTGATATATTTAATAAATATCTTCAATAGAAATTGTTTTATCTCCAGCAATCAAAGATCTGTGTGCTTTCTTTCTTTTACCCATATAAGCACGTGTGTAATGAGACAAAAAGCTTAAGTGATAAATTGGTTATTGCAGTAATACATGTATTTTAGACTTAATTGGTGTTTACTAGCTGTAGTAACCTACAAGTATGACATGTTGTACTTTAAGCAAAACAGGAAAAAAAATTAAAGTACAATGAAAACTACATGTATGTTTATTATTTCTTTAAACCTATGTATTTGGCTTACGAGACCATCACATGACCATGTTCTGGTCCATAGGCAATTGCATCAATGGATTTAATCTTCATTTGAAAGTGGTTTTGATTATTATTATTTTTATTATTAGATTCATTAATTCTTTCTCCTTATGTTCCATAACTTACATCTGTTGATGCCGTTGCCTATGTTCTGGTCAGCAACACAGGCTGGAGTGCATGGAACCATAGGCATTCACTATAGTAGAGGTTTAATATAAATGTAATATAATTTACTCATAACATAGTCAATGCATGGGCCTATGGTCAGCAAGACTCTGCATTCTCTTTCATTAGAGGAAGCGTAGTACATGTATATGAAGTCGTTCACAAGGTTTGACATCAGTGGTAAATCAAATGTTGAAAATGATGATCTCAGGCAGAGATTTTGTGCATTTTCAAAGCTTTGTTTTTGTATTATCATTCCCAGTAACCACACAGTGCCAGAACGTCTAATAACGGCCTCATCAGAATGAAAACCCGCACATACACAATAGAGCCCAAGCTCACTGAAAGGCCAACTGTCAAAAATAGATTGTGTCAAATGTGAGCACTATTGACATGTCACTTACTTTAAATCAACCAACATTTGCATGATAAGAGTAGTCACTATGATTTAAAAATATGATTTCAAAAATGATTTTTATATTCCCAACATTTTCAACACTACTTTTATATGTTCTGCATAATCAAATGTTCTGATACTCCTGACTGTATACATTCTTTACTTGCCAGCTAATTTCTTATCAACTTTGCATCATTATATTCTGTTAGAAAAGACCGTAATATTAAGTCATCTATGGGTATTTATATAGGTTTATTGAGAATTGGAGACAGAATTTGTGTTAATAGTGTGGCAATACCAGCAGACCTCCATGAAATATAGCCTTGCACAACGATACTACAACCAAATCAATGTTGATGGAAACAAGAAATATACCAGGGGGAAAGATTTCAGCGATAGTTTCTAATGAAAAACTTGTAATTTGAGTTGGATCTTAAATTTGTTTTTATATTAACTTTCCATGATTTTGTATTTTTGACACTTCTTAAGTCTTCATTAAATCTTCTTATGTGCATTGCCATCGAGAGCAATGAAATCACAAATCTATTTCAGTGACCACAGATAATGGATATCCATTTTAAGTTTGAACTGTACATCTCAGATGTCATGTTTATGTTCTAGCTTCCAATAATTGTATCTAAATAGCCGCCTAGCAAGGCAAATTCAAGTGCTGAGAATAAGAAAATCACTTCATAAATAAACTATAATAAACATGCTCAGCATGGGTGATGAAATAGGATGCTGGAAATGTTAGGCTCCAATGTCACTGAAGACACAAATTCAATAGTGTTGTATGTTCTTCGGTCCCCAATGGAAATCGGGATGCACATTTTGAACTCTGAAATCAATAGGTTCATTTATAAACATGCCTGATACACCGTTAGGTTTATTGGTAGCATTAATTTTTGCTGGTAAGAAGGATGCTACACTACAAATTTCTATGTCAAAATATGCTTGTACATGTATAAATTCACAGTATTACAGGAGTCTTCTTTTAACTTGTATTTTTATCATCCAAAATTACTTTTTGAAATCTCTACAGTTTAAAATGCTGGAGTGTAATGGATTCACAAAAAACACGCTTACCTACATGTATGCCAATAGCATTTCCATATTGTTATACATCTAACCTGATAAATGCACAAAATACTTTTGTATATTTGTAATGAGCCTGGTTCCATAAACATAAGCAACTGATGTATATATAAGAGAATAGCCAGCCTGATGAAGGAATTGCAATAAGAATGTTCACCGTCCATATCAGAATGTTAGTTATGTGAGCCTATTAGCTGGTTATTTGGTCCCTATGATTGACACTTGCCACTCATTACTGACACAGTATGATTAGCAGCTATTCTTCTTATCCTGTTTGATCTGAATATAGATTAGTCTTATATTTCCACATATCAGATATGTCAGAAATTTGACTTCAGATGCTATAGGGCGGATGATTTAATCCATTTTTCACAGCCACCTTTTTATAAAAAAGGTTTAGTTTTATTGTCAATGTATTTTATTTGTACATTTCCATGAATGACCATTTAAATAGCAAAGTCATCTAAATTGACAGCTCATTCATAAATCCAGTAAAGTAGGTACCGGACAAGTAGATAAAAGTTCATCGTTTGATAAATGGGCATTGATATAATTGTTGAAGACTCCTATAATCTCAGATATTGTCCATGATGGCCACGGACTGGCTTAAGCAACACAAACAAATACTAATCTAATTACTACATTTATGTTATTTAGCTGTCAGTTGCATTTGATTCCTAATTCATGCTCGTATTCAATGAAAGAGGGAGTGGTATATACATGTAGCCTTCATGAAAATCAATTCACCAACATTTTTTTCCTAAATCACCAGTCACCAATACATTTCATTGTCTTTCACCAATCACAAGAAATTGTAATTGAATAGGTTTCATCACATTTCACACACTTAAATACAGGCAGTTCACAATTCACGCTCAAGATTTAGGGCAAATCACCAATCACATTTTTGCTATATGACCCCTTCATGAAATGCAGACATATATTAGAAAAAATTACCAGTAAGTTAATTACCAGTAAGTAAATGGCTCTTCATGTAAGTGTAAATGTGGTGGTTTATAGTCTTGATCGAAGTCTTGCTCTTATGACTTTACATTTTACATCAGGTCATTGGCACACTGATTTATCAGTTGATCATTTTTCACAGACTATCACCAGCAGCACATTCAGTGCACAATGCTAATAACTCACACAATCACACATTCACTCTTTCCGCCCAATGACCTGTCACCTAATTAACGTGCAAATGCCATAAAACTGTGTGCAACTGTTTAGGTATCAGTTTGCTCAACACCCACATGTACTCCAAGTTACTTGACTCTCCATGTTGCAAAGTTTAAATTTGAGTGTTCTTTTTTAAACTCAAACATTGTTTATACTGGGAAAAAAATGAAAACATACGTTTGCACTACATATGGTAAGTTGGTAAGTTTGATCCACCGCTGAAGAGAAGCTTGTTAAATTGTACCTGCTCAGTGATTGACAGGTGTCACGAAAACATCCTGAGATGTACAAACGATACACACAACATCCATTAACACATTTGGTTTCTACAACAGAATAAACGTCTGAGGCTGGATCCCTTTACAGAAGGTGCACTCCTCATGTCAAAAGCCATGTAAAATTATCTCTCCACAGTTAGCTTGAAAGTTTTAAGAAAATTGATATTTTCATAAAATGTGCTTAAGATTGTGTTAGATTGATACATTAAATAGTCACATAATTTCCAAAGGGTAGATATAGTGAAATGAGTTCGATAATTTGACAGTGATATATTATTATAAATTGAAATGTTGTATTTCTTCAAACTTTTGTAGGTATAACCAGGTTATTGTATACCAACTTTGTTAACGTAATTATTTTGTGTTCTAGTTTCTCTTCAAATGCATCAAGGGAGAAATGTATGAAAGTTGAAAGAAAGGTTAGTCATCATAACAAGCAAATTACTTGTGACACGACTTTGAAGAGGTGTATATCTTATGACACAGCAGACCATTGACAGATCAATCTTATTTAAAGCATATTTTCACTTATATTGAAAATATATCTTCCAAATTACATTCCTTTGTCAGTATCAATCAGGGAATTCAGAAATGTTGAAAGCCTCATGAAAGAGGCCTAATTGTTAACTGCTCCAGATTTTAGGATTGATGCCCGGAAATCTCACTGGATCTGGGATCTGTCATTGTTTAAGTGAAACTAAAATGCTTGTTTGTCGTCTTTTATTCTGTGAGTGCTGTGGTGTGAAAAGAGCAATAAATGGAAGGAAATATTTGAGGATTCCAATGATGTCCATGTCTGTGTACATGGTAAAATGCAGTGAATTCAACAATCGTTTTATTATATCAAAGATGTTGCTGTAACTGATGTGACTTCAGATGTCTCATAATCATATTTTAATTTCAATACGCAGGTTTATATTCAACCTTCAATACGCCTAGACTACACTTAAAAGATATGTGAGCTTGCTCATCTTGAGAATTAGCACAGTCATTATCAAATATTTCATAGTGTACACATATTACACTCTTGCAGAAATGTTGATGTTTTGGAGACATCAGATTTTGAATTAGTGGTTACATGTATGTATATCAGATTGTCTTGTACCGGTAATTTCCCTAAAGGCCCTGATCAGTTGAGAATCTTCAGGATATGTACTCTTTTTGGAATTCTTGCATTAATTCTTATGTAATATAAGTAGAAGTACATGTACTACATGTGCATGTATCACATTATCAGGATAGTTGATTTATTTGATTTTATATGCCTTTTTGTATTCAAACATTCATAATGAAACATGTACAGCTACATGTACTTGTGTGAAAAATCCAAGAAAAATATGCAACAATTATAAGATAAATAGTGGTATATTCTAACATCCAATACAAATGCCCATAGGGTTTTAAGATTGAAAAATGGTGTGTCAATTTAGTTGTCAGTAATAATAATCAAGACATAAAATATTTTAATACTGATATGGTGGGAGGGGGGAGGGGTTGGGGCGACAGGGACAAATGATTATCTTCAAAAGAGTATCCAGAACCACAAAAGCTTTATTAGTATATTGCTGAAAATAACAAATTCAGATCATAGATTGCAACTGACTACTTAACATTGCAATACAACATTCTTTTCTGATTAATTGTGCTTACTTATTACCCGGAATCATCATTTATGTTGCCGCAGTGTATATCACAAAAATGTCAAACATGGTGTACACGTAAACTTTTTGTGAGATCTATATGTTCGCTAGTTAGTTGGGAGGTTTTTGTGGAAGGCACAAATGACGCGAAACAGTGGGTGACAAAGGTGAGTGTGCCAATCCCACCACAGGCGACGGCCACAATAAATGGAGCCGATGGCCACTAACTACCTGTAAAATAGCAAGAAATCGTGTGAAATGTGAAGAACTAGCGAGGGCCTTCCATGCTGAAAGCTCGCCCGCTGCTCGCTGAATTGTTGGGATGACTTTATCACGTCGGACCCCGCACCGGTGGAGGACATAGGATTAATAGCTGCAAAGTACAGTTTTCATTTCATAGGTCAAGCTGGCATTATATTTTTCTAGAGAGAGTGAGCTTTGCAACGCATTTACATTTTTTTTCATTAATTTGATATAGGGTTTTTATTCTAGTGGTGTATGTTCTGAGCATTTAATGAGGTGATGGGGTAAAGTTTTTAAATTATCATAAGTGTACTGTTTAACAAATTGGTTGGACCTGTTTATCAGAAGCTCTAATATATATGTCAATTTGATGGATAAATTGAGCAAAGGCTTTAGCTTCATGATACATTATGTTATTGATAACTTTAAATTTTTATTTACTCCCTTGTAGTCTGTTTGAGGTCCAATTGTAATACTTATTCTGGATCTTCAGAAAAGAATGCCTTCAATAATGTATGTATTATAGATAACAACATATCACACAGACATGCGCATCTACTGTAAGGCGTTCGAAGAACTCAATGTTTTTAAGTGAACACCCGAACATCGTTACTGGTGCAAGTGTTCTCCGCTCTTTTTTATAGTAATTGAGGATGTTCCTTTTGCTTATTCATCTGACTCACATTTTACACACTACGTGTTCAATAAATAAATGAAGCTGGTGGTGAGCCTCGGGTGATCGCAGGTTAGAGGAGGCAGAATCGGCGGGACACTAGATCGCTCTATCGCCTTCTATTTGATCCATGTGTCCTCTGGAGCCAAATGTCTACTCCTCTCACATTATTACTTTGGAATTGGCTGATATATACAATGTATAGCAGGGAGGGGATGAGAGTGAGGTATTGTAAAGAATAAGAAAAGATCAGCATTTCATGTGTATGTAATTATCATGATATAAGATGCAGAGAAGCTATTGTATATTGCAAATTTGATTATTATAAAAACACATTGTACATAATGATGGCATTGAATGGGCCTATAAGTACCATTTATTTGATTCAAAACGAAAATCATAAAACAAAATAATAATATCTTACAAGGAATATGTTCCCTGGTGAACTTCATTTGAAATTCATTTTCCATGTTTATGTCAATCTATAATTGACTAATATTGTATCGTGCTGAAACAGGACTTCCTCTCCACACGAGAGCAGAGGAGAACATGGACCTGAGGAATGACAGAATAAAACTGATGACGTCTGATCACTCATAACTATCGGATGCTCTCCACAGTTGTATGTGCGCTTGCTGGGACACGTCACTATGCTCCATCATAAAAATGCAAAATGTGCGCTACTCGTATGGTTGACATTTCATTGAGTAGTAGAAGTGAAATGTAAATGTACTTTGTTTTTAGTGTTTACATTTCCATGTTGTGCGTAGGCTTAGCATTGAAACTAAATTTTTGGCCTTTGAGATGGGTTTTTTTTCTATCACAACAACTGAGAGCATAATATGCACGATGCAGACCTTATTATTATCATATTGTGCTAATAATCACTCACCGTGACCATCACAGTACAAGCTGTTCAGTTAATACAAATAAAAAGGCAATATTATTTCATGAATTATGACTGTTATCCTATTTTATCTGACACAATATATGCTTATATAATAGGCGGTCACTGGTAGCCTGCCTTATGGGCAGCTCCCAGCATGCCATTGATTTACATCTTGGTGCACACACCAACAATCTGATAGCTCACGCATTTCTCCAGCCTCGCGATAGGATCACCAATAGATTTGTTTCCTCATTTGCTTGGCACAATGGAGTTTGTTTAATGTTGCTTATTCACTATTTTCTTTAATAAGCTTTTTTTTTCTAGATGAAACATCCTTTAAAATCAAGGTTTGTCCCTTGAAATCAAGATTTCGAAGTTTTATCTCTGCTCAAAATGACTTATGCAGTTTGCAAATTATGTATAGATATTATGATTTCAGAAGATGCAGATGACTCTCTAAGTCTGGTATTCAGATGACTATTTTATAGCAGTAATTTAGACGATTATAGATTTTGCATTCAAAGTCAAAGATTAATGCTTGTAGAGCAAACGCAGACTTCTCTCAATGTTGCTTGAACTGCAGTGTATTTTACAAAGATGGGATTTGTAGCTGTGCGCATAGGAATAGGAAATAAAAAGAATGGTATTCACACTTCATGTATAGAGGAGACAAAAGTTCTTGACCTGATCGGGAATACCTACAGCAGGCTTCACAAAAAGTTGTGAGGATTAAAGTGAGATCTGAAAAGTCTGGATGGCTGTGCATCACCTCAATAGCACAACTAAAATGCATACCCAATGATCTAGTGTAAATTTCTTCAGTCCTTCAAACCTTGCTACATACATTAAACAATAGTACGTGCAAATGATACAAAATGTACAGTTACATCAATGAGCACAATGTGCCATGTCAACATTTTTATGGGCATCATTTATCTCCCACATGAGAGTGAATAAGATTTTACAAGTTCCGCACATCATCGTCACATATTACCCGGTTATCTGCAGTTATGCGTTTCTTGATAATTTTATCTTGGATTAGGTTCTCCTTTGTAAGTTCTAAGAATTTTCTTAATAAATCATACTTTTACAGGAAGTAGCCATGAAATTAGCCATAAATCTTTTGTGAAAATATGTTACAACCGATTTTGTTATATTATTTGTTTGAATTTAATGCATTTTATATGTGTATATTGATCTGTACATGTATGTCTATTGTGTGATAAGAAACTGTAAAGGGAATTCATTAACAAAATGCCCACCTGACAATGCTAAATGGATTTTCTTAATTAGGAGAAGTATCACCGTGCACTAATTACCAAGTTCTTTTCTACAATGGAAATCTTATTGACAATTACCTTGGAATTTTTTTTAATCATTGTACGCCTATATGAAAAATGCACCTGGGAAAGTGGAGATTGGCATCAACACTACATGATAACTTTGTCAGTACTTTCTGGCATATTTATATTAAATGCCATGTGATATCTATCCATGAAAGAGAAATGAAGTCATAAGAGATAATAGTTTTGGGTACATCTGCATTATAGCCACCATAATGTATTGGATGGAATCATTCTTGGAGGTCTTTGCCTGATCACCAAAAGCTTTGAGAACGATTAGCTTTTGGCTAGTGCATTTTTATCTTTTTTGTTACTTGGAGAAGTTCTTGAAATTATTTAGTGTTGATAAAGAAACCGTCACCAGCACTACAATTATGAGATTAGCTTCAAGATTCCTTAATGTATTCTTCAAAATACATGTACATGTATACACAAGGTATTATTAGCTGTGAGCTTATTTTTCAAGTCCCATTCACAAAATTCTTTTGATGTACCTTTTATGTTAGGTTAAGAGTTTATATCACTCAAAAAATTATTTTGTAATTGCAATAATGTTTCAGAATATACATGTTCGTGTACATGTGTATTACGGAAGATGCTCTCTAATCCAATCTAAATATACAAAGTGTTCTTGTATTAAGATGTCATCTACTTGTCTGTAAGAAAATTGCGCTTTTGTCAATTACTCAGCAAGAAAGAACCCCCAGTGCAAGAATAAATCAGAATACAATGAAATGAAATATAAAGGGGCAAATGACAAAGCATCCTTTTTTAGATCACATCAGATGTTGATGTGAATAGACATAGAAAAGCAATGGTTGGAATTTGTGTGGATTTGCTTTTGAAGGTTCTCATCTAAAAATGAGTATGAAACAATCGTCCACTCATCTACAATACATATTTAGAATATAGTCTATTTATGAAATATCTACAAAGGTTGTGAGTTTTGTTTCTCATGTATTTGGTATGCAAGGTGACATGGCATTCGTAATAATTGGAACATATTTTATCTTGAGCAATTTATGTTTATTCTGTGTATTTACAATTGCAAGGTTCAAATACAAAGTATCACATGATAAATAGAAAAACCAAAGAAACTGTATTCAGATGCAAGACATTAGGCTAAGTCCATGGTCAATGTACTCATTGTACTGGGCTAATAATTTGTTCGTTATAGTGAATCTTATATGTATTCATGTATATGCATTTTGCCAATACGTGTGCATTCATTCTACTCATCTTTTTCACACATTTTTATACCAAACTCATATCCATCAATTAGTAATTATCTATATCACTAGTTAAAAGAAATGAGCATTGATTGAATAAGATTGGAATGGAAAGAAACTACAAAAATCTTTTTGATAACCCTAGTTTGCAACCAGAGCCAAGCTTAGGTTAAGTAAATGCAGTTTTTTTTATCTAGAGCTTTGGAATCCACATAATTATACAAATGTTAAGAATACAGTTTCTTGATTTTGCACAAGTCTTCCCATTATTACATGTCTATTTGTCAGCCTTGACTAGACAAGAATATATCACAACAGCATACTACAACAATTATTCTAATACAAATAAATTGACATTTAAAGCAGCCATAAAAAAGCATTCAATTTTATTACTTATTTTGTCGGTGTAGTGACTTCAATATCAAAATTCCCTCCCACATCTATATGTCGTGATGAAAATATCTTTACTTTAATTTAAATGCACATTTTCCTAAACTTTTTGTATCTAAAATGGAAAGAAAATGTAAGGTAATGATACTTTCTAATATATAGGCATTAGAATATGAAATTTAACCTATAAATATTTTTATTTACTCTCTATTATCGGATATTGAAGCATATGTGTACATTTTATACAACAGCATTTGCTACATCAGAAATGAAAAATTATCCTTCAAAAGGTTGTAGTAATAGTATTACCCGTAATAATTTCTTTTTTGTGAAGTTATAAGCTACAAAAATCAACAGTACCACATAAGAAGCAACTTAAATATATTTTATATAAAAGGAGAGTAAAATTAAACATATTGGGATAAGACAATCACAAAAAAATGGCTATAAAAAGTCACAGACTTCAACATCTAGATGAAAAATATATCTCTTAATATATTTCAGTTATAAATACAAAAAATATGGGTGCATGTTCTAATTCTAAACATGTAAAATATCATCTCTAACCTTGTATATAATAGTATTATTCTATAATTTACAAACATGTAGAAAAATGTTAAAATTCCAAGGCGTTCAATGTACAAGTCACATCAGGAATGGGGTAAGAGGTTCTACCTTATTCCTGGTCAGATACAAAACATGGACGGTGTACAACTAGCACCAAAATTACACCTAATCTAAAGGACGGATAATGGACGAAAGCCATGCTGTGATATTCAATCTCTAACATATAAAACAATCTATTAATTATCAACATAACATGAAATGAACGTGTAAACACAGCAAATAATATGACAGAACAGGCTCATGATCCGCAATTAACATTTAACATTTTTATTCAAACGCTTAACGCCATTTACATAATTTTAACTTTATAAATAAAATCATTTTGATAATGCTAATACTTAATGATTTGGACGAGATAAAACTTATGGATACCAAGCATAAAATTTAGCCTAGTAAGTGATTGGTAGCTACAGTAATAGCAGATATAAGTATTACATACAAAAATGTACATATAATCACACAGCTGTCGGAGCATGATGTGTATTTTTACCTTCTTGCTAAAATTACTGGAGGTTACAGTATCCATTTAGGAAACCTTTTCAATAGCAAAGATTGTGATGTCATACCCGTGCCTATATGAAAGATACACCTCTGGAACCAGGTTAAAAGAACATTTTGGATCCCCATGGTATTGAATCCCCCAACACGAAGCACACACATTTTCACTTTAGGCGTTGCCAGGATCCATAGCTGAGAGGACAAAACCAAACAAGCAAAAATAGTGAGGCTCTGAAGATTCTCCCCTCGCCATCCAGTTGCATTTTAACTTCTAAAAATATTGAGTAGTTTTTCAAAGTAAGAAGTTCAGAGGTGTCATTTAAAAATACACATCATTTATTACATAGCATTTTGATTTTTTTTTCCTATTGTTCAATTGTCAATGAATAAAAAGTTTTAATGTACAAATGCTGCATCCACAACTGGATAACTTAGGGGGAAAAACACAAATTTGGTGATTGGTACATCTAATATTTCAAATACTTTGCATATATATTAATTTAAAAATGTATAATATAGTAGTGTTCTAAAAGAAAATCTTTGAAACAAAAACATTCATTGTAACATTACCCTGTTAAATTTATGATTAGCATTCAATTGGCAATAATATTACTCTGTCAATAATAAATAATTCAACACAGCATTTGGACACTTTTCATTTACACAAACGGACATAATCTTCTTTCTGAAAAGACATAACAAGCAGTATCTGATCTTCAGATCCTTTTTATAAGTGCCTTTACACATGTGAATATTAGACAATGCAATATAAATGGAAAATATCTGTAAGATGAGCTCATTATTCTTTCGTGAATTTTCTTAAAACAAACCATGTAAACATTTTCTCATATCTTCTAAAATATTATATCTTTAAGAGGACTTAAAGGACTTCATTAAGGAGTTAATGAGATATAAAACATAAAAAAGGTGCCATAGAAATCATTTTAGGAATTGTTAAGAAAGATAATTTGATAAGACACTTAAACAGATTAGCCCTACAGAAAATTAACAAGATCAGTTACATCCCTGATAGCTGTACTCATAGGAAGATATAGGGTTCTAGTGAGAATGGTGTACATCTTGTTGCCACTGTGGATTATGGCCCTCAAAGAGCCAGCTGTATGGGGCTCACACAAATGCTTCTCTTTCTTCTGTGTGGGTCAGTCTATCACTGTATCACACAGACTTTGGAGTCCTTTTCTGAAGGCTTTTTACTGAATTCTGAACCCTGTGCCCGCCGTCGATTGGCTGCAAGTTTCAAATGTTCATTATATCATTTCAGAGCAATTTAGTGAACTAAACATAATTAAATGATTTGCTGGTGTAAATGAACACAAATCATTCACATTGAAACAAACAGCGATGAGGTTATTCCTGTCTTGCTTGTTATTCAGGATTTACACATGATGATGTTGATGCAAGCATTGTTTGCATTGTGTATTTTTAGTTTGCATTATGTTGTAGTTTGCATTGTAACTTACCTTCCAACCACACTTCTCTGTTGAACTGACCAGCACCAAGAGGTATACTGTAAAAATTAATGAAGAACCATCACTTGGACAAATAATTCATAACATCCCCTAAGTGTTAAAAGCTACAAACTAGCATTTAGAAAACACAATCTGTGTTTTTTATTATAAAAATTCCTAGCAATGCCCATAAATTATAAAAATGGCAAAAACATTTAAAATCAATGAACTCTACAATTAGATATGTGTGCCTTTACCAATGAAAACTCAACAGTTCGATAAGAAAAACTACACATTTTGACTTTAAAATATTAGGTTTCTTACTTGTCTCTTCCCGGCCGCAGTGTGACCTCGTACACACCATACACTGGCTTGTGATCTGACTCGCAAACTGAGAACGCGGAATCATAATGTACACATTGTATGCTGTGTTTTCTCTTGCAGCGGAACAGAACACGGTCCTGCAATTCAAATTTGTTGCTTTATCATTACAGTATATCATTTCCTTCACAAACATTAGATTTTCATTTGGCAAGGTCATATTTTCTTTAACTAAATTTATTCATCACTTTCTCAAACGTTCATTACAGTATATCATTTCCTTCACAAACATTAGATTTGCATTTGGCAGGGTCATATTTTCTTTAATTAACTAACTTTATTCATCACTTTCTCAAAGGTAAGCTTATAATAATATGTCCTTGAACGTGTTCATTGTGTTAATAATATGTCTTCATAAAATATAAACAAAATCTTCAACAGTTTACATTCGATAGGAAGGATGGAATTTTTTTGCAGAATGTATTCCTTGCTGAGCTTCAAATACGATGAATGATGAACTGTCAATTAATATATAACTTTCTGTTTGTTTTGATAATGACAAAAGGTATACTAACTGTATAGCTTGGAATACGCATCTTTTTCGATGTGTCAATGTGATCTGTTCCAATATCATATTTGTAACTGGGACGGAATTTGATGCGGCCTTCTTGAAATTCCTGGAAGGCCAATCCTAAAATGGCAAATACGACTGATATGATTCAGAATATAAAAATGAAAAAAAAGAAAAGGAGAGGAAATTACTAATAATAAACAAATAAGGTAAAAAAGGGTATTTTAAATTGGCACAATAGTAACATAAAGTGATGTCAAAGATTCACATTGATGATTGCTAACCAAGTATCAAATATAGCCCACCTGAGAGAAGCATTGCATCTCTTAAGATAACTAATATAAAAGAACCATAGAATATAACAATACAACAATAGAAAGAAAAGTAATGTGGAAGAGATATTGATTAAAACCTACCCTGATTCCGCACTTGGAAGAGCTCATCATGCTGCACGAGATCCTCATAGTCGATGAAGTCACTTTGCTCAATTCCCTTCATCTTGTGCTCCACGCGGTCTCGTTCTTTGAGGATCCGGAAGTTTGTGTCTCCGCACCAGAAGACACAGTCAAACCGGGACGTGACGTCATCTACACAATATATGCAAAACATTAGTATTTTATGTTCATTGTTAACCATAATGGAATAAATTTATTAGTATGAATTAGAATATGAATAGAATGAGTATACGTTTCATAAAAAGTGCCTCCAATGTCTTACTCAAAATATTATCAGTTGTAAAGTAATAGCTGGTGCATTTCTTACTGAAATATTAACATCCATTATTTCAAAGTGAAACAAATTTGTGCAAATGTACTAACTGTCATTGGCGTATGTGTTGGAATTCACTACTTGCGGTAGATTCAGCTGTGAGTTGATCTTGTTGTAGTCCTCTATTCGTTGCTTCATATTCCCATCGTGAGCTGGAAAAAAATGGAAACAGAGTTAGACAGACATTAGTAGAAATAATATTCTTTACTATTAGTTGATTCCAGTAGCAATCTGTATAATATATGAATGTTTGGAGCATAAGTAGTGCAAAAGATTTACTTACGACTCAAATGACTGTTGATAAATAGCAGAGATGTTCCAAATATGGTAATAGACACTCCAATGCCTCCCTTGGTTTTGAAGGATGAGAATGCTCGGGTGGGTACGAAGTCGGTTTCTGGTACTGTTCATTCAAAATACAAGGGTGTTAATTTTTGGCAATTCTTTTTTTATTAGAGTCAAATTTGCTCTTTATTAACGCACCAGGTCCCCCCATTATTCTTTAAGTCTATGATTTTAATTTGACTGTAAAGGTCACATTGCATGAATGTTTGTTGCCAGGAGCCATGACCTGTCATTTATTCATCATAAAATGACAATTTTCAAATGTTGCAAGAACATTATCAATTAAGATAACACATGACTGCACAAGATCGAGACATAAAAAATAATTTTTTCCAAAGTACCTGAACAGAACCAGATTAGGTCTCTGCGGATGAAGATATTGAGGTAGAGCACTCCCGATGCCACAGAGTGCAGCAATACATGCTGTGGACCCAGGGTTTCTTGCAGTTTTATCTCCCACTCACGCCTTCACGATAAATTCAAAGGTTTAAATTAGAATTGTTTTTTTTCTCAAAAAATATCATTTCTTCAAGAAAAAATACATAAAAAACGTTACTTTTATACAACATTAAAATTCTTGATATAAAACCAGATCACAACATTGGAGTGCTGCGTAAAGGAAAACCTAACGAATATGAATATTTTCTTAGAAATTTCATTATTGAGCAGCCTTACCGCTGGCCGGTGCTTTCCTGTGTGCCTATGACAATCATGTCACAGACCATGTCCATCTCATCAGGCAGCAGGAAATCGTCAAGTGATGATGGAACATTCTTCATCTCACACATGTTCCACGTGCCCACATATATCCGCATCTTTCGGTCAGGGAAAAAACGCTCCAGTTCTTCCGTCCCAAGTAATGCACCAGCGCTTGTCATACTTCCAACTAGATAACTCCTATAAGACACATTGAAAGACATCATTAATGTATATTGTCCATTGGAATAATTTCAACACAGGGTATCAGTAATAACTTGAGAAACTAAAATGAAATAATAAAACTACATATATACAGTTACCGGGGAAAATATACACCTAAATTCAGCATAATGTGCACATGTGCCACCGTAAATACATAATATATAGTATATACAACCCTAAAATTAATTGCAATCTAAAACTAATATTGAAATTTAAATCTAACCATTTAAAAATGTCAGCCAATCCACTTAGTAACATTACAGAATTTCACTCACATGGAACAGAGGCATAGATAACTATATACATGCTGAGCAGGCGGAAAGTATCCTTAAGTTAGTGTCCAAGATTGAATTGTATGAGAACCCTAATACAAATCCTGGAGGTAATACTATCTAATACTTACCGGTATACCATATGCATATATTCAATTATTTGCATTGGATCAACGATTGCGAACACCTCACTTAGTTGAACAATGCTCATTCACAAAACCTTGACGTTATAGACTTGTACATTCGACATTTATTTGCTAATACATGCAAATTTGTACTGCAGTCATTGAATATTTATGAAAGTACTGGCACAATCGTTAAAAAAATGATAGAAATGGATTTCAATAGTTTCATTTTTTCCCCATTATCTCTTCATTTTTCATTGTATCTTATAATATTTTCTCTATCTTTCTGTACGAATGAGGCAATCAAGATACATTTTTTTGAAAGAAAAAAGAAAAATATTTTGATGATTTTATCAACTCAGAATAGCTGATAATCATATAAATAGCTGTAACTAAATCTATGAATAGATTGACTGCTCACGTTGCTCATGAAAATTCCTGCACTGAATGAAGCTTTTCAAAATAGTATTTTCCACAAGCACAAGTCCTTGGGACACGTGAAAAATTACTTAAAACAATTGACATAAATATGCATGATTTTGAGACAAAATTTTATTGCAGCTCTTTCAAACTTACATTATACCAAATCAAAATTGGCAACATAGGCATACCACTTTACCTTTTACAATGCCCTGGGGAGCATACAGCACATTGAACCAAGAAGATAGATGTAGTTGAATGACTCATTCACTTTCAACTACTTAACCTATACCTATCTAACATGTAGATACCTAGCAGTATGCAACATTTTAATGATGAGTTTGTTAACATCCATGACTAGATCAGACTGGGACTGGAACCCACGACCTTCTAGTGATGAATGCAATGACATATTTACTCATCAATAGTGGCACATGTAAATGGTTTATAGATTCATACATTTGGAATCATCAGTTTGATTTTAAAAATAATAATGATAAACACTACAAATTTAATTAAAGATAATAAACATGGAAAGGCTGATCCACAGATTATGTAGGCGCATATCTTGAAAAACATATTTTGGACAATACAATAAAATAGAAGCACTGCATGCCCAGAGCTTCTCTCCAAAAAAATTGTAAAGTCATAACAAATTAAATTTAGTTACCTATTTCTGGCTTCTCTAGTAGAAATCATTCGAAGAGCACTGCTTGTTGAACCCAATGACCTGTCTGACATTACTGCAGAGTCTGGTCGCTCATATGTTGGGTAGTAGGTATTTAGAGACATTGAAGTCACCTTTTTATGCACTGGAGGAGAAGGACTTTTTGCTGATGGACGAGGATATAATCCTGAACCCATATCGTCAGATACTTCTGCCTCTTCCACAGTGTCTAACTCACTTTTCCTCATTGTAAGAGGGGATTTTCTCCTAACTAATTTGGGGCTAGCAGTATCTGATGTATCCAGCAATTTTTTATACTGTGACTGCATTTCTAATTGATCCTCATCATTCTTGTCTTCACTTTCAGAGGTCATGTCATCATCGCTTTGCAATGTATTTGTTAATCTATAACTTTCATGCGTGTCTGCATCATGCTTTTTTCTTCCATCTTTCCGCAGATCGTCGCCATCAGAGTTAAGATCTCTGACTCTTTTTTCTCCTTTTCTTTCATCACTGTCACTTTCATCTTCAATCACATGACCATTTACTTTCATCGTATTGAATCTATTTACTGTGCCATCACTAGGAAGTCTTTGTCTTTCCTTGGAGTTTGAACTATGAACAGCGATACCTTCATCAGAATCATCAGAATCAACGTCATATCTGTTACTGTTGTTTTTGTGATATCTATCAATGGACTGTCGTCTTAAAGCATCTGAGTGATTTGAATAGGAATCTCTCAAAGATGTTCTTGAACCTAACTCACTAGAACTATCATCAGATTCTCTTTTTCTTGCAGCTAGTTTAGCTAAATGCGATTTCTTTTTCTTTCCCCTTGGACTTGGCTCTGCCATATTTCTGCAATTAAATATATAACATTGTTCTCCCAGATTTATGATAGAGTTTTTAACATATATATATATATCAGCTTTCACACATCACAAAATAAACAAATAATAAACAAGATCAAACACAAATGACAGCCTGGTAGTCATAGGCTTGAGGTCATAGGCCAACAGAAGTTAGTTCCAGGCAGTGCTTTCTGTAATGTCAATCACACAAATTCTGAAAGGTTTTTAAGGTGGAATGTGAATATAACAATTTTTTTTTTTCAATCTGGGGTTGCAATCATGACAGTGTTATGAATCTAGACTATTCAGCAGTCAAATTCTAATGTTCGGCCCTGTTCGTCCACACAGTCAATGGCAGATCATACACTGAGCACATACACAACGCATACTGATACACAGCTTGATACATTTCTTTTTATTGCTTTAGAGATAAGCTTAGAATATTCAATACCCATATATTATTTGCACAACAGTCCATATTTAAATTGATGGGGTATACTTGCTACCAGATCTAAATGCAATAGAATATTTATACGGTCAAAATGATCTTGAATGAATATTTGAGCAGGATTAGTAATTTAGGAATTATTTAAGGGAAGAGCCACAGCTTCCGACTCAGGGGGTTAATAATAAGTAGACTGCAAGAAACAAAATGAGCAATAAACTCGAGCTATGATCATGTCACAATTAATATAAAAACATTTAACTTATGATATATTAAATGTAAATGTTAATGTGCTTATTTACAGATACAATCAACTGTTATCTTGTTCCAGCAACTTTACATTCACACCAGATCATAGGCATCCTTGTCACTTGTTCTATGGATATGATCTTATGTTTTGAAATATGTAGAAGATATCTGAAATAAAATACTGTTATCTGTTATCTATATCTTTCTCAACTCCCTGGGAAGTATACTTCACATTGCAGTTGTAGCTGACAAGCTTATCGCCTCACATTAGTTTTTTTTTGTGTGTGTTACTGTTAGTACCCCGCACTGAGTCCGCAGCCATCAATTTTGATGATTATAGCAGAGGGAGGCCACGTGGTGTTGGTACATGGACCTCCAGAGGCAGGTTAGTTAACCAACTGAGTCTCGGGGGTGTGGAGGGATCACACAGGCTATTGTTTTCAAGCTAGGTGAGTTCTTTTGTGTGCAGAAGGATGGCTTTCCTCTACACGGGACACGCCTTTTAACAAGGCTTCCAAACCTTGTTCAACCGCCTATGTTGAAGATAGATATATCTACGTGTTTATTATCATGTTTGGATGTTGATCATAGCATGGACAATGACCATAGCTTGGGTTTGACATCTAATAAACAAAAAATATTCATGTATCATCTACAATACTTTATAGACTACATGTACATATATGTAGACTGTTATCAAACACATTGTAAAGAGATGGCCTATAAAGTAGAGCATGTTATGTTTTCACGTAGATTATAATGCCAGAAGTTATCAGGTTTGTGATGCGCGTCGCTCTAATCAGAGGAAACCAGACTTTCTGTCGGCAAATATACTAATTATAGAACAAGTGTGTTCAGAACATTTGATTAGCTTTTAATAAACTGCCAACGTGAGTCGTGGCAGGGTAATAGTCTTTATATTACCAGTTTAACTAGGAAACTAATGAGGTCAGATATTGCTGACAAAGGCTTGTGAAATTAGTATATTTACAGCTGCTGGTTTGCTCTAGAGGTATTCTTATTCTGATGTTCATATTCTTGATTCGTGATTCTGGATTCTGTATTCTTGTTCTTAATTGATGCTTATGTTTGAATTCTTGTATTCTGGACGTTTGCATGGAATAAATATACAAATGCCATTAGAGTTTAATTAATCAAAAGAAACAGGCTTATCCCTCCTCTGAGCCTTAATCAGAGGGGGGGGGGGGTGGCAACTCAACCAAGAACCCAAAGTTATGCCAATGTAAAGTGGCTC
The DNA here is from genome assembly GCA_019095985.1 of Streblospio benedicti. NCBI lineage: Eukaryota > Metazoa > Annelida > Polychaeta > Spionida > Spionidae > Streblospio > Streblospio benedicti. The sequence goes on along the minus strand of CM032660.1, from coordinate 20,480,542 downwards.
AATCCTTTACAACATGGTGTGACATCGATGAAATGGAACACGATACTATACTTTTCTAGTACTTTATTTGTATCACTGAAATTAATGTTTATGGTTATCAAGATAATTGGCCAGCTATTTTAGCAGAGATGATTTTGTATAGATTGTCAAATAGTTTGTATTCACTTGTTTTTGACTTTGACTTTTGTGATTGGAGATTGTTTGGGTGGTTGCTAACTGGAAATTTTGGTGATGTCCATAGTTCAACATAAAACAATACCTGTTTGATTCCTGCTATTTATTCCTCTGTCTTAATTCATTTTCTTTATTATATATAACAGTTACTGCATGAGTGAATTTAACAAAATATATTATCACTTGCCAAATATTTTGTCAACAGAACGCCATTTTGATTTTATTTGGCATATATATTTAAGTATGTAAAACAGCACAAGGCAGGTAGATTTATCAGTTTGAATTGATGGCAATTGTACACAAGATAGATAGTTTCCATGCGTGTAAATGCTCTGGGGTGTTGATTGTACTAAAATGATAAATCATTTATCATCTAACAACGGATTATGGGTTAGACTACCAGCTTCGTGCAAGGCTAATGTTTAGTATGCTTTACAATATGTCGTTTATTCATTTCGTCTGCAACCACGTTGCTGATATAAACAAACACCTGTCAAATTCTGGATCATAAAGTTTGTGTTAAATATGATCTTGTCATAATGACAATTTTGTCAAAATGGTGTCAAAACAGAAGGACATACTTGAATTTATATTTTTTATCTCATCAAACTGCAAAATAAATATTTCAATAGTGTTTATTTCTTAAAACATTTTTGGATCCAGACAGGATTTGGCTATTACTTTAATTTCCCTCTGCGAGATAATGTTTTCCTTTAATTCCACCAACAATTTAATTTAGAATTAACAACTAAGGTGCTTATCTCGATTTATATGTTCGTATAATTCTATTGCTATTAGCGTTTTAATGATTTAGTGTATGAATGTTCGTGTCACTTTAAACACTATTTGCTTGGGTGCTGTCGGTAATTGTAAAAGCCATCAAAGCACCTTTACCATGCAATTGCTGATTGATCTGCCAAACACCAAAGAAGAGTTTTAATGGGGAAGGAGCCAACGTTGCCAAGTGCTTGCTAGCTTTACATGCCAATTTGAAAAATTGATATTGTGAACTCAGGACCATATATTATTGTACAAGAACACCAAAAGGAAATAGTAAAAAAAGCATTATTTGATTGGCCAATTTCACCAATTGCAATTAAACATTGCACCGATTTTCACACTGTGGTCAATACTGGATACACAGATTTTTACATCCCTGATGGATACTAATAATACTCGATTGATTTTACAATTTTGCCTATAATTAATTAAAGTTAATTTGGTAAATTTGCTACTATGTAAGCATCAATCCTCAATGATAAAAATGGATTAAGTGTATGTGAGATAATTCTTACATCGATACAAGACCTAAAGATTTATGTTTTGACTTTATTATGAATGATCCAAATGCGGATAGGTCAGACAATGATGATCTTGAAGTCTATTGGAGTGAATCACGTATTCAACAAGAAATCCTGCATGGAAATCATGAACAAGCGATCAAACTTCAGAAACAATTGCTTGAATATGATGAAGAAGAACAGAGTAGGCAAGCAATTGCCAATTATAACCTTCAAAATGTGTTCAGTGGTAACATGGGAGGAAATGGAGGTACATTGGGATCAATTACAATTATGGGAACAAGTGCAACAACTGGAAATGCAAACATATCAAACTCCACGGGTAAACAAAAGGCATTACCCAAAGTTGATGAATTTTGTGCTTGGTCTCAATTCCCAAAAGCAAAACCAAAAAAGTCGGACAAAGTTAAGTCTATTAAAGAAAAGGAAATCAATGTGTGGAGAGATTATAGGCCAAAGGAGATAAATTTTGTTTTTAAGCACTATGATGATTGGAGGCAGTATATTCAGCAGTATAGACATGAACATACTTATAACTTTGGTCCTCTCAGTAAAGAAACAATTGATCACATTGGAGTTCTTTCATTGAGACCACAGCAGCATCCACCCAGACTAAAATCAGAATATACACAAAATAATTATGCCAATCCAGCACGAACTACACAAAGAGTGCAATCTGAATCAAATATTTTGGAGTTAGCTCATAGATATAAACTTTCTCCAACATTACTTCGACATGACTCTACAAACTCTTTGGAATCCGACAATGGCTATCCACAGCCGCATACTACAAGTATAAACTGTAAATATCAGGGGAGAACAGGGTCAGGAAAATCTGTGAGAAGTAATTCTGCCAATTCAGGGCGAGGAGGTATAAACCTTATGCCCAATAAAGTGCCTTCCATTCCCAGGGCTTCCAAGATGGAAACTCCAGCCAATGGTGCTCCAAATGCGTTCCTTGGAAAGAAGCAGATGCCTTACAATGGTTATGCCATTGACTCATGCGGTTTGTAAGTATCATTTATGCTTTAGCACCTTAAAATGGTTTTATGATACCAATCAGATGTTCAAGATTCAGAGTTGATAAAAAACCCAGTTAAAATCTTCTAACTTTTACACGTTCCGCATCATACATATGGAAATTTAAATTACAATCAACACATCCTTCACCCAACCCACATGATTGGTTGTGACATGAACATTACATTGCAATTAGTTAGATGCTGATAGTTATCTGATTATATGTATCAAGCTTGTCAGATATGAATTAATAAATGAACCAATTTGAAGCACCATATAAGGATTTCTGTTTGACAGTGATCAAACATCAATCTGGTCAAGCTCATGGGTTATTTGATTATTAAAGTGTTTGTTTTATTATCTATGAGGTCATGTATACATGCACATTTTGTACATCATATATCTGATTAACATTATTTATAATATAATAATGGGGGGAATGCTACCTGACATGAAAAGGACTAAGCACAAGGGTAGAAGGGTCATACTTATGGGAAGGACGGGGGATGTGGGGAGGGGGTAAGTACTAATAAAGTGGGATGTGGGGAAAAAAGACCAAAAGTAACAGATGGCGGATTTCAAAGAAGTAATGAAGTGGGATTAAAGGCTGAAATCATTATATGATATGGGGAAAACGCCTAAAAATGAAGGATGTGTAAAGAATTTACTAAGAATTACCCCCAAAATGAGGCATGTGGGATGTCTTGCTGAGCACAACTTCTGGCATGACTTTGCCTGGTTGTGTTTGATACTTCAGAATAGGGAAAATATATCACTGATGCAATGATCATGTATAAGATCATGAACATTATCTGTTTTCCTGGTGTACAGAGATTCGCTGGGTGTGTGAAAGAGGCCTAGGGTATTTGAAATTGGCTCATTTGGAGCAGTGCCTAACACTAATGTACAAGATAGTGTATGGTAGGACTAGAGCTTCACATTGACACAAGTTTTGCCAGTCCTTCAGAAGAACTGGCTTCCTCAATGTGACTGCCAAGGAGTGAAATTTTCTTCTCTCCAGTGTGGGTGGTAGAGGCTGATTCGTCAACCACTTTCAAGAGTCAGCTGTTTGGGCATCTGGGTTGAACCACCAAGACTCACCTGGTGCTATGAGCTTGTGCTCCCTGCTTGTCTCAATTAAAACTACACCAGGAGGACCCAAGGGCTCTGTGATTTGCATCATATATTCGTTCATTCATCTATGTGGCCATCTATGTACAAATTTATGCGATGCAGGATAGTTTTGGAATATCTACATTTGATGAGTGTGGTCACTGGTGTACTCATTTACTTTCCTGCATTTTGCATATTTCTAATAATCAACATAAACTCCATTAAAAAAGTTAACGTGTGTGTGTTGATCGTTTCCCACATACAAATAACAATAGTAATTTAATTTACCAACATTTGTCACTTGATATACGCTCCGATTGATATTGTGTATAATTTTCACAGACTGCAAAATGTGCCATGATTATGATGCATCATGACTGTTTTGTTTGAAGTCCAAATTACTGTCGTTATGAAATGGACACTTGTTAAACTGTAGACTAAACTTCTTTTATAGCTCCCATGAGTATTGTTTGAGTGGCATGCCAAGCTGGCAACAAAGGGGGTTAGATATTTATTATTCAAACAGCATGAAAGGACACTACATTTTGGAGGCCCCCTGCTGTGATCGCTCAATTGTACTTTGGGTCCTCATCTCGGTAGAGATGGCACCTTTAGTGCTTAAAGGTGCTTGTTTAGGAAAAAAAGTCCCAAGTTCCAACTCATAATCTAATTGGACAAATAGGAAGTGATGAGAAATCTGAACACAATTATGCAATTGCCTTTTCATTAATCATAAGATTATCTCATTTTCAGTGCTCATGCTTTCAAAGTGTGAATTACAAAACAATAACTTTCAGCACATTTTCATGGAGCATTCTTCTTTATGCACTTAAGTGAATGTGTTCAAATGGAAATCAATTTGAATGTAATCTTTGTAGTTGTAATAGATCTCTTAAGTACAGAAGTAATCTCCAAGGAATCAATGTGCACTTTCAACACTTTAAAGAAATCAGATTACCAAGTAAATCTGTAAAAGGATCTAATCTGTTGAGCATAATCGGTGCTGCATTCATTCCATAGATAAATTGAATCATTATGTTTAGAAGATAATCATAATCAATCATAACATTAGCAATATCTCATTGTTCGACTTGTAGTAGTATATCTCAATCAGTTTTCCTTTCCCTTTGAAGTAAATGTTTGCTGTCCATTGGTCATTGGATATCAGGGGACTGCACTGTTGATCCATTTGAGAAAGGAACTATAAATAATATTAGAGGATCGGGGATTATTTGATGTAATTATTAGAAAAATGTTTTTTTTAGCATATTTTGATTATTTAAATAATATGTATTTTTTTATAATTCAATGTTTTCCAAAACAATATATATATTGTGTCAAAATATATATTATATGATTTAGATATTAACTGTTTACACAGACTAGAAATAGAGGTCTGAGAGGTTGTCAAATCACCACCAAATGGCGATAGGCCAAATACATTAATTGTGACATGTTTGTGATTGAATGGAACAAGAAAAATATCACAGTAAAGGTCCAATTATCTGCATTCCCAATATTCGGAAATCCTGACCGTGTTCGAATAAATGATCTCAAACATGTCTCTCTTTTCCATTGTGTAAAACATATTCATTTAAAGTGGTCCTCGTTGGTGTAGTGGTTAGAGCGTACAACCTCAAAACGTGATTTGCCTGTGTCTTGGTTTGCGGCCCGGCCACGGCAGACATAGTGTTGCCAAAACCATTATGTTGTATGTCTGCCACTGCATTGCCAATCCCCACACGGTGTGTCGCTTAAGTTGAGTGTAATACTAGGCAGTCTCAACACCAAGCATGAAGTTCGGAAGCCTCGTTAAAAGGCGTGTCCCTTGCAGTGGACAGTCACCCCTCTGCACGTAAAAGAACTCACCTAGTTTGAAAACAATAGCTAGTGTGATCCCTCCACCCCCCGAGGCTCAGTTGGCTACCTAGCCTGCCTCTGGAGAGGTACATGTACAAACACTCCATGGCCTTCCCTCCACGTGTTGCCCCGTACGGGGATTTGCGGAGTATCATACAAGACACTTGAATTTCAAAGTTACTGTATTGACGCGATCTGTGACAAACTTGTCCACTTCATCGCAATCACCAAGCCTCATTCCACATCAGTTTTCTATTGATCATCTAAGTTACTTTACCACTGTTCATCCAGATGATCGAGACTACACAGTAACCATAAAAATCAACATGTGCAAGGATTGCTTTAAAATTTAGAAAACATTCTTGTTTAGGTTCAACTCTTCAAAAAAATAATCAATGTGGCATACATGTATGTGTGAATGTATTCTTTGTCACTTAAAAATCCCGAAATATTCCAAGAAATATACGGTTCCTTTATTTTCGCCCATATCATGTCCTATCAAAAAGGTCTTAGGTGAACATTTGATTATATGGACGCCCGTAATTCTGGATCACTCATCAATGTCCTCAGGTGTCTGAACTAGAGAACATATAATATACATGAACAAACTGCTTCAGTATTTTATGTATCATAAAATCTGTTCGAATGATCTTTCCAAATAGTCCTTACGCTTATAGTATAAGCTCATAATTCACTAACAATGCCCTTTGCAAACATGTTATGAAATGAATGACATTTCAAAGTCAAATTATTTTTAAGATAAGTAACCTGTTAGTAACTTGGGAAATCATGTTGATAGATATGTCAAAACATTTTTCTAGCTAATTTAATGTCAATGTTAACACGTTTATATATTTGTTATGTCTATCATTTGATAACGCATAAATCCACATTTAACGGAGTGTATTTATTTAGTCATTCAAATTCATGATTTTCGAGGCTTATCATAGCTTTCCAAATATTTAATCTCTCCTTTAAAAACGTAGTTCATAGATTGTTGAAACATTTTGTGATGTAACCACACTGACATTCCTTCTGAGAAAAAGTGTAGGCTATCACCAACATATTTATTATATTTTATTTAGAGTAAAAACATGAAATAGTGGAATCACACTCTAAAGCTACATCACTTACAATTGTTCTGCAAATCATGTATAAAAATCAATGTTGGATAAAAATAATTGAAAATAATTTTTGTACTATTATATATTTACCATGTTCAAGTAAGTTCCTCCAATTATACGCTTGTCCTATCTATGTGAGAGTCAAACTTTTAAAGGAAGTAAGGGTGGATGACAAATCCCTAGATACCGTGGATGCCTTCTGTTAACTTGACACAGTGAGTGCTGGTGGTAGAAGGACCTTGCATTTTTAACTTTGAAGGACCTATTGAGCGCATCTTTGTACTGTTTTTGGATCAAATAGCAGTTTTCTGGGTGTCCATAGTCTGGCATCCTAGCATGTGTTGCACAGCGCAGTTAGGTTTTCTGCACAAGGGTGCGAACACGATGAAGATCTCCGTAGCTAAGACCATGGTGTTAAGGATCCTGTCTTAATAATAATAATAATTGGATTTTTATACTAACAGACCACTTAACGTGCTATAGCTAGTTTACATATATGTACATTAATTAATATAACTCATTTTCAAAGCTAATATATTTATATACAGTTCAGCTCATTTTGTTTGTTCACTTTCCTACTTAATTAGTTGCTAAACTTTCAAGCAAAAAGGACAAATGCTGTTCTAAAAAGGTAAGTTTTGAGGTCTTTTTTGATGTCATCAACATCTGTCAGTGCTCTTAGTGAATTTGGTCTTGCCATTTGATTCCTAGCAGCTGCAACACTATGAGGTTTGTGGTGTGGAAGTGATTTAGCTTTGAAGCTTGATAACAGTAGACTGTCCATGTTTTAAAACCATATAGAATAGAAAAGAGTGGTCACTACCAAAGCATCATAACTTTAAGAATAAGTCTCTTTTGAGCTGAAAAGCTGTGATAAATTTTGAAAATTTTGAATTTTTTAGGACTTGTTTGATACATGTATTTGATAGCATAGAAAGAAATTATGTTTCCAAAAATATTACTTCCAAAAATATGTCATTTTTTCTATGAATGCTTGGAATTGATCTGCTTTCTTGCTACCCCATGAGTCTTGCATCTGCCGTTTGGGCCAAATAGAACTTGAAATGCTTATCAGGGTACTTTTTTTTAAAGTAGAAAAGAAAAACTCTGTCAGCTCTGTGTTTTTCTTCTAAGAGCTGGTTGGTTTCGGAGGAATCTATCAAAACACTCCTCTTGTGCTTCTTCTTATAGGGGCCAAGGCAATCCAGTGCTGTGGCATACATAGCCTCACGCAGTATCGACCATGCTGTTTTAGTGTTTTGGTTATCAAGTGAGATGTGTTGTTTTTTTTGTCCAGACAGACCATGAGATGTTGCTTAAATCGGAAGAGTTCAGTCCGTTTTCTTTTCCTGGGCTATTCTCATGGGTTGAATGTGAAAGTAAGCTTGGAGATTATAACACGCTAGTCTGTCCAGCACTCTGCAGTACTACACATGACCTTTGAAACACGGACGTCCTATAGGTCTCTCTCTCATAATCAAAGAGATGCCTATGTTTGGACCGCCGATGCATCCAAGATGTTTTGTTGCGGATTGTGAGTTAGTGATCAGCAGGTCATATTTGAAGTAGCAGTCGCCAGTTGCTGTTACACTTGTCTAACCAGTGTTTTACGCAGCATTTGAATTAATACGTAGAAGACAAAGATCATTTAATTAAGATTTTCCTTTAAAGATATTAATAGTTTTGTGTACCTGCCGCACTACCCAGTATTATTCAGGGCCATTTTGAAACCTTATAAAGGTATCTGTTGTATCTATTGTTAATATAAGAGCTTGTTACTTCTTTATGTATATAATGTATCCAATTATTACATCTATGAATATGGATCAAAATAGAATGTATTCAATGCATAAGGTAAGAATGGCGTCTTGTTCATGCTGTCTACTCTGCTTTGCCTCAAGGTGCGATCTGACATTTAGTGGGAATATAGTCATGTAACGTTTTTCCCATTACAATGTTCACATATATGTATAATGGATCTATTCAGAGTTCGTACATCTTATAGAAGTCTAATTTGTTGACACATTAGTGGTTCATGTATAGTAAAATATTTACGAATATTGATCAAGTCAATATTCATCATAATGTGTGCCATGCATCATTCTCTTCTATTGACATCCTCTCCATTATTCACAGAGTCCAATCAGTCCAGTCTCTGTCCTCTAATGAAAATATTAATTGGCTCTAATAATTTGGTTTGTGACAGAAGTTTTAACACGCAACTAACTGGCAGATCCAGGTTTTCAGAAAGTGGGGGGGGTGCTCTTAAGGGATTTCAAGAGTCTCGAGCGTGATCGATAGCAAACATGCCAAAAACCCTATGAAAATAAAGTATTTTGGTGGAAAAAAAGGGTGTTTGGGGTGGGTGCGCGACCCCTGCGTCCTCCCCCCCCCCAACCCCCGGATTTGCCTATGTAACTAACTGTTTTGAATATTACATTAAAATTACTTAACTTGGAATTTGTGAATCGTAAGCTTAAGTCTGAGAATTCTAATAAATAGAATTGGTAGCATGGGGAATCATCATAGAAAAAATGATATATGATCATATTGTTATACTAATATTAGTTTCTAAGCAAAATTAGTCGTCAAGGAAATAGATGTGTTTAATATTCTATGTACAATTCAATTCTAAGACGTTCTAGCCATAAAGGAGCATGTTTATTATTATTATATAATGGTGTAGGTAACAATATATTTTGATTCAGTGCCAATGGGTGGGGTATTTTGTTCATAGTTACTTTATTTGTATTTTGTATGGCAACTCTTGAAGGTTAAGTGTATCATTCTGTTTGTTGATTCGACATATGGTAGAATCATTGGAGTAACTTTGGTCTTTTTTAGACAGCTATCCCTGTTCTGTGATCATAACCAAATCGTGAACTCATTTGAGATGTGGCAAGATAAGATATTTTTTAATGTTTAATGGAATAAAGCACTTCACAGAACATGTCTTAGTAGGCCATTACTAGTGGACATCTATATCTATTATATTTTATCAATAACAAGTTGATACAATAAGCTTTTAAAACACACACGGCATATCTGTGATAGAAGATTACAAATGTTGAGTTTTTAGATTTCAATTTTGACATTTACAAGCAATGCCTCTTTTGCAAACAAACCCATCACTTTATCCATAATATTACTGTACAGAAGAGATACTCCTCAAGTTCAATTTACCTATCTAAACCAGATTCAACAGCTATTCATGGTATACTTATCAGAGTCCATAAATATAAAGCCCCTTTTAGAAGCATTAACATAAGCCATTACAAAGTTTTTGCTGCTTAAATCAACAGGAAAAAGTTGTAGACTACATGTACATGTATTTCCAGGAAATGGAAGTACAATGTAGAAAGAACATTGGATCCTGGAGGCCCTAAGACTGGGAGATAGAAATGAAAATCTTTACCAATATAATGTTTCAATAGATTACATTCAATTTAGATATGGTACAACATTGAATTGTGTTATCTTTCTTTGTAATTATGCTCTTATCAAAAGATGAGTATGATTTAAGTAGATAGAACAAGATTTGTATGGGATTACGATGTCATTGCAATCCATCATCAAGGATGGTTTTTATTCTTTAGAAAGGATGTAGATATTTAGAGGTATTCTATTATAATATTTTCTTACAGGCCAAATACAAAGTCTGTTTAGCTCTTGTACACATATTTCAAAGATATGATCTAATAACTTAATGATTGTAAGCCATTTTAGCTTGATGATCAGCATTTCTTAATGAATACATTTGTAGTTTCAATGCTGCTTGAAATGAAATGCTCAAACTTGGTGCAATGTTTAAATTTCTATAAAAGTGACAATAATACACGGCCAGTTCTGTCAATTTGTCAATCAAAGTTTCCCTTCCAGAAAGCCTCTTTGTTGCATTTGAGCAGGAATATATAAATTCCTGATATGTCTCAATACTCTGCCAGGGACGTGCACTTTGAGAACTTTAATTCCATGTGCATTGTTGATATATAATATCTGTCATATCATATCAAACCCGGAATAATGGAGTGATTCTAATTTCTTATGGTGGCCGATGGGGACCATCTCGCCATCTCCATTTCTCATTGGATGGGGGTGGCGGGGAAAGGGGGGGTGTCTTGCCATAAAAAAAACTTTTTCATTGTGTACGTTATGTTTAATTTCCATGATCGATTTTTTTACATTCACGGCTTAAACATGAAAATCACTATTGCCTGAACAATTCATTAAAATACTTGATACAT
>CM032660.1:20397266-20469606 GCA_019095985.1 Streblospio benedicti | reverse complement strand
TTTAAGTTAAGTGGTCACATTAAACGCTTAGACTTATCACCCTTGTCTGTTACTTGATTTTTATAGCAATCAGAATGACACAATAATTATGCACCTAAGCGAGACTGTGAGATAGGGAAAGTTATACTTTAAGAGATGGTAAATTCTAAGTGTTTGTTTCACTTTTTATTTATTTACTCTGTTTAATTGTTCCCAAGAGTCTTGCTATCTGTAGGGGAAATGGAGACATGGCTAGATGATCCCGCTTGGCCACCATAGATTCTAGATCAAACCAACCTAAATATTTTGTGCAACAGTTGCCAACACCAAATCCACTGCCATAAAAAAAACTTTTTCATTGTGTACATTATGTTTAATTTTCATGATCGAACTTTTTTTACATTCACGGCTTAAACATGAAAATCACTATTGCCTGAACAATTCATTAAAATACTTGATACATCTTGCAAATATTTATTTTATTTCTAGAAGTAATTCTTGCCACCTTTATAGGTGCGTTTTAAGTTAAGTGGTCACATTAAACGCTTAGACTTATCACCCTTGTCTGTTACTTGATTTTTATAGCAATCAGAATGACACAATAATTATGCACCTAAGCGAGACTGTGAGATAGGGAAAGTTATACTTTAAGAGATGGTAAATTCTAAGTGTTTGTTTCACTTTTTATTTATTTACTCTGTTTAATTGTTCCCAAGAGTCTTGCTATCTGTAGGGGAAATGGAGACATGGCGAGATGATCCCCCTTGGCCACCAAAGATTCTAGATCAAACCAACCTAAATATTTTATGCAACAGTTGCCAACACCAAATCCACTGAACTTGTATTTATAGACTGCCCTGTAGGTAGCTGCGACTATTCATAATGCATCCTGTTCCTCATTTCAGAGGGAAGAAAACAGCTCCTGTTGGTGGGCTGCTGCTGCCTGCAGGTAACACAATGCGCACGCTGGATCTGCTCTCCCATGTCAACTCTGTGGACAGGCAGGTACGGTTGCTTTATGTTTCTGCATTCCTTAGTGTAGTTAAGCTTGCTTGTATATGAAAGTAGACTTCTACATCTTTGTAGGACATAGAACTCTTTCATAGATTGTTATAGACTTTAGATCATATACATATTTAGAAATAGAAGGCACATATAGTTAGACATATATTTGTTAAACTGTTCAATTAAAAAAACACATCTATTGTGAAAGTAAGTGCTCTCGGTAATAGTCTAAAACGATCTGAAGTAGTTAATAAGCAGTGAATTTTATACCACAGCATTGCTAAAGTAGTAAAAATAAAAAAATATTTGGTGAGGAATACTAATTTTTATTTTTATAGTTGATTCATTTAATGAATTTGGTTTTGATTTGTACTCATTTATAATGGATTTATTCAGACCTTTTGGCATACTGACTTTTCATCTTCTTTTTTGTATTAATTACATTGCTAATATGCTATAATGGTGATATTTGAAAGCAAATTTGCGAATTTGTTAACATTTATACTAAATCAGAGCTTTCAATATGTATTCTCTAAGTTTTATTACAGTTGGTATGTAAAAATTTCACAACCTCAAAATTATTTTAAGGTCCCCAAGTTTGATTTTGCTATTTAGCGGAAAGTCCATTGTAGAGCCATGGATCATGATGGCGATATACGTATATGATTTAAAGAATTTATGGTGTAAGTGCATTTTCTTGAGTATTGGATGAATCTGTGGGTGTATCAGGCTCGCTTGATAGACACACAGATGACTACATGTATATATATATATATACCTCGTATATTAAGTTCAATATCTCTTCTATAGATTCGTAGTAGAAAGGTAAAGTAGCCATGTTCATAAACATTTGTTAATGGTTGTGGCATCGATTTAATTTCTTTGCTTGGAAATGGGCGAACAACTTTTTTTGTTTTTGTTGGAAAAAGTAGATTTTTATTCTATTTCTAAGAATGGGAATAGTCTTTTGTACTAAGGAATTTTGTTTTTGTATATTCTGAAAGGTTTACATTACTTTTACCAATTCTAATTTAATGTGACTCACTCTCCTGACTCAAGAAACTCAAGTATTATCGATGAAGCCAACATAAAATCTCAAGGATTGTTACTAATTTTCTGATAAACGACATATCTCGTTGATCCATTATTCTATACTCATAACTTTTACCCCACAGTGTTGATGTTTTAAATGCACTATCTAACATCTATTTGATTAAATATACAGATACAATTAATGTTAACCAGTTACATGAGTGTGTTTTGATGAGTTAGTTGTACATTTCAATTAAAGTCTTGATGACAGATGGACTCAAATAAATACATGTATCATGATCGATTAGTACACCGTATCTTTCAGTATCCTAGTTTAAGGCATATTCGATCAGACACAAAGCAATGATAATAGGAAATGAAATTTTAGCAAAAAGGTAAGAAAAGCATGATTAAATTACTGATGATTATCCAGATATTTTTCTACCGCATCTTGAATTAATCTAAAATCTAAAGCTATTCTAATGCATGAAACTTTTGTAATTTTTCAAACTTGATCAAAGTATTTTGAATAGCTGTATCCCTGTGCTGCATCACACATAGTTATTATTGCATTATCATCTTTTTATGATTTTAACAAAAACTTTAATGAATGTTATGATAAATTTGTGTATTGAGAATAAAAAATCATTCTGCACATTTTATCATTTTAACTTGGCCAGAAATAGTATGTGACACAGTTAAGTATATAATATGTATGGGTAGGTTATGATTTGTTGTACATTTTACAAGTATTAATTTTACTAATTTTCAATTCTATAAACTACATGTATATTATTTTTTTTTATTTTTTTATTTCTTTAATGTCTTTAGAAATGTAGTTATTTATACGTTGATCATCCTGTTTGAAGATTGTTGTATGCACAATATATATTAATACATTTTAACTACACCATATTAATTGTAACAAATACTTTTCAATTAATGTACCAAATACTAAGATAGCCTTTGAAAACAGTTGTTCAGATCTGAACTAGACTAGCTCTAGCTCGCAATCCTCAACAGGTCAAATGAAGCACCTCAGGTTGTAATTGTCATGAAACAACAACTTCAGGGGGGCAAATCAAAGCCGGCATTTTGGTTCTTCATGCAATGGAAAGTGTAGCATAGATTTAAATGGCAGGTGTATCATAGTCCATAAATCAACAATGTGCTTATTATATAAGTATGTCATGTTTTAAATACCGGGTATATTTTTTTCCTCTTAATAATAATATGAAAGAAATTTTGAATTGTTGATCAGTTCCGCATGTGTTTATAAAAACAATCCTAAGAGCAGGGAAAAAAGGACTAATGAGCAGACTACTTTTTAGGGTTGCCTTATTGACATAATACAAAGTTGAACAAGTTTGTTGTCCTAGAAAAATGTGTTAGCATTGTTGTTTCTTATATGAGCTAATATTGCTCATCAAGCTGCTGCTCCTTATTAGTCTCACCAAATTATTTATGGTTATTTTGATTGGACAAAAGTGCATTTTCATATATATACGAAATTTAATGTCTATTAGAATTATAAGATGTTTGTATACAATTACAATTTTCAGGAAGGTCTACATACCGTCACAGAACATGATACAGAGTCGTATTCTCATATGAGTGTCTCAGAGTGTGATGGTTTAAGTTTGGAGGATGAAGGGGAAGAATGCGCAGTAAACGAAAATCATGTGAATGGGAATGTTGAAACTATAGTCTCTCCGCTAAAGTTCTATAACTCTGAACTGTCAGCGTGTGGACCTTGGTCAAGGAATAAACAAGGTCTTGATTTGTCTGTCTTTTATAATCCATCTAAAGAAGATGCGTACTTGAATGAGACCAATGCAACTGACCAAGATGTGTTGCGATCCATTCAAGAAACATTAAAATCTGGTAGACAAGGAAATATGAAAAGCAACAAATTCTTAAATGGTGATTCAGATGCCAGTAAAGTATTTCAAAAGTACTATAATATTGAAGCAGGTAAAGCAATAAGTGATTATACAAAATCACCATCTTCTCTGGACCCAAACTATAGTCATCACAATATGGCATCAGTTTCGAATGGAAAGGCTGAAAATGAATCGCATCAGGATTCGGCTATTACTAATAAATTATCAGAGGAGCAACCAGGATCTATAAAGGTAAAACACTGGATAAATGATATTATTGATGGTTTATCATCTGCACATCACATTCGTGTCCTCGAGAAAAATACAGCCAAGAAACAGCAAGAATTTTCTGAGTATATTGCATTATCATCAGCTAGAAAGCAGAAGTATGAGAATAAGAATAAATTGGTGTCAGAATCTAATGAGTCATTCATTGAGAATGGAGATGTTGAACGAAAGCCAAAAAGGTTTATTGGATCTTCCTCACAGTTTCCTACAAACAAGATTAAAAGGGAAGGTACGAATCAGAAATTGAAGCGAGAAGATGCTCAAATGGGTGATTTACTTACTGGAGTGGGCATAGTAGCAGATGATCCAAGTGATACAGCAGCAACTCAAAAGTTGAAGAAGCCACAAATGATACCAAAAAATCCATCGAAAGGAAAAACATTACAGTTGAAAAGAAAGGTAAAATTCGATCCAAGTGAAGGTTATTCAAAATATTTGAACCATATGAAGAAGGAGAAAGTGCCAGCAAAAGGCATTACTCCAAATGAAGAAGCCCTCGCTGACAAGGCGGAGGTTATACGCCAGTACCTCATTAGTGTGGCAGAAATTGATCAAAATTGGGAGCTAAGAGACAAGCTACGAAATGCTCCTGACTACATATTTAGTTCCTATGTTTTACCCTCTGGGTCTGGAGAATTACCAAGGAAGCAAAGAGTGGGCAGTCTGGAAAGAATTGATAAAGATCCACTTTATAACAAATATGACGCTCCCCAATGTATGAGTCCCATGATTCCTCCAACACGACCGCCGCCTATTAGGTCTACAGTGTACGGCAAGTCACGCTCCTATGGCCAAAATCAGCTAGCTCACAAAATCGCAAGGGAAAATAGATCTTCTCTAGCATCAGCTAGCTCCATGGGACGGAGCAGCAGCGTTCTTTCAGACAGTGTGAAAAGCAGCGCGTTCATCCTTCCTCAACTTGTTGAGAATCCACCATCACCTGATAACGGAGTAATTTTTTTTAACTCGGGAAATCATGTTCAACCATTTTTGCTGATGTTTGTGTTTTTGTTTTTGTAAGTGTTCTGTCAACTGATCATTTTTGGTAATGCTGCTTAGTTTTGACTGACTTTCATTCTTTAATTGTTGTAAACTAAGACTCAACAAAACTTCTATGAAGCGGTAAAAGAATTTTAACAGTAAGTCAGTAGAACTAGCAGTAGCAAGTAGAAAAGGCATAAGTCAGCAGGAATGATTAAACATATGCTCCCCTTGTAAATAAGTTTGCTGTGAAGTCGTCATTTTGAGAATGATTGGAATTGTGATTGAATCATTTGTAGATAGTTTTACTAATATTGTTCTTGACGGTGTGCAGTTGTTATCTTGTATGTATATATATTGTGCATATACTTACATGTGGAGGATGAATCATCAAGTCAAATCTTGTTTAACGTTGATTTATTTGAATGTATTGCTGATACACCTTCTATACAATTACCGGTACCTTACAGCAAAAGCGAAATAGCATATAAATAACATGACCATCCAAACATCATCCTAATCAATATGAATTACGCTCACATTTGTCCAAATATCAGTTCAACTCTTTACCTTCTAAAATCAGGGTTTTATTGTTAATCAGATTGCTCATAAATGATTTGAGAGGCTGGAAGATTGTGTTGTCAATTGAAAGGGATAATTTATTCAAGCTAAAAAGTGCGTGCGTTCCATGCATCTCAAAAAGAAGTATAGCACATAAAGCTATTTATGGCAACACTTTGTGGTCACGAATTGGGGCATTGCCATTACTCTTTACGTGATCAATAGAAAGATTGTTGACTAGTGACACTGACTAATTAGAGAATTGTGTGAAAAAAGTGCGCAACATTTTAGCATTTGGTAGCTTAGATAATGTAAGATGTATAGATAAAGTTGTTGCTTCTTTGAAACCATTGACATTTAGCTAATTAACATGTAGATACCTTGGAGCAGTGTGCGACTATCTAGGGGTGACTTTGCTCAACACCCACCACAAGACCAGACTGGGAATCGAATTCACAACCTTCAGGTCAGGAGTCGAACCTACATATCTACTCGGACACATCCGCACATAAGTACATGGCCTGTCTCAGCTCCTTTGGGACCATACACGTGTGATTGTTTATTGAGTAACTCAGGCTCATCTCATTTCCATAGTTGGTCGATGGCTTCCCAGCAACCTGTAAAAGCAAGCATGGTGCACGGCCTTCTGGGATAAATCTCACCTGTCGGTTCCCTGCCAAATATCGTTTGGAGAGCAAATGTCCTCATCATTGGGTGAACAAGTTCAGGGCACACATTGAAGGAATGCACCTGCAATTGATAATTGTTTCAAAAACGCTATAGCTTAGTAGCAAAAACCAAAGCCGGATCTATAGGGTGTTGTAATTTGAGGTCTTGGTAGTGACCTCGTCCAGACACAATTATTTCAGTTTATTTATGTCTAGAATAACTGCGGTTATATTTATTTCAAAACAGAAACATACTGTTATAACTGTACAGTAATTAAAATGCTACACTACTAAAGAACCTGCTGCATAATTTATCAAAACCACTGCTATAACAAAGTGTTAAAAGTTCGGCATGAAGCTTTCATGTGGCTCATTAAATTCCAAGCTTATTATAAGATTTGATTGAGCTTCTATAATAAGAAAGGTAATAAAATACACATGTAGTCCAGCTCAACTTGTATCATATATAAATTTATGCAGATAAATTCCATGCAACAGAAAACCTCAAATTTTTCAATGTCATAAATCTTTAATTTCATTGACTGGAGAAGTTATAAGACGATTTTCCCATCAAAGAAATGTCCCATTATGGGATTATTCCAAGGTGAATGTCTTCTTCTTTATAACTTTAGTCATAATAAAGATCTAATTATCCACATTGGTATTCATAAGACCATATGCAAACAGTTTTGGGATATCTTGATAAAGAAATCCAGGCTATCAGATATCCGCTTACATATTATTGTTTCTTTGATTTATTAATTTGTCCCTTTATTGTCATGCCCAATAAATCAGACATTGTCAAATGAAGAATAACGTTTTGAATTGACCCAAAGAATGATTTATTGGACGAGGTTCAGAAATAAGCTCCAATTTGAGTTTAAATACAGCAGGACGTGGACATGTAGATTTGTTCAGAAACAAGTTTTTATTTTGTTTTGTATGGACGAGCCTGCTAACCAGTGGTCATTTCCTAAGTAAAGGGGGTCTTATGGCCATTACATGACAAAGCCACCACATTGAGACCACAAGGAAGTCCTGTCTCCTGTATTCAGGCATCAAGCTTGAACACATGGTATACCTCAGTTGAGGATCGCAAAGACTGTTCCAAAAAAGGTAAAAAAAAAACTTTCTGAAAAACAGCTCTTCTTTTCGATGGATAGCTTTAATAACAGGAGTAATAGCAATCAGAGCCGACGATATAAAATTCACCATCAGACTGAACGTAATGCACTTGTATTTCTAATCAGTAATCAATGGCGAGCAGTATGGGAAAAAAACTTAATATTAAGTTACTGTAGAACATGGATAAATAGATTGATGATATTATTTGTTCAGTATATATTTCATTACAATAGTCATAATCAAAGGCCTGTTCACATTTCTACTTGCAAGAGATAATATTGTTATTTATTATTTATTATAAATAAATTAGACAACAAACAAAATATATCAGGCAAAATTCGGTTCAGCTAAGTAATTGGAGTTGTTTTTGATAGATTGCCAGTGTATATATTTCATTACAACAGTCATAATCGAAGGCCTGTCCACATTTCTACTTGGAAGAGATAATTTTAACAATACAACGATATATTAATATATACGTTTTACATTTACTTGTCAAATAACAAAGGACACAGAGACTGAAACAATTCACCCAACAAAATATTTCGATAGATTCTTTTGATAGAGCATAATAGAAGATTGCTATCATTCAATCTCAGATTTTCACTCAGTTGCCCAAGAATACTCTGCACTTTATGGAGCGTTGCACAACAGCAATTGCTGTTAAGTGCTATGTTTTTGGTAACTATGAACTAACTGCCCAGTTTAGTTATTCAATATTGCATTTTAGGTTTTCAGCAAGTGCATGTTATGTGGTAATTCATGACTTTTGAATGGATACTAATAGAGTGGTACGTGTAATAAGGTGAAGTGTTACTGTTGGATGTTAATTGCACTGTTTTGTTTTGTTGGAAAGATTGCACATAAGCATTTTTCGTTTCCTCTACCATCTCACTAGACCAGGTACATGTATATCTTTGGATGTTTGAAACAATATTGTTTTTATTAATGTGTACCATGTTTTACTTTCAGATTTTCCAGGAATCAACTATTTAATTGTTGTTAAGATCTTTAGAATCAAATTGAAATTTATGTATTTAATCATCTAATATAAATTTAGCACAAACATGCCAATAAGGTCATTGTAATAATTTGTACTTCGTGAAATATCTTATGAAAAGCTAAATCAGATATGATTCTATACAAAAATTAATGATAGCTTATAATTGAAAGATTCAATGTCAATTGCAGCGTGTTCTTGAATTTAGATACATGCATTATGCCGACTCTGCTTGTCATTACAGATGTGGTTTGACGCAAGTGGTCGGGCATATGTTAGTCTGGCCGCACGATACGATCCCATCAGGAAATAGTCGCCCAAGTGCCTTGTCTAAGTAGAAAGGTAATAATTCTGAGTAACATTACAGAAGGTAGAAGATAAAAGCCTGTATAATTACAGTAAAAAGTAAAATTAAATCTTGTATATTTGGACATTCAAAAACACAAATTTTGCCGTTGAATTTTTAAATTGTTAATTGTTTTGTATAAGTCTATTTTGCATTATTAGCGAAATGCATAGATATCATAGACAGTATCGTTTGTGAACCTAGCATAGCGATAAAAACATAGTGAATGAATTATTAAATTCCTTGTCACAACTAAAGGTTGTCAAATGATTATTCCGGCTCATCAGTGGGGGGTTTATGTTAGAATAAAAATGGCCGCCGGGTCGAAGAAAGATAATTTCGTCAAAATATTTGCTCATACTCCAAATCAATCAGTTAGCGTGTGGATTACTCCCTTAAGTACATGAGCCATTTACATTTTGTCAGGGAGAAGTGCTTGCTCCCAGCAAGAACATGGAAAATTCATAAATTCACTACAATGGACCACCACCTCTCTTTATGTCCATTCATTCTGAACTAAACAGATATTGGAGACAAGCTGATTGAAAGCAGAGCTGTGTGACACAGTTCAGTCTGAAGAAATCGGAGAATTTTTTTTAGATCAAGCCACGCCATTAGCATTTATAATATGTTGTTTCTATGTCATCACCTAAGGAGCTGAATGGCTGCATTTATTTGATATATATATTTTTTTGAATATGAAATGTAAATATTTACCTTTTGTATAGCGGTATATTCAGGGCATGGACTAATGCATTTTGCCGAGATTGATTTGCCTCTCTCACTCAGTGCACAGATCAAATCGGCAGGCTGAAGATTGAGCGTCAAATGATATGTTGTAGTCGAAGGGCACTTAAGTTAATTACAAGGGGCATGGTGTGGATATTTGCCTTTTTTGTCTTTGTATTGTTAACAGCGAATTGAGCACATTAGTGCACTTTCATTCAATTTACGGCTGGATTTGGTAATCAAATGCAGGTGGATGTTCTGGACATAATCTGTATTTGTTTAAAGATTTATTATACCTAAAAGTGTACATGTATCTGACTGATAGCGGAAATGTATTTCATTTATAAGTTGTCTGAGCCACGAAAGATTACTTTCTTGAAAGGCATTATGAGTTGGATAAAAATTATAAGAAAGGGACATATTTAAGGTTTGTATATTTTAGTTAGATTTGTGAATTATAGAAAAAATACCAACGATGACTATTCAGAAATTACTATAAATCTTCAGTGCATACATCTAAATTTAAAAAGTTGATAGGATCCCAGTATGAGACATACATGAATTAAAACAGCATTATTGAGTAACGTTCCACAGTGATTAGCATGTGCGACAGTTTTTCTGCATTTAAGATGGCAGTCCCACACAATGCATACAGCTTGTGATAAAAAAGGTTTCATTTCTAACTATAAATTAACAGATTCTACCAGGCATATTACCTCCTCCACTTATCATGATGGTAGTGACACCAAACGATTGGGTTCTGGAATGTTGTACCTGTGATTTCTAAAGTTGATTTCATACTACCCTAGTGATTGTTCAATAAAGCCTTTGAGCCTTAGAGAAAGGCATCGCTTTTTTTTCTTTTTAATATATGATTATGGAAGCATTACCCTCATTTAACAGTGCTCTCTACGAATCCCAATGCTGCTGCGCTATGTACATTGTAAGACTCCTCAGAGTAAGACTCCTACATGGGTTGCGAAAATAAGTTCTGTGTCCATTTTTAACAGATTCCAGAAAGCTCATAAATAACTTTCAAATAGTAAAGTGATTACCCCGGTATGATGTTTGTATGAAGGAAAAATGTGTGTGTGTCTCATGTCCAAAGATAACGATTTTCAAATGTGTCTTTTCCTGGTTAACAAGCCTAAAAATGGGTGGTGTCGCAGTGTCACTTTTAACCTTTATATGTAAGGCATCTCCATTTGTAATCTACTGTCACTTTTCCCCAGTAATTTAGTCCATTAATGCCCAGTGTACTTGGATGGTCATCTATGATATACTTTCAAGATATTTTCATAGGAAGATGATTCTAAAAGTGCATTCTCATTTCTTTTATATCAAATTGTTCATGGGGTAGAAATCCAGAAAGTTGGTTGTAAGCACACTATTTTAGATACACCACAAATTTTGAAGAAGATTGATCAATGTTTGGGAAACCATATATAACATGCCTAACATGCTTGTGATCTCAAATGTATGCAAATATATAAACTGGATGATGTTTGATTTAAATCATTTGGTTGACTAAATGTATATCTTAAGAGATCATAAATTATGTGGAAATGTTGACAAAATCTTGTGATGTGTACTTTTCAAATATAATCGTCTTTTGCCAAATACAGTGGAGTCAAAGTTGAACGATATTCAACAAAAAACATTTAAATAGTGCAGAAAATGTATTATATCCATTCCTTGAACATATATGTACAAAGAGTTTTATTTTATGTAGAACATTATTGAATTAAAATTTATTCCCTATTCATTAGCATTAATAATACTTTTTGTTGAAATGGAATGTATAGGGAAGAAGACACATTGATTGGTAGGGTTTGGTTGTTGTTTTATGAGTTGACTTCTGTAACATCTTAACACTATATGTTTATTTATGGGACAAATGTTGTGTTGTTGATTCATCAAGTGTATGTAAACTGTTTAAAATGATAACATTTATAACAAATTGTATTTATCTTCAGAACTCCCTTCACTCCAAGCCAATCAAAATAAGATTAAAGTGTAGTACTAATGTTACCATTTATATGATAGTGTTAACCTTCAGAATTCAATTGTCAAGCCTGACAAAACAATGATTTCAATTACGTTTTTCCTTAATAATTGTTGATTTTTTCAGATGATCATGGATGAGTTTGATTCCGTGTCATGGAGAGATAAACTGCAGGTAAACAGATTTTCATTCACCTTTGTTTTAGTACAGTCACGCCCGCTTATCTGGGTTTTTTTTAATCACACTTATTTTCAATCGCAAATACATATTTTTATACAGTTGTATATAGTCTATACAATAGTAAATTGATTGAGTTCAAGGTGAATAGTAACGCTATAGGCCGATAGTGGCCGTGTCCATAAATGTCTTCATTTGTTTGTATACTTGTAAAATGTATTTGGACATTGTAACTATCATAAATAAAATTAACTAAAACAAAAACTCAAAATTAAAGGATAAGATACATTCAATTCAATTCAATTCAAGGTAGTAAAGGAATGATTTTGAGTTATCAGAACCTGGAGTTATCTGAAAAGTATGAAGAATCAAGGAAATTAAGGAATTTCAATAAAACAAATTTTACATGTTTGGTCTTTGGCAATTGATATGTTGCTTAAAATATGTTAGTGTATCAAGTTAAAGGTTCAAAATAAGTGCGTCATTTTACTTACAATCAATAGGAAGTTTGAACGAAAAAAACAAGGTTTCTATTCAAACTGGAGTTCGACTTATACAAGGTTTAAGAAAACGAGTGTGACTATAAAAAACAAATATACAATAAGTTTCTTTTCTTTGATAAGTTATAATTTCTTATTGAAGCTATTAAACTGGTACATGTGAATAAAGACTATGTAAACGGCTATTTTCCAGGATAAAATATATGGTTACTAACAGCTCATATATTTATGCATATCAGCTACATTTCGTTAAACCTTCTGGCAACTCTGAAAAGTCTTATTCAAAAACTGTAACAATGCCTAATTGAAATAATTTAATAACCATACTTACTTTCTAATATTACAGGTTTTGCGAAAAATGCCAAAGCCCGCTCACTATCACCATGACCTTGGAGACATTCTTGTTCAGAAATCGACGAAGCCATTGCATAAACCTATGCCAGAGGAGTTCATGAAATTGAAGCTACTTGAATACTCTGATAAGTACAACAGAGAAAAGCATTACACCTACTCATCTCCTATTCCTGACTGTCTCAATACTTTTAGTGATTTTTTCAACCCACAAGTTTCGGCAGATGAACGTTTTGACAAGTATCTAATGGAAATTGAGAGAGTTGAGAGGAGAGCAAGGTATAATTACAGTAAGAAAAAGCCTGTGACAAGGAGTACTATTTCACTACCATCTCCAAATACCTCACCTTTTGAAACTTTCGATGAAGCAGAGGAGGAGCCTGATAAGCCAAAAAAGAAGGAACCCAAGAGTTCAGTGCCAGCGTCTTCATCATTATCTGCTATTATTTCGCCAAGAAAAATTGTGCTAGCGGATGTTTCGAGAAGTAAAACAAACATTGGAAAGGATGAAGTGAAAGTGGATTCTGAAGGCAGTGAGACTGATGAGACTGGAACAGCAAAATATCCCCCAGGATGTAAGGGTGGAAGGTGGAAAGTGATACCACAAATTACTCCCCGATTGACTGCCAGAACTAATTCTTGTGAAAGTGATGTGCCAGTAAATGTAGTATCTGAGAGAACATGGGATAGTAAATTTGATGGATATGATAATCTCCCTTTCACAGTAAAACAGGCAACTGTCAGTTCAAAGTATCAGTCAAGTGTTTCAAGCTCAGCTAGTTCTTCCAAACCTTCCTGTAATGTGGTTATGCCATCTATCTCATGACGTTTGTGCCTGAGATTGTTTGGATGGTGTGATATTTATGATGAATCTTGTTGTTTCGTACTTGACCGAGTGAATGTTTTGTTAAAAGTATGCTGAGAGTTGGTGCATTTAAATTCTATTTGTGTTGCTGGAGTTGTATTGAAAGTAAATGATAAATGTGATATACATGTAACATAGATAGATGCAGGACGGGTCCAGAGGGCCCCCGACCCCTTTTTCACCCCAAAAATTGCATTTTCATGTGGTTTTTGGCATCTCCGCAAGCCTTCGTGCATACAAAACCTATGAAATCATGTGGGTGTGCCACCCCCCCTTTTCTAAAACCTGGATCTGTCAGTGAATGTACCCATGCTATTTAATCTGAATATAGAAAATTATGCTACGGTATTTAAGATAACTTACAAATATGTGTTGTTTATGCATTATGTGGATTTTTCGTCATTGGGTTTTATGATTTTACAATTATCTTCATCTTCAACAAATAATTTACAATTGAAAATATGATGTATCATTAGAGCTAGCAAATGACATGAGAATTTATTAAACGTTTCTCGTTGGTGCTCAGTATTATGTATTTAGTGAGAGGTCTAGTCTAATAGCTTGAAATCATGATGAAATCATTTTTATTAAAATCACAATGAATCAAGATGACAATCTTTTTATCATCATGAGATAATCCACCCCCAGTATGCATGATCATTGTCCGGTCTGAGTGTAAAATAGTACTAAAATGCAATGAAAGAAAATCTTGCAATTAATATGCGTGTTTGTTGATTTGGAATATGTGATGTCAGTTTATATGTCCGTTCACTTTTGTTGTTTAAGATGAAAAGTAATATTAATAAATATTAAATAAAGAATAATTACATATATCTTAATTCATTTTTAATCATAGATGCAAATATTTGTGTTCTTGGTCTGTTTAGTGTGTTTCCAATATTTCAAGTGATAATGAAAATTAAATAATCAATTGCAGTTAAAGATCAAATAATAATATATTTGGATAACAAACACAATTGAATCATGAAAATACATTGGCTCTGTTTATTTTAGTACAAAATTACAATATTTTATGCAATGAAAGTCCACTGTCTGTACATGAGATAAACAAAGAATAGAAATCCAAGTGAATCTGATGCAGTTGAATCACTTGCTGGATGAGTTTGGGTTTGACGTACCGTATTCCCGCGCATTAAAGCCCATGGGCTTATAACCGAAAAACAAGCACTTTTTGACCTTTTGAAAATGGAAAAAGTTCCCACTTACAAGCCCAGGGGCGTATATTCGTACACTACGCCCACCCCCTATTCGCCATTATAAATCATACTCACGCACTGGAGATATACCGAAAGCATTTAACAGTCGAAGTCCGAGTCCGCTATTGATTTCTATTGCATTAAAACGAGGTTGCGTTGTGGAAAGCTCCTAGAGAATTACGTTTCGTTTGCAACAAGAACTATGCCAGTAAGATTTGTTTTGAAAAAATATATTATTTGTTAATTCTCCCTTTGGGTGTATTCTAGATGCAGATTAACACAGATATATATCTTCAAACATTGATTCAAGCTCCCGTCGAAGGTTATTTATATCAATGTTCATTCTGAACCATTGATGGGAAATAGTGAAATGTGTCGGAGCTTCTAATATCGCCCAAAGCATGTTCATGGTATGACCGTATGTGTACGCATACGACCAGAGGATTTCTTTATGTGTATTATCTTGTTTTCACGTGTCTTTGGTCACTCATCTGGGTTCAGGGTGTATGTAACTATCAATTTTCATCAATTTTTTTGGTAGGGAAAAAGATTTTTTTTCTCACTTATTGGCCCATGGGCTTATATTCGAATATTAAGCCCATCTTCGATGTTAAGCCCATGGGCTTTTATGCGCGGGAATACGGTACAAAGAAAATGTACTCATATTAACATTTGACACTAATCTGTGCAGTTTTTCACAAGCATATAGCTATACATTTATGTCACTCTCACTAATTTTGTTAAATATTATTTTTTGTTATATAATTTCATTTTATTTTTATTTAAAATGCCACTGCTGTATATATAAATTAAATTCTTATTATATTATAACATTTTTATATAACTATTAAAGAAAATTATAAAATATAATCATACAAAATAACAGTGAGAGAAGAATCATAAAAATATACACCAAAATAAATTAAAAAAAGGGTTCAACTTAAAGTAGTGATTTGTGAGGTAAAAATCAAGCAATTGTAATTAAGTAATTACACAATGATGTCCAAAAATTCATAGTGTATATTTAGAAGCTAGTAATTCTATCAACATATGAGAAATTTGTTAAATATACTCAATATACTCATTATACATGTGATCAACAGGGCAAAGATGCAGACTAAAGTGTCAAAAAGATGATGACTGTCCTGATCGTCGTTTTTATTCAAATATTTTTCTAAACACATTTAACAAATGTTTGTGCTCAAATAAAAGACTTGTCATATACACATTACTTAAGATGATTTTTTATTTCATAACTTCATGTGGAAAGATAATGACAACAAATACACATATACAGTATGGGTGGAGAGCAAATGAAAGAGATCACTATCTTGTCACATGGTAACAAGGGAGAGATGTAATGAAGTAAAAAACCATACTGACATTGATTTTTATTCACAAAAGCTCAAAGAAGTACAAAAATAAAAAATTATCACAATACTGTAGAAATATCACAGATTACAATAAGTGAAGAGCGAGTCTACAGATCATATTCTATTTACCCTGTAGATGTGTTAAAACTCAGTATTTTCAGATACAAATTTCATAGTAATACAAGTCAGACAAGATTTATTGTTGCAAATTAGAATAACACTTGGCACACATAGATGTTTCACTGTAGACTCAGATGATGGCAAAATAAATGTAAATGTCTAGTTTATGGTCCTAAGTCCCCAATACATGTATACAGGATCAGATGACTCTACAACACACCAGGTCATTGGCATCCTTATTGATAACCCCATCATATCTTTCTCAACTCCCTGGGGAGCATACAGCATATCGCAACCTTAGCGGAAATACAGGATAACCAGCAACTGGGAATTGAACTCACGTCCTTCTGGTAATGATATAATTCCCTATCCACTCGGCCACAGAAGCGCATGTCTATTTAAAACTTCAGTTTGGCTTAAGAAAATTATTGAACCTTTCTATGTTAGATATAGTAATGTCGAGACGCAAACAAAAACAAACATATTCTAACCAAAATCTACAGTAAAATACGCATAATAGATACATTATATTATTATGTTGTAAGTGCAATTACAACGCCCAGCCAAAGTTTCAACACTTAACTTGTTCTGTTTACTATGTAGTATGAAAGGCACATACAATTATAAGATAATGAGATTATCTGCAAAAACCAAATGGCAAAATAAAAATGTGAAAAACTACTTTCATACTTAACATAAGTCTAAAGTTTAAAATACAAATACATTAACAAAAGAAAATCACTGGTACAAATTAGGCCACGCTCACTACCCACTACCCAGCTACATACGACAGCTACAGGCATTGTGGATGTTCATATTCCGGCGATTTTAAACACGTTTGCACAGTGATTAATAGACCTTTAACCTATGTACATAACTACATAAAATCATTACAAAAATAGAGGGCAACAGGTGAATTTTTTCCTCACTTTAAATGTGAACCCCATTGAATTATGAGTGTTTATGAAATCACCTGTGTTATGTTGTGGGTAGCGAGTAGTGCATACGTGAACATGGGCTTACAGTTACAACACAAACCACAGGTGCATTCACTTTGTAATCTTTCTACATATACATATTTTCTAAAATTCAATTCTACTTTTTATGCTGGAGTATTTTAAATACACGTGCCTATATGTATATCCATTGTAAAATATATCAATTCAGATTCCATTAAAATTGTGCAAGGCAGTACAGTTTCTATGGATTGACTAGTCTAGAATAGAAGAGTATAGAAAACTAAACCTATAATCATCAGTCTACAGCATGCCATATACAAAGCAACACTATAGTCATCGTCCAATGTTCATGTATATGTCCATGACTGAACTCTCCCCAGTTTGCAGAAATTCTATGAGTAGCAGAGCCCTGTGCAGGAAAAAAGTTTGCGCCCAAACTTTGATGATTTGTGCGCAGTTGACTGACTACTGATCCACTCTGTAGGGTTCGTGGTCGACCAAGTGCTGGGTGGAGAAGCAGGTGCGAAGCCACTTGGCTGTGACGGGAACCACACAAGAGTTGAGGTGGCATAAAGCTATCACAGACTGAAATGAAAACATCAATAGAAAGCTTAACCTGGTGGTTAAATCCTAAAAAATAATCTTGTCTTGTCTATTTCATTGCAAAGTCCTAGTAGGATATCATGCAGTTTGAGGAGTGCACAGCCTATTCACGGTCGGGCGGATAATCTGGCAGAGTGGTGTTGCCAGATACAGTCTGGAGTAGTGACTCCAGATGAGATACCACATCAAGGGGTAGACAGTTCCATTGTGGTAAAACGCTAATGGTAAAGTAATGGTAAAAAGCTTCAATAGTTCTTTTGTCAGTTATACGGCAAATGGATTCATAATTTTGTAATATTTTCTGTTTGTTTGCCTATATCAAAAAATTCAAATATAGAAAATTAAAATATTTATTCAAATATCGATGCAATGGCATCTTTTGGTAAAAAGCTTCTTTCTGATAAACAATTTGCATTTTGTCACATCTCTTCTACTACTAGTATGAGAGTATCAAAAACAGCTAGTTTCACTTAAAAATATATTAATAAACCATAACTAACTAATCAAGCATCACTAACCTGCATGTCAGCCATGTCATCAGGAACGATAATGTGCGTGGTGTCACTTGTCACAGACACTGACACATCACCATCAAAAGTGCACACAGTTAAGGGAAATGTTCATTTCACTTTAGGTCTAAACAAGATACGGGGGTAGACTTTCTAGACAGCCACATGGACAATTTGACGGAGTAGGCCATTCATTGCCTCTAGAGTAAGCCATGTGCAACATCCATTTACAAAAAAAAGGTCAATCACACAGACAACACAAGATTTCAATCAATCTTAAAACAAACCCTTTAATATAAGACATATAACTCATTAAATACATCAACACAACTATACAATAGCATATACATGTAGTACACTGTGTTTGATAACAAGCCACACAAACATTTGAATTACGAGGGAAATGGCCGTTTCAGACTGAACAAAAGCTAGCATTCAATTTCATTCTATTTGTATCGCTACTCACATTGGATCACATATGGATAACACTATCAAAAAGGATATGCAATCAGATATCTTTTTAACTGCGCAACTTCATTTTCCAAGAGATCTTTGTGGAAATACACGTCTACACCTGAAAAATGACATTCATAGGAATCAAAGATTGCTGAAGTATATGTAGTGAATATATTCATTTACTGATTTTACAACTGATATATTGATAACATTTATCACTAGTTTAGAAGATTATTCATTTTAAAACATCAAACATAAAACCAATATACCTTTCATAAAATTTGGCAGAGGCATCAATTTTACAGACTTCTTAGAACCTTTAATAAGGTGGATGTTTGAAGTTTTTGAAGT
Organism: Streblospio benedicti; assembly: GCA_019095985.1. Classification (NCBI taxonomy): domain Eukaryota; kingdom Metazoa; phylum Annelida; class Polychaeta; order Spionida; family Spionidae; genus Streblospio; species Streblospio benedicti. Next base: position 20,450,523 of record CM032660.1, on the reverse strand, counting down.
ACCAGGTTGAGGATCAACACTTGGAGATTCAGAGGAGGTTCTTCTGGCTACTAAAAAGAACATCAACAATTTTCACAAGACACAAACAAGTGACTGACCATTACAATAACAAATGTGGCAACTCTACGCCTTTAAGTTAAAAAGGCACAAGAGTAAATTGTTCAGCATTATTCCATTTTCAGCAAAATGTACTGCTACATAAAATATTCCTCTCAATTATCTTGATGAATACTGAATTTGCCGAAATATTGTAATGAAAAAAGAAAAAAAAAATCATTAATAAAAACATCATTTGTGATTATCACACATTCTGATAGTTACATGTAAATGTAGATGTGTTTATTTACAGTTGCTAATTTACTGTTTGTGCGGCCAAGCGACTCTACATTCACACCAAGTCATCGGCAACCTTGTAACACTATAATGCCTTTCTCAACTCTGCGATGAACATGCAACACTTGCTACAATATGTACTGTAGCACATGATGTTCATCACTCACATTAGCGTTCACTCGCCTGACCTGTACCTATTTAACGTGTACCAGTAGATGTCATGCTACAGATTATATTGTGTTGTCTTGGTTGTCTAAACATACATAATTCACAACTAATATGATGAATTATGAGACCGTTGATTTTTAGAGCTTTTACCTTTCGCTGACTGTTCTTCACCAGATGAGTCACCATCAGGAGTCGCTGCTCTTTTCTTCTGTTGTTTACGGGGAAAATAGTAGCTGAGTTTGCAGTTAAGGTCTGTAATGGGACTCAGAATTTCTGGTTGCATTGTGTTTAAAAATAGGGCCCATTCTGGATACATTTACACTGTTATATATTGTGTGTTAGTAAATAGAAATATTTAGGAATGGATAGGGAATCATCTTATTCTTTTATAAGTGCTGCAAGATATATCAGTTTGTTTTTTTCATAATTTTTTTACGGGAAATTTATGTTCACACTTAAATCTTACGGTGGTTGTGTCAGAAGAAATGGAGTGTTTTGTGTTTTGATTTTTCTTCTATTTGTAGCTCTGAATCAACAAGGATACATGTAGGTGGGTATTCCTCTGGCTGCTAGCTCCTTCCTCAGCAGACGCTCAGTTCCATACCAATTGAAGTTTGGTGTGTTGTGGCCAATGCGCGCCAAGTGGACCGAGGCTGTTAACAACAAGGATTTAGGTTATAATGTTATAATGTAACTAAATATTTCAAACCTTTGATCAATATGTAAATCCCAACACAATCATCATATCATTAATGTTGCTGTTGTCAATGACTCTTTTTTTGACATCAGCATCTGCATCTTTATCATATAAACTTCATCTTCCTTTTACCATCATCATTTCATCAATAAATATACTATATGCTTTTTTTATCAATGTAATTGATTATTGAATATAAAAAACAAAAAACAAACAAGGATTAGGCATATTTCTAAATCTCAGCCTTGTCACGAATGCGTGCAAAGTGTGCAAAATATGTAAGTTCTATTCTAAACAATTCCGTTAAAAAAATTTGAAAAAAAATGGAGGTGCAAATGATTTGGGGCAATGGTTGCCAAAAGATCTATATGTTTGTCAGAAAGGAAAAAATAATAAAATAAGGTCTGGTTGGCTGAAGTATACCCAAGTAAATATTTGTATAAAATGATAATAATCATATTAATGTGTTCAGCACATTTTTATTGTACATGTGATTTTTTCATATTTTCATGTGAGTCAGTTTTGTACACATTGGAAAATAATGCAACAAGCAAACTAAAGTCCTTGTAATTTTTAGCATCTATTAAAATTTACTGTCTTTTTGTCTTCAATACGTATCATTAATTATCTTGCCATCCACATTGATGTTTTAAGCATATAAATATTGTGTCAAATAGTCTTTTCTGAATTAAGGATGAGTTTTATTTACCTGTAGTGTTCAACCAATCAACCAACAAATTCATATGAATCATTCAGACTCAAACTACTTATAGATACTTACATACAAGAAACAGATGTTTCATATGACATCCGCCATATTTCCAAACCAGTGTGACACGTGATTATCGATGTGTTTCTTGTATGTAATTATCCAGTAGAATTTATAGTCTAAATATTCTATATCAACCTGGATGACTAATCTTCACAATATTACAACCAACAAGTATGCGCATACCTTTGTGCTGCTTGGCTGCCTTGTAGACCTTGGCGAGGCCGGTCTGTAGCTGGCTGAGCTGGATGCCTGACAGGTTGTTCCTGCGGTCTCGGTGCTGCACCACCAGCAGCATGCACTGACGCCGCGGAAATAGAAATTTGCTTATTTACAGCCACAATTTGTGTGTGCTCTAGCAACTTTACGTCTACACTAGGTCATTGGCATCCTTGCTCTAGCAACTTTACATCCATGGTCTCCAGCATCATGGTAGCAGGCAGGGGGTATGTATACTACTGTGATTTACAAACACAGTGGGAGGGAGAAGAAAAAATAGTCATTCATTAGTCTCTTCGAATTTGCCTTCCCTAATGCTGAAGTTTCAAATAGCTAACGTTGAATGAAGTCTTACATAGTCTTTGCCTACAGCCCGCGACTTCTTGTCATCGATGGGGATCATGTGGGCATCTCCAAGGTGAAGGTCTGAAAAACATTACAACGCAATAAAATAAATTTAGTTCAAACAATCAATCAATCAATCATGTACCACAAAAAGTCACTCTTCATGTGCCTTTGTAAATTGTTAACACAAAGCACCTTAGTTCCAACATCTACATCAGTACCTCTAATCCTTTCAAAATAAAAACATGACTGATAACAAAAGTATCACAATTTCGAAGAAGCATTATAACCGTGTCTGCATTATAATGCGGTTATAGAGCATGATAACTGAAGAAATTACACGTCAATCTATAGTAAAATGTAATATACAACGTAAGGAATCGGCAGTTTAATGATAAATCATGTGGCGTCCTCACCTTTCATCTTGTGGCACAGTTCGTAGTGGTTCTCAGGCTGGTCAGACCGTCGACTGAGTGCGGAGAAGACACCGCCAGAGCCCCAGCCGCCAGAATCATCTACAGCACACAGTTATTGTTAAAGCAAAAACCTCTCTATTGAGACCACCCTTAGGACGGGGTCAAGTGGTCTCAATACTAGGACTCTACATGGTTAAAAGTGACGCAACCGTTTTTACACACTTTTACCTGTAAAAGTGACCTGTTGAAAATCTTACACAGTAGAACCTCTCAATGGGACCACCCTTGGGCACGGCTCAAGTGGTCTCAATACTAAAGACGTGGTCTCTTTATGGACGTTCATAGTGGTCTTTGTTTGAAGGTTTTGGACCATGGGAAATAGTCTTATTATAGAGATGGCCTCTTTATAGAGGTGGTCTTATTTGGAGGTTGTACTGCAATTGTATATAGAAATGGCTGCAGTGCATGGTTACAGATCGTAAATTCAATATGAAATTTGCTTTTTAACACTTTCTACTGACCGAGTCACTGCATGAAGAATATTTACAACATCAATATATACAAATATATCACACATTAGATGAGCATATCCTATAAATATGCAAAAGCAGACTTCGTTACATACCAACACAGTGTATTACTATGGCGTCTCTGTCTGCCGTATGCTGTGGGTTGGTGACGTCACCCACCACATAGTGCAGTCCCCGGTCTGCCTTCCCACCATCTTCATCATCACCATCATCATCATCTTGGCTCTCGTCACTGTCATCATCTTCTTCATCATCTGACAGGTGGATACTCAGAGACACATAGTTGTTGGCCTTCCACAACGCTTCTCTATAAAAAAGTAACATTTCATGAAAAATAAATTCATTAACTTTTATATGTACACTAGAAAACATTAACAAGGTTCATTTCGAACAATAGTAACGGTTATACAAAATGTATTATAGGAAAACTGAACTTTCGATGCATCAATCTGGTATCTTTTCAAGGTATGACGTATGTCATTTATATTTTTTAAAAACAACATTCATAATGTAACATCAAAAACCTACAAGAGCACATTAATACTCTCGCCAACATCAATACACATCCATTTTCATCTACAAAGTGTAAAATTCTTCAAAAATCAATTAGTTTAACTACTGCATCTCCATATTAGAGAAAAGCAGGGTAAAGGTAAAAGACGCGTACAGTTTTTTCTGCTTGCGCGCGGCGGCTTGTTTAGCCTCCTCCTCTCTTCGGGCGGCCAGCTCCTCTCTCTGGAACAGTAAATGTAAATGTGCTTACTTACAGTCACAAATTGCTATCGTGCTCTAGCAACTTTACATCTACACCAGGTTATTGTCATCCTTGCAAACTATAGGGCCTATCCTCAACATACATATGAGCTTATCACATACATTAGCATCCCCTCGCATGACCTGTACCTATTTGATGTGTAGGTCCTACGGAGCAGTGTGAAACCTGTTTGTGATGAGTTTGCTCAACACCCACCACAAGACACGACTGGGAACCGAAAAAACGACCTTCTGGTCATGAGTCCAACTCCCTATCCATTTGGTCATGGGAGAGCAGATCAGTTCTTATAATGCCAAAATGACGTCAGTCATATCAATGCATAAAAAAATGTCCTATGATAATACAGGAGTTAAGGTACTAAGCATCATGGATGGAAATTAGCAGATACCCAATAAAGAGTGGTGATTCAGCTCAACCATAATCCCCATAAATGCTTCAGCAAAATAATCTAAAGGAAAAGGAGTGTCGAGCTGTCTGCCCCCACCCAACCCTAGATCTGCCTATTTTGAGATTGTTTGCTATGAGCATGTAGTGCACATAGGCGACAAGCTCCCTGACTCACCCTCTTCCTGCGCTGTTCGAGCTGCTCGGCTGTGAGCGGGGTGCGCGGCCCGCGGGAGCTCAGGTCGGCCGGCAGTCCCGGCAGCAGCCCCGCCCGCCGCCGCGCGCTTGGTGCGACCCGTCGCGGTCACGGGCACAGACGCCAGCGCCTTGGCAGCTGGAAGTCATGGAGAATGAATTGTAAGTTATATTCTGAAGAGGACATTATGTCGAAAATGTTAAACAAATATTTTGGATACTTCTTTTATTATTTCATTAAATCTTTTGGACAATAACCATATATTTGTATAGAAATAGAATCCAACAACATGACACACATTGAGAATGAAGGTACAGTAGAACCTCCAATTAAGACCACCTCTTTATTGAGACCACCTCTATAATAAGATCACTTTTCACAGTCCCAAACCTTAATAAAGTCACAGTAGAACCTCTCTATTAGGACCATCTTTGGGACCAGTGTTAGGTGGTCTCAATGGAGTTGTTCTCTATACAGAGGTTTACTGTAGTCCCATTAATATTAGCTACTACAATATTTCGTGTATGAGCCCATAGGGCCGTTTCACGACAATTTATTTTCAAGACTTGTCTCAGGGCTAATTTCTTTGTTTACATACGATAATGCCTACACTGTTACGTGACTGCAAATCGCTTGCAAACTGACCTAATGGGAGTTGCGTTATTTCCCTACTACAGACTTATTGTCTGACTTAAAGTGGTCAGTGACCTTACACATCACCGTGTCTTTGTTGATTGAATGTATGAAGGTAACGTCAGAATAATGAAAGTAGCGTTGTGACTAGCCTAAGTTGGTATGCGTGGCAAACAGGTGCTAGTTAGGTAACCAGCGTTACGAGACTAAACCATTGGTGTGACTGTTAAAGTTCAAATATGTTCTTGTTTAGGCTCAAAACTTCTAAAATAATGCAATGATAAGTTTGAAATTACAATGGACTTTACTTTACACCAAAGGTAATTATTTTCCACTTACAAAAGCCGAATGACACCAAAAACGTACGATTCCTCAATTATCGCCCATGTCGGCGTAGTCATAGAAAAGTATTGTAACTCTTTGAATTTTCACGGCTTTTTAATTTCGCGAATCATCCCTTATACGCGAATTTAGCAAAATTAAATCACACGCGAATTTTTTTAGGGTTACAGTATTTTGGTAATGTAACTTTATTAAGGTTTGGGACTGCAAAAAGTGGTCTTATTACAAAGGTCTTAATTGAAAATTCTACTGCACAAAATCTAAACACATCTATATGTCTTGTCCCTGTACTGCAAAATGTAATCAATATGCGAGTTTGAACACCCACCTTCTAGCATCTCCTCAAAGGCCTTTTCATCTTCTGCGGACGGCTCTTTGGAGTAGTCTGTCCCCTCAAACATGTACATGCTCTCCCCGGCGGCTGCTGCTGATTCTCCCACCTCAGCCGCATCCATGCTCGCTGACGCCAGACTGGCCTGCAGAAAACAAACATTCCACAAGTACAGTGAATAACCTCAAAACAGAACCTAACTTACAATCACAAATCCTTTCATTGTAGAGGATTTCCATTGTTTACTCCACAGTTCACTTACATCATTAAGGGGTATGTATGAGAAACTTTTTCGCTAGGGCCTATTCAGTTTTTCAATTGTTCACTTTCCAAGGGGATATTCACTGTAGATTGTAGATAAATAAAATACAGTGTAATAAACATGAACTGTAATAAAGAGAAAACCTGTATAATAGAACTTTTTTTCGCGGTCCCAAACTCTTAGAGAGACCAGTGACAACCTCAATCCCGGGACCTCAATAATGAGACCGGCTCTTTATAGAGTACAGTAGAGGTCAGTTTAATAGAGGTTGTACATGCCAAAAGTACAGTGCAACCTCTCAATTAAGACCCCTCTGGGACTGACCGCAAGTGATTTCAGAAGAGATGTGGTCTTTATAAGGAGGTTGATTTTGGTCACTTTTTGAATGTTTGTGACGATGAAAAGTACTCCAATTGCAAAGGTGGTCTCAAAAGAGAGGTGGTCTCTATACAAAGGTTCATTCTGGTAGCTTTATGAAGATTTTGGACCTTGGAAAATGATCTCACTATAGAGGTGGTCTCAACAGATAGGTGGTTCTAATTGAAGGTCCTACTGTACATAGAACTGAGGTAGAATACTTTCTTATGATGAGGTTCTTGCGTACCTGCTGAGTTTTGCTCTGCTCATCCTCGAGCCACTGGCCGTGTTCGCTGCGTCCGAGGATGTCCTCAAAGTCCACGTCCTCCACTGAGCTGTCCTCAGTCGACAACAGCCGGTCCACGCCGAACTTCAGGATGTCACTCAACTAACACCACAATGGCAAAAACTCCTTTGTATTAACGATATCCTATGTAATATGTAAGTGGCAGTAGGTCGCATTTTACATATAATTCAACATTGACAGTACAATGGAAAAAAAAACTCCTTTATTTCTAATGTTTTCAGGATAGCACCCATCAACAAAATCACAACGGTAAAAATACCTTTATTTCTAATGTTTTCAGGCTAACTTTTTTGCAGTTATATTGGTTGATTATTAATAAAATTAGAATTACAAATATGGATTCTGAGTGTATATTTGATGTCACACAGTCAAGTCCTCCACCAACACATGATCACGTTTTCCAATATACACCGAACTTCAGGATGTCCGTGAACTAGATCACAACCGTCATGTATTAGTTTCGTGGTGTCCGTTAAATGTTTCGAGTTACATTCTGTCTTATTTGGTTCGTTGTGAAAGTTGCTGGGTTTGTTAAATATTTGAATAAAGATAATACTCAGTTAAAGAAGACTTGTTTAGTAACACACATTAAAAATTCCTTAAGTAAAAGCGTTCTCAGAATAGCATTTTTGTAATTAATTGGGTTGATTATCAAAAAAAAAGAATTATTAATATGGATTCTGAGTGCATATTTGATGTCACACAGTCAATTATTTCATTAACACATGATCATGTTTTCCAATCAACAATTGTAGACTTCTTGGATAATTATGTTCATGGCTTCATGCATGATGACTGCATACACAAATATGCTGATTAATTGATTGTTGGACTGATCGTTTGACTGACTGTCTGACTATTTGACTGACTGTTTGACTGACTGTATGACTGCCCGCCCGCCCGCCCAACAGATACCTGGACGTTACTGTCGGCGATGAGTCTGTCCCCCGCTGCGTCCTTGCTGCCGCCAGTGCCCAGAGAGAACTGGCCGCCCTCGATGACGGAGTTAGTCAGCTGCAGCTTGGCCTCTGCCCGCCTCAGGATGATCTCCTCCACAGTGCTGCTGCCGATCAGACGGATTATCTTCACTGGCCTGGAAGTAACGACAATGAGGCAGACGGATTATTTCACGGGCCTGAAAATACAGTAGAATCTCCAATTAAGACCACCTCTGTAATAGGACCACTTTTCTCGGTCCCATATCTTTTAAAATGATTCCAATGGCAATTTCCATATAATGACCACCTCTCCATTGAGACTACTTTAAATTGGCCCTACAAGTGGTCTTCAAATTGCCATTCACTAGCATAGCCTGAGTATCACGTCAGTTCAAAGAAGCTTGATAACCCTGTATGGGTTAAACGGTAGTTGTACAGCTTGATAGCCCAAGAAATTACACGTCGATGTATACCATTCACCTGGTCTGTCCGATCCTGTGAGCGCGGGCTGCGGCCTGAAGGTCATTCTGGGGGTTGAAGTCGCTGTCCACAAAGATGACCGTGTCTGCAGCGGTCAGGTTCAAACCCACACCGCCCGCGCGCGTGCTCAGAAGGAACACAAACGTCGACGAGTCACTGTTAAAGTTGCTCACCTAAAGCAGACAATAATTTTATTAGAATTTATAAACCAATCATGGACAATGACCTTTTTAATGACTTTAAAGTAAGATTAACATACAGTCAATGAATAATCAACACGCAATACACATGATATGATGATTACAATGATCAGAGATAATATTAATAGTAGAAGGCCTGTTGTGGTCACATATGTCTCATTTTACACAATACATGGAAGGGTAAAAATTCTAAGAAAATACAGACATTTTTTTTTGCACTTTTAGGAAACTAGCTTATTCAATTGAAACACGAAGAGGACTAAACTTCACGAATTGGCCTGTAATGTCAAATTGGCATTTGTGAATGTCTTCCCTTGATATCAGATGACGATGTCCCCCCAACCCCCCCTGATGCGCAATTTCATAGCTAACTTTCATCAAAAACACCTATTTCATAGCTAGATATGATAAAAATTAGGCATTTCATAGCTGGTGGATAGTGAAAAGTAGGGGCATTCAAAGGTGGGGCATTTAGGAGAGGGGGGGCATACCTGTTGACCAATATATGCAATATATGGAAGAGCCCCCCTCCCACCCCCTGTGGATAGAGGGCAGCAGTTGGAGGGCAGCAAAGAAAAATGGAGGACAAATACTACGGACTAAAGCATCACTCACGGCGAGGTAACGTTCCTCTCCCCGCACCGACCCGTCCAGACGCTCGTAGTTGTAGCCTGAAAGCAGGGAATCAACATGTAAATATAAATGTGCTTATTCACAGTTTGTTGTGCTCCAGCGACTTTACATCTACACCAGGTGATTGCTAGCATCCTTGTCACATTATAGCTTTCTCTACTCCCAGGGGAGCATACAGAATATCGCTACCATAGCGTTTATGTACTTATCACTCACATTAGCGATCACTCACCAGACCTGTACCTATTTAATGTGTAAGTACCACGGAGATGTACACAAATGTTAGGGGTGAGTTTCCTCAACACTCACCAACAAACTCAACCTGGAATCGAACACACAACCTTCAGATCACAAGTCCAACTCCCTATCCACTCGGCCACAGAAGCACACTTACTCCTATAGGTGAGGTAGCCACTTACCCCTGAATGCGAGGTAGTCCTGCAGGATGTCGAGCATGCGCGTCATCTGTGAGAAGAGCAGGACCTTGTGGCCGGCCGGCCTCAGGTGGCTGAGCAGCTGGTCGACCAGCAGCAGCTTGCCGCTCGCCTCCACCAGGTGCTCCCCCAGCACAAACGGCTCCGGCTCCACGCCTGACAAGCATACGAGAAATGATCAATTGAAGATCAATAAGTGGGTTAATGACCTGGTGTAAATTGTAAAGTCGTGAGAGCAAGACTTGGATCAAGACTATGAGCAATCACATTTACATTTTTGCATTTACCTGACCGCAGTCCAGTTTAGAATAAATCATTTTAGCTGGTTTCAACCAGCCAAACCCCAAAGATCACTGATTTATCTAAATATCAAAGCAAAGTCCCATACTTTTGCCAAGACATAAAAAAAAGACCCCTTTTTCTGGCATAAATCATATTTACTGGTAATGCCTCCCATTTAACATTTTAACTCACCGTGGAGCATACCCTCCCCCACCTGGGCATTCAACATGCGGAGTCAGAAATGATGTATTTTAAAATATTTTATTATGATTGGTTTGGTTTATATGATCATTCATTTGAGTATAGTGGCCATCTTGGCAGCCATTTTGAAAAAATTGGACAGACAGACTGAGACTGATGATGAGAGGACAAAAACCGCATCTATCTTATTGTCTGTACACAAAGCACTTTTTTTTATATGTATAGCACATATAGACTTACTATCAAACAAGTTGACACACTTGACTTTCCCTCAAACAGTTGTTTGTCACGCTTGACTTACACCATCAAACACGTAGTTGACACACGCGACTTACCATCAAACAGATACGGGTGGTTGACACACTTTCGCAGCTGCATGAGGATATTCATCAGCTGTGTCCTGGATGTCTGACAGCCAGTCTCAAACACAGCTAGACCGACAAACACAAGCTTTAATATCAGTTTGAAAACATAACTGTCATCCCTCTTGGGTGCCCCAATTTAATGGAAAAGTGGCACTGATTTTAGATACCAGTTGAGTCACCATAGTTTATAATCTTCTGATTCATTTGTTTTGTGTGCTAAGAGATCAAAAATATGATTATGGAAATAACATATTATCACATATCATTCTATACAAATAGTTCTTTCCAATATCAAACAACATTAAGTAAATTGTAAAATTACAAATTGTACAAATAAACTCCACTTACATGTGTCTTTCAATAAAATAGCCTTGTAGTATTTCTTCTGCAGTTTGGTCATACCGTGGAATAACACCACCTCACTCTTTTTCGGCAAGTCCTTAATTACTTCAGACTTTATCCTTCGAAGGAGAAATGGCTTCAGCAAATTGTGCAGCTCCTTGGTATCTTGAAAGAATAATGAGTTGGTACTTATTGTTTTGCTTCATTAGAATTGTTGAGCGTAATAAAATTGTTTCATCATATATACCTTTGGTGCTGTTTTCATTCAAATCATTAAAGTGGCCTACAAACTCTTCCATATATTTCTCCTGCAAGTAAAAACCATCAATTTCTTCACCTTATGATTACAAATGATCAAACTAATAATGGATACTAGCTATTATTTAATTATATTCTTCTCTCGCTCTCTGTTTTCTATGGCAAGCAAGCTCCTACCACTATTCTGACATAGCTGAAGACAGGTTTTTCAACCCAAAGCTTACATTTGACTATGTCAAGTGGCCCTGATGGGACTCAAACTCACGACCCCAAGGCGGGCTGCTTGGGATGATGGTATCATTCTGGTCTCACAACCTTGGGGTCGTGAGTTTGAGTCCCGTTAGGGCCACTTGACATAGTCAAATGGAAGCTTAGGATTGAAAAACCTGTCTTCAGCTATGTCAGAATAGTGATAGGAGCTTGCTTGCCATAGAAAACAGAGCGAGAGAATACAATTGTATCCACAAGCAAACTGGGGAAAACACACTAGATAGCTATTATTTATTTTTAGGTAAATCCTACTAACTTTTGAGAGGCAAATTTTCTCTTCTGATAAAGCTATCTTGAAAAGACGGAGATAAAAATTAGCTCTCAAAAGTTACCGGTAATAGGATTTACCTCAAAATAAATAACGGTTAGCATGTAGAAAAAAATCCAAAGAATCAATTCAAATAATAATGGATCCACAAAATACACTCAAATATGAACAAAACACACCTTGAAAATGTCTGGGGCGACAAAACAAAGCAGGGAATAGAGTTCCTTGAGGTTATTTTGTACAGGCGTCCCCGTCAACAACAGCCTATGCTCGATGTTGAACTGTAACAAAAAATAATTTTGAGATGATACCAGGGTATGTAACGCCTGAAAATAAATTGCTACCTGACCACAGGACCAGAAACTAGGAAAAGGAATTGATGAAAAGTGGATTGCGCTTAGTTATTTCAATATGGCAGCTCAGTGAGAATGGTGTGCCCCTCAAGGTCTGCCCATTAGGCCATCATAACCCATAGCGAGGCTGTGGCAGAGGACTATGATACGGCGGTCGCCTCCTCGCTTGTGGCTTTGCCTCACTTGCCTCCTTGCGCTTCAGATTTCGCCTCCTTTTTTTTCAAAATAGCTGTTGCATTTCTTTCCTATATCACTACTTCTAGTGTAATTTAGAGTATTTCTAGTGTAAAAATCAAACAAATGTTATTGTATTATCCATGATTAGTAATTTTGCAATACGTTATACTTTAGTCTGATTATTTCAAACATATTGTTCATTGCAAATCGATCATTGTGTTTGGTGTGGACGTAATGTTTTATTTTTATTTTTCCTATTTTGCATATATTAGCACATTTAATTTCTCATGTTAAAACGGTATTCATTTTGTACAAAAACACAATTTTACTTCATATTTCACGATGGCGCATAGCACCAACAGCGATGACCTAAAATGAACAATTTTCGCCTCCTTGCATTTTAAGTTCTGGCTAGAGGCCTGGGCCATGTACTTTTGAAACGACCTAGCCCAGCTGTCCAAAATCAGCAGCCAGGTGAAGGGAAACCCTTATTTCAAATTCAGATTATAATTTGGTAAGTAGTACAAGCATTTTATTATATCAATTTGGGATCGTGTATTTTTTGTGATGCTCAAGACAATATTTTGTCAAAGCACCAAACATATCGGCAGCTTACATCTAGTAGCGTTTGGTGCAGAAGGGACTGTCTGTTTTTCAGCCGGTGAGCCTCATCCACCACAAGAGTGTGCCACGAGAAGCGACGAAGAAATCGCTCATCTTTCAGGCAGATCTGAAAGAAAATACACTTATAATGAACTGATGCCAAAGGGTTCCTTTTCAGCCCCATGCATTTCTTTGACAATTTCTTTTCAGTTTATGCGATGGGCGTGGGATGTAAGGAATATGCCTATTGGTAATTTACCACCTGTGGTGATGATCTACTTGTTCTATTGTTACCGTACTATTTCTTGTTTCTTCATAATCGAAAGTGTCTATTTATTGTACCCATTGATGTCCAGTATTTCTCTTATTACGTGTCTGACCACTACCATTCTGTCTTCTAAACAAGACACAGTATCTTGCCTTCTTTGAAAGAGGGCTCTAGACACTGACAAATATATGAACAAGCAAGTCATTGGAATTCCAGGTAGAGGCCTGCTATGGGTGCAGTGTTACAATATAATTTTGTCCTCAACAAGCTAACATGGTCTGTAATAATGCCTTCATCCCATCAATGGGGTCTGGTCTCGCTCTAATTTTGTACTTTGCCTCCAGCTATCATCACTATCACATTTCTTTGTGGCAAGTCAATACGAATGGATGTGAACAACAAGAAGATATCTAAGGACACTAGTCTTCTAGCTTTTTCTACTTGTTGTGATGAATCATCTCCTCAAGAAGTCCAGCAATGGCCCCAACAAACAAAACGAAGAGTTTCAACTCCAATCCATTCATTACTAGAGGCACAAAATCAATACTAGATCAGAAATGTTCAAAGAACACTGCGTCGCTAGAATGACGTTGACTTATGGGCAATTAAGATATAATTATTATATACTGAAATAATGTATACTTTACAATCAAGAAATTTATGAATTTGAGGAGAAAACATCAGAATGAACCAGAATCAATATATCCAGCAAAAAGATATTTGTGTTGCCATACAATAGTACTGAATAACAAGATGATAATCAATATCAGTTTCAAATCCAATAATCAATTTTGCTGCTTGGTTGGAATATTGATTTTTTTCTTGCTGGCTAAGTGCATTGAATATCATCAAAAATGTCATAAAAGCGCTTCTAAAAAGCAAAATTTAATTGGCAGAGTGCCCAAAATCGGTGTCGCCTCATACCTCATAGTTGTTTAAAGTTTGAACGAAATCAGTTCATCCGTACGCCCGCTAGCTTGTCCGGAGACATACATACATACATACATACAAACAGTTACAACGGAACGAAACACTATGCTTCTTCAGCAGCTGAGCTGAAGCGACGCAATAATATAATTTCACCTAATGCCACTAACCTACATTTAGTTATTGAACTTTTACCTCATATGTAGTCAGCAATACACATAAACTGCTCTTGTTCTTCTTAAGTTTACTTTGAATTTCTTCCCTGACCTCTTTAGCGCCATTGTAGATGCAAACATTCAACTTAGGAGCAAATCTGGTGAATAGAATGTAATTTAGATCAAATGTTACTTTTTAGATAAAATGGCATATAACTAAATGTCCCCTAACAGTGTTTTAGATATACATTATAGCCAATGTCCTGTTCTTAAAATCATATTTTACATGCTTAATCATTCGTATTTTTAGAGGCTTTGATTTAAATCATACCTTGCTAACTCATTTTGCCAATTAGCCATCACAGAGAGTGGAGACAAAATGAGAAATGGGCCTTTGCTTTTCCCACTTCCATACAGGTAAACCAGCATAGATATAGTCTAAAACAAACATGGAACCATAACACATGCAGTATCACAATTTTGCCAATGGTAAAAAATAATATCTTTAGATGTAATAACTCATACTCAGTCGTCGCTCATACCTGACACGTTTTGCCGAGGCCCATCTCATCACCAAGGATTGATCCATGCCCACGAATGTAACGTTCCACAAGCCACTGTATGCCGTCCACTTGATAGCTTCTTAAAGTTATATCTAAGATCAAAATAAAAATCATTTTAATGGTACAAGATCACGCATGCCTGAAAATAATATATTAGTATTAGTAAACCATGACACGTGGGAATCCTTTCATTCCACCATTATATATTACAGTTTACCACCAACATTTGCGAGTATACTAAGTGTGAAAAAAAATGCTAAATATTTTCAATATGACATATCAGACACAAATCACACATGTACAACGATACAATGTAGTTTGACAGCCATGTGCTATAGTCTGTATCCAACATGCAACTAATTGGACGATGCTGAACTTTCTAAATACATCATTTTTTATTCTTCTTGATGGTGTAAGCACAGACAAGGATGCTATTCCTTGATGAGAATACTTAGAGACTGTTAGGACCTCTGATGTTCCTACTATCTTCTTCTATATGTAATTGGCACACCTCTAAAGGAGTATCACGCCAATGGAGGTGTGTCGGCGTGATCAGGCCTGGTAGTCCTTAAGTCTGGATTTAAACATTTCGATGGTGGTACTTTCCGCGACGTCAGGAGGGAGGTTGATTCATGCTGGACTGGTGTAGTTGCAACGAAAAAGGAGTGTTTCTAGTTGTTGGTGGTAGCCCTGATGGTTTTAAATTTTAAGTTGTGTGTTGCTCGGGTACGGGTGTCCGAGCTTTGAAGGACTTCGCTATCGTCCACAGGGACCATCACCACCCTGTGTACGATTTTATAGAAAAGGATCAGGCGTAGGTCTTCTCGCCTGCTCTGGAGGTCCTGCCAGTCTAGGAGTTTCAGCATGGCCGTCACACTACTATCATAGGTGTAATTGTTTGGTGTGAAGCGAGCGGCCCTACGTTGCACCATTTCTAGGTTGTTAATGTCTTTTAGGAGGTGCGGGTCCCATGCTGTGGCTGCGTACTCTAGCACTGATATGACCAGGCTGTAGTAGGCGGTTTCCTTCAGCTTTTTTGGACATAACTTTAGATTACGTCTAAGGAAGGCCTGGGTGGCGTTAGCCTTGTTTGAGGTGTTTGCAGCCTGGATAGACCAGCCAGATCGTTTGAGATTGTTATTCCTAGGTACTTGGTGTTGTCAACCTGTTTCAAAATCTCTCCGCCAATTGTGTAGAATTTTGTTGCTGGGTTGCGAGACCTGGAAATGGTCATGTTGCATTTTTTGGCATTGAACACCATGCCTCACTTGTTACACCATCTTGAAAGAGAATCCAGGTCATCCTGTAGGGCCTGCTGGTCTTCCTGCGAGTGTATGTGTCTATAGAGTAACAATCGTCGCCAAAAAGCCGCACCCTGGATGTCACATTTTGGGGTAGATCGTTTATGTGTAGGAGGAAGAGGATGGGCCCCAATACAACCGTTCCCTGTGGTACACCAGAGTACACGGCAAAGTGATCAGAGGATGTACCTTCTACCAGGACGCACTGTGTTATATAAGTTTATAATCCACTGGTGTATGTCACCTCTGATACCGTAGTAGTCTAGTTTCCCCAGGAGGGACCTATATATATATATATATATATATATATATATATATATATATATATATATATATATATATATATATATATATATATATATATATATATATATATATATATATATATATATATATATATATATATATATATATATATATATATATATATATATATATATATATATATATATATATATATATATACTATGGGGCACCGTGTCGAATGCCTTAGAGAAATCCAGGACCGCGACATCTGTCTGGGTGCCACGGTCCCTGAATCTCATCAGGTCGTGGATTGCTGAGATCAGTTGAGTTTCACAGGACCGCACACGATGTGTTCCATCAATTTAGTACATATACACATGAGCGAGATTGGGCGATAATTTACTGCTGCATGCTTACTGCCCTTTTTGAAGATGGGCATAACATATGCTTTGGTCCATTCATCAGGGAGCCTTCCATCTGTGGGTGATTTTTCGAAGATGATGGAAAGGCACGGTGCCAGTTCGGAGGCTAGTTCCTTCAAGATGTGGCCAGGAATGCCGAATGGGCCAGTGGCTTTTTGTGGTTTGATGTTTCTTAGGAGTTTCTGTACTCCTGTTGTTGTTACATGGAGCTCGTTTATGTGGTGATACTCGTTGCTGGATAGCCTAGGTGTTTCGTTGCCGTCATCCTTGGTGAACACTGATTGAAATTGTTCATTTAGTATGTTGATTTTTGTAATGCTGTCTGTGTGGAGCTTGCCCTCTTTTAAAAGTGGTGCCACCACTATGCTCTCCTGTTTTTGGATTTTATGTATTTCCAAAAGGGTTTGCTATTATTATTTAACATACTTTCCATAAGGGTGTTGTTAACGTACTCCTTGTGTGGCCGTCTGATGGTCGTCTGGCATTTAATTCCTTCTTGATGTTTTTGAAGTTCTCTTTGGCCTTTGCTGTGCCTGACTTCTTGTACATGTTGTATGCACGGTGTTGTTTTTTGCACAGTCGTTTCACTGATGTTGTTATCCAAGGAGGGGAATATCGAGTTAGTGTGGTTTTGTAGGCACATGCTTGGAGATGAGCGAGTTGGTATGCTCCTTAAATGTTGCCCAGGCTGTGTTTACATCCCATTCATTGTATGATCTTAAAAATTCCTGTTGGAATATCTCCGTTTCACTCTTCATTTCCTCCCAATTTGCACGGATGTAGATGGGAACTTGCCTCAGCTTGAACTTGATGTAGGTTCAATATCTAATATGTCATCTCAAGTCAAAGCAGGGACTGAAAGTAGTTTATTGACTGATGACAATCCGTTATACATATACCAAGTCAGTTACTCCATTCATGGTCAGATTCAGCTGCAATTAGATCTTCATAACCTTGCACACCCGCATACGTCAGTCTACCATTGAACTAATTAGCAATGAACACTGACTAGTTTCGACCAATTCTTTATTCAGGATGACGATGAACACAAACTTTTTTCTGCCATCTCAATATTCTACCTACTATGATGGATGAACACTGTTTCTGGCAAAATCAATATTCAGCCTTGGTAACGGTGTCTTGCGATAATAAAAGAAACAGAAAAATCTCACTTTTCAAGCCACAATTCTGTAGTAAATCCGCGTCGACATTAATGTCTTTGGATTTAGTTTCATTCACTGATTTGAGTTTATCTTTAATTCGATCCATTACAAGTTTTTACAGTGTCAAAGGTTAAAACATTCACAATTTCAAAATATCAAATGTAAAATTTTGGGCAATACAATTAACAGAGTTTTGATGCATACTAAAACATGTCAATTACAGTGCAACGTATGTAAAAGGCTATTTACATGGGTACGTTGTGAATATTATTTTTTCTCCGTCTAAATATAGAAAATATCAAGCTGACAGGCCAAATACCGGTAAAAATGGGTAAAGCATTTCATCCGACGTGCCAGTAATTACCAGCCAGTAGTCAGCAAGACATCCACCAATGCCTGAAAGATAACCAGATGATAATTTGCCGTTCTCTGACATGAAGGGCCTCTGCTCAACGGCATATCATGAACTGAATATTGGCAGATTGAGTCAATGCCCCATAAGGGTCATCGAAAATTTTTTGGTCCGTAATTGAGTCCCGCAATAGTCAATGATACATTGGCCAATACATAACGATTTAGTAAGGACTGAGGTTAAGGATGGGATATGTGATGTGACGTTAAGTTTTAACTCCTGCGTTAAATTTTTGTTCTGAGGTTCGTTTTCCATTGTTAAAATAAATCAAATCATAATGTTCTCATTCCATATAAATTTTGGCAAAATCACATAAGCTAAATACATCCAATTTTTGCCTTATCGAACTACTATGGTTCCGTAGTCTAATTCCACATATTTGACAAAACTTCCTGACCACTGCTTGGTTTCTCCATTGTCTTGCACAATATGCACAGCACTCTTCAATTACAATTTGAGGCCATCTAAAATCATTCCCGGCTGAAAGGAATTCCAGTTAGAGGGGGTGATTTTTGAGAAATGTTAGAATGGCAGATAACCGGTCAATGCCCCATCTGTTTATTCAATGCAACATGGCATTTTCACAACTCCTCACCACACGTAACAGTCCCACGGGATGCCCAATAGTCAGGTTGACATTGGCCATTCTATCATTTTAGCAAAAATTTGACACCGTGCTTGCGAACAAGCTGGGGGAATACTGGAAATTATGCTAAGTGGAATGAACACGGCTGAAAAACCAGCTTGTAGTCTAACCTCCTCCAATATCAATACAGCCGCTGACGTCAGGATAAAGGCCATGAAAAATGCTGCTGCTGCGGATTACAACAGATTAGACTAACTCCTCCGAGGCTCAAAAACTGCAGGAATTCCACGTCTCCGCTCAAAACAAACAAATTTTTGAATGTTGAATGTTATGATATGATTTCATTTTCTAAAATAACATCATGAAAATGGAGAGGGTCATGATAGAATGGTGATTGACCACTTTCGATTTTCAGTCATCGCAAGAAGTATCTTGAGTATACCTCAACCACGTCTGATTTACCCTCACTTCGCTCGGGTAAATCAGGCGTCAGCGTGCTCAATTTTGCGACACCGCAATCTCCGTGGTCAATTCCTAAATACATAACGATTTAGTAAGGACTGAGGTTAAGGATGGGATATGTGATGTGACGTTAAGTTTTAACTCCTGCGTTAAATTTTTTCTGAGGTGCCACCGTTCCAGTGTTAAGACGCCAGCTGATGATCGCAGGATTCCAGCCAATGTTTGGCAAAAATCACATAAGCTAGCACATCCGAACCAAGTTGCAACATTACTTATCGTTGCATGTAGTTCCGTGAAATTCCACATAATTTGACAAAGCTTCCTGACCACTGCTTGGTTTCTCCATTGTCTTGCACAATATGCACAGCACTCTTCAATTACACTTGAGGCCATCTAAAAAGCTTAAGAAATTAGAGCACCGGCTGAAAGGAATTCCAGTTAGAGGGGGTCTATGTATATGAGAAATGTATGTTAAATGTCTTTTATGCGTAAGTCACAAAGCTCAGCTGATGAGGTTCCGATGCACTACCGATGGCATTTTCACAGGGCACAGGCCAAACTCCTTCAATCACCAACCGGCGTTTGGTGTCTGACACCGCATCGGTAGCAGCTTGGTCAAAATTTAACGTGGGAGTTAAAATGTTACGTGCTGTCACCGAGCTCTCCCATTGCTGCCCAATCCTTTCTATATTGAAATACGCCTCAGCCAGTGTATGGCCGACTATCGGCGGGGGCCTGTCGTGCAACGTCCTGGAACTAATATTTAACCGATGAAGTACAAGGCATTGGACGGTTCATGACTGCTGATATATAGCCGGCGTTCAGTGGTCGGCTGATGATTGGAGAGCAAGTTGCAGGTCAACCGTTCTGTGTAAAGCATTTGTGGGTGTCTAGCCAACCACTGGCCGGTAGCTGCTGGCGCATTGGTCGAACAAAACTGTCCTTTTCAAACAGACACCATACGAATATTGGCTGACGTTTGTTTCGCAACTCATTCACATCACTAAGCTATACCACTGATGAGGGAAACTCGGTAACAACAACAAAATCCACCGAGCTCCACCGATGCCGAATATATACCGAGCTTTGTGATTAAAGCATTACTCAGTTTTGTAACCTATCATATGTGTATGCATTTTGGCCTGCAGTATATATAGGTCTCAGCTCAAATGTTTTCCCATTGGAATGAAATATATTAACACACATTTTATAGGTATTAAAAAGATGTATATGTGCAGATTGACAGAGATTCACGTTGACCATTTGAAACCATCATCCATGTGATTCTTGTTCGATTCACTGGCTCTCACTTGTGCAGGCACGGACACCACTCATTCATCAATAGCGTGATCTCGTCACTAATGATACCTTTATTTTGTAGTAGCAATACTTTAAAGTGTCGATAGTCATGTTAATCTATCATTTCAAATTTCCTGTAACCGATATTGAATTTATGCTGCTATGTATTAAAACCTCAATAAATCATAACATTCCATTCAAATTACTCAATGCATGAAGCCCAATACTGTCACCATGGATCTAGTGTGTGTGTATTTTCAGGGCTTTTGTGTGCATGTATGTGTAAATGTTTCTTTTCATTTCATTTTTCAATATCGTTCTTAGGGGAAAATCCACAATGTCCCCACACATGTTTTAGATCTCTAGAATGAGGTGCACTGTACTCAACACATCATTTGTAAACAAGCGCACATGGGTGCTCTGAGACATTAGCCAATCACATTGAATCCTACACCCTGCATCATCTCCAGGCTACTTCCTTGAGCTTTGTCGAATTGATTGACGATCTAGAGGCGAATACGTAAAGTTTCTAATGTACAAAATTATACAATGTTTAATTGAACACATGGATTAATGTTCCGTTTTCAATATGTATAGGTTTAAGACTGTCAAAGGAGCAAGGAGGTTTCAAATTTTTACGATCACTCTAGGCCTCTCAATTTTCTACAGCAACCAGATCTGGCATATATTGTTGAAACCAAACTACGAAAAATACCTGAAATATAAAGGTAAGCATGTACAAGGGAACTAAATACTATTGTTGACTTGAAGATAACTGTCAATCAACTTACAATCAAGCTGTAGATATGCTTAAAGAGGTAGATGTACATTTTTTATCTGTCAAATGCTAAAGTGAGGCCAAGCATGGTGCTACAGAATCAAGCAAGGAGAGGTCACATCCACAGTGATAAGTATTGATCATAGTTAGGAATTACAGACAGAAAAAATTGAGAAATTTTGTTAAGAATTTCTTCAATTCCTTATGAATAGGCTACTTTCCAACATTTTAGGAATACGATATGCATAGACGTCGAATATTATGACAGTAAATTGGTAGACATACATCATCATGCTTTGTTGTTGTTTTTTCAGAGGAGAAAGCTAAGAAATTAACTGTTGCTGATAGTACGCCAAAGAGTCAATAATGGCATCCAGAATGTTGAAATCCAAGTGTCGCGCTGTTCATTCAATAGTGAATTCCAAGCAATCAGCCATGAAGCAATTCACTGTAACACCAACCAAAGATTTTACCAAAAGGAAAAAGCCCGATTCAGATGCAACTTCCAACGAAGAGACATTTGAATCGATGGATTACTTTAATATACTTTCTCTAGAAACACTGTGTCACATATTGGGCTATCTTCCACTTAATGATGTCATGAAATTGGAAAGTCTTTGTCGAAAACTGCATGAATCTTGTACCCTTCATCTTCGACTGTTAACAGAAATAGATTTTACTGAAGGGGAAATATATGGGTGGATGCCACTTACGTTGAATGATTATACGTTTAAAAAACTTCTATCCCGCTGTCCCAATCTTATATCAGTTTATGGGCTTCATCCATGTTATCTTGCAAAAAGAAGACAGTTGTGTTACGACAGTTTAAGTGTACCCGGTATTGTTGAAGGACTATCAATATGCACGCATTTAGAATATGTTGAAACATCTGACATTTTCCTTTTGGAAGCATTACTTATGCAACTACCTCATATTACTGTTGGTGACTTCCGAAATCGGAATGGACATTTTCCTGTACCGATAAGTAATAGGTTGAATCTTGTTCGAGGAAATAGTCTTACATCTCTACAACTTCATGGTGTCACTGTGTCTGATATTCCCCGAATGGATAATTTAAGGCACCTTCATCTCAGGTAATTTATAAAAAAAAATCCTCACTTCCTCACTAAATAAAAATAGACTTGATTTTTGCAGTGTTAGAAACTCGCATGAAAAAGTTTGGGTCCAGCAGGGCCTGTAACTAAGTTGTGGGCCCTGATTATAAGTTGAGGGCCATGCTGTGATACATGTTTGAAATGTTAGCAAAAGAAAGTGCAGGCCCGTAACTAGGCTGAGGCAGAGGAGGCGACTGCCTCCTTGCTTTTTTGGATGCCTCCTCTGCCTCCTCACTTTTAGACTTCGCCTCCTCGCTTTTTTTGCTAAAATATTTTACAAGTTTGTTATGTCTAGTACTGACTGGTGAGCAATTTGTATATCATAGGATATAATGAAATATTTCTATATTATATACGATTTGTGAAGACAATCCCACTGAACACCCCCCCCCCCGCTTATAAAATCAAAAATTCTCCTCCTCGCTTTTTGGGCTCTGGTTATGGGACTGAAGTGGTTGCTTTTATAGACACGTATTTGAACATGATAAAGTATGGGATTCACTATGACTCACCAATATTTACCACAAATAGTTTAGGGACAACAGGGCCCTCAAGTCCCAAAAGTTGGGGGCTCAGGGCCCTTGGCCCCCCACTATTTCAAACACTGATTTTTGGTTCAGTTACCAGAAAAGACATACATGGGAATTAAAAAAAATTATAGAGCATTGCACAGGAAGTTCGAGTACTCAATCATTTCGTGTGTAGCACACGTAGTGATGAAACTAAATAATGTTTTGTAAACAATCTTCTGCAAAATGTATTTTTGCACACCCGTTTTCGCCATTTATTAGTTATATTTAATTTTAAGTTGTTTCACAATGAATAAAGTAGTGTAGTGTAGGCGAGATAACTGTGCACTCAAATTCACTGCACGCTGATCTATGTAAAAAAAGAATAAGCTAGTAAGGCACATGAACATTCTATTGTACTTGAACCACTTACTTTTGCTGCTTTCGCGTGCTCTTCCGAACTTGTAAAGATACATGCTTTCCATAGGGAAAATTCAATCGAACGGATGTTCCTAGTCATAAATCATGGCATTTCCCAGTCGGAAGCTCGGTCTTCTTATAAAGCTCTGAGCTCAATACTGGCAAATATGACCGGGAGTGCCCAGCATGTATTTTCGAGTTGGAAAAAAGCACACGAACGCACCATTAAAGTTATATTTTAAAAGGTCTTAAGACATATACATGCGCTGAACTCTCAGAGAAAAGAAAAAGTCAATATTTGAGAGTAAATTTAAGATCAATATTATATCATACGTAACAATTGAAGGTCAAGAAGATATGTGATACCTTTTTATAACGGAGTTCTAGACTCATTAAATTGCAGATTTTTTTTTCTTATGTGCTACATTTTTTCAAAGATATAATTTGTAGTTAAATTTTAGTTAACTAAAACCAGATGACGCAAAATTATTTTATATCAACTTGCTATGTATTCAAATGCCCATAGGCATGTTGAAAAATTATCAATTTACGAAGTGGATTTTTACATGAATGTGCATTACTTTGAACAACTATGTGCAGTGGCGTATCTGAGGGGATAGGGTTTAGTGGTTTAACATCCCCCCTACCTTAAATCACTCTTCGACAGAAACCCTAGATCCGCCCCATCCTGGATACGATCACAGAATATTACAATAATTATGAATCTATTTGCTGTATACTTGTTGTAAGTTGATCAAAAGAACTCTCTTATCTGAATTTATAGGTTTGTGAAGCTCAGTGATCCACATCCGTTCAGAGACTTTGCATGTCCGGAACTGCGAAGTTTCGTCATGTCCCACTGTGCCGGCCCCGCGGATGCTCTCAAATACGTGCCTCTTGTGACAGGACTCGCCTCCGCTCCAGAACTCTCTAGAATGGAGCTTGTACGGGTCCCATTTTTAGGTAAAACATGCTTTGTGGAAAGAATCTTCGACATGCTATTGTTTTTTAATGGTGTCATTCCTCCAGAGAGGTCGTAGCACGGGTCAAAGGTAGGCTTCATATCTTCACATGCCCTGTTCAGAAGATGCAGTAAAAATGCCATAGCTGCACTACTAGTGTGCCTCATGATTCCCTATCATATTTTGGTTTTGGATTAGTCAAATGCACAGTGCACTACAAATTCTTTGAACTACTATCAATCCTTTACTTTGTGTCAAGATAGGTCCACCCACTGTGTAAACATGCAATCTCAGAACTACACATTTTAAAACTTTGTCTAAAAATACAGTATAGTGTGAGCAAAGGTGTACCTATTCATCAATCAAAGTTGATAGAACCTCCCCTTCGTGTAGTTGCTGTTTTACACACCATATAATATCAGGCCATGGCACGTTGCCAAGCAAGTTTTTTGAGCAATAGAGTGAGCCCCTGATATTCAGTCTGCAGTTTGCAAACATTCAAGCATATAGAATCTTTATTTCAGCACAGTTGACACGTTAAGTCCATTATATAAGATTTGAGGGATTGTTTTATTATTTTTACAGCGTTAATTGACATTTGTTTACTTAATTCTAATTGTACAGCAATTGGAAAATGTATACAAGTTGCAACTGAACTCTTAAAGTAAAGGTACTTAATTTTCACTCCTTTGGTTTTTCTGTTCAACAGGTGGTTTGTTCCAGCATGTTGTGGAGGATCGCTGGAGGAGTTTAGGGTTTCGAAGTCTTGAGAAAATCACTTTTGGTGCTTGTAAACATGCTCTGGAGACTGACATTGGGTATTTGCTCATTGCAAGTTCTAACAGGTAAATTATTAACTTTATATCAAAATGATTTCATGTTTCTCGGACAGAGTAAAGACGACCTACCAAATTGTGGTTGTAAATATGTATTGTAACATCATTGCTCCCAGGAGTTGAAGCCACACGGCATCACACTGACCAAACGCCCACACTTGCTGGTCAGCCAGTGAGCGAGTGGTATATTTTTAATGCAAAGACCATAATTATACATGTATGTAATTGTTGCTGTAGATTGCACGAGCTGAGCTTGCAGCCATCGTTGACACGAGACAGCTTCTTCAGTTCCCTCATTTGGACAGACATTGACTTCCCCATGTTGGAGTCTATCAACCTCGGCCATGTTGACTCTTTCCCGGAACCGGGTGAGAAATATGACACTCAAATATGCATTTTGCAGTTGAATTGATTAATGTTGACCTTGCAAATGTCTAACATTGCTTTCCTCAACCGTGCCAAGTAATCTTCATTCCAGTATCCGACCAAGTATTCAAAGCCAACAAATCACTTATATTATTTTTTAGTTACTGGTAAATGGGTCCAACTTACAGGAGTTGCTCTTAAAATATACATGAACTTTGCACACTTGCAGATCCAGGTTTTTGGGAAAGGGGGTGGTGCATTTAAGGGGATTTCCTTAGTTTCTTATGCGCGATCGATGACAGACATTTCAATCACGCTATGAAAATGAAGTATTTTGGTGGCAAAGGGAAATGCGCACCCCCCTGCGCACCCTGGATCTGCGTATGTCGCATATTATAGACGTCAGAAAGTTAATCTCTGTTACCCTACAGGAAAATGGAGCAACGCTGATTTGTCGTCTGCCCATGGCCTGGCAGACATTGTGGAGATCCCGTCGATGATGACCGATATTGGGATGAATGCTGCTGGGCGGGTGTTTGAGACGTGTCGCAACCTGAGCATCTACAACGCACCGCACCTCCACCACCCCACCAGCTGGTTCTCACCAGGTAAGACTTCTGTGAAATAATTATATGATCAATTGACCAATTTCAAGTGACGTATGACGTGGTATGCGCACGCAGTTTGAACCCAGATACAATAGCTGTCTCACAAAACATTGTGTATGTTAGACATTTTGAAGATGGTATTATCGTGCTCTATGTTCATAATATATGTATCGTGACACACACAGAAATGATCGCATACTTCTCTAGTTTTCATGTATGATACTCACATATTATTTGGAATGGTATTCCATCAGCTTTAACCAGATTTATAACTTGTGTTTTTGCCTCAAACCCAAGCCAAGGAGCTAGATGTACTTACTTTTGATGTTTATAATGAACGTAAATTTGACGCACCATAGACTTTTCATTACGTTCTCTTGCCACACACTCGTGTGTAGCGGGTGAGGGCATGTAAGTCTAGTTCTATACATCAACCAAACGCCTATAATATTTCTTCATGTGTGTGTTGACACCTTTATATGGTATTGTTTACTGGTAAAGTATGTACTTTTGCATGCTGTAGTAGTATTATTACGTTTCATATTTCTTTTAACCCTCATATTGCTTCCAGACGTTTAACGTGCATACCCCCCTCCATTCCGCGACCGGGAAATTATTTCATGTAAAAAAAACGTCTTCGGTGGAATTTCAACATGCCAATTTGCGTATGTGCATAAAATCACATGTAGTTTCAGATTTTCACTATTAGGTGGTCATTTCACTTGATCTTTATGTTAAAAATTAATCTAAACTAACATCGGAAGCAATCGCCGATTCGAATTTGACAGGCCGGCAATAGATGTTATACTGCGTAGTATCACAACTTATACTAATCGTGGCAACATTTGGTTTCGGTTACAAACCAACCACAGCATAAGTCATGGTATTCTTATAATAACACACATTTACTTACAATATTTTGCTCCATAAACGCTTGCAAACATGACAATACTAAATGTCAGCCACTCATCTTTCATATTTGGGAAGTCCGATTGCAAATGTTAATCGTTTTGTAAGACATATTACTTCTCTGACGTCCACACTTGATCATTAGTTTGCCAATCGCCTCTTGTCATCCGGATTATAAGATATAATTAGATGAGGCACGGGAGACGAATAGTATTAAGATTTTTGAACAAAAATATGACAACCTGGTCAGCGCCATGACAGTTACTGTGTGCAGAAAACTAGGTCGGTGCTCATTGATTGGTCCAAATCACCACACAGCCTCAATCAAGCACGCAAGGTTATGTCAGATTCATAAAGGATCAAATGGCATTGAGGCTTGTTGTATGTTAGCCTAAATCTAATGTGTTTCACGGCGATTTGAGCTAAGAATACTGCGTTGACAAAGGTAAACTTACATGGGTTATTATGATCTTGAGAGTCTAGTTCTTAATTTTATTTCAGTTTCAATGTAAAGATGGTGAGAAGACGATTCCATCCATATATCACATGCCGTGGTTTATTGCAGACAAATAAGAGTATTTGAAGCTTCAAATTTGCAATCCAAAGTGCGTAGTATATCGGCAAATAAACATGCTTACAAATAAAATAGAAATATTATAATCTTCTTATTTCTCGGGGAAATTAACATGGAAATGTAGAGTTCAGGTGTTTGTTAAAACGTGAATATGAAACTTAACTCCCCGGTATTTTGACAGGAAATCACTCGTCAAACATGACTGTTTTTCAGTTTTGTGGCCGCTATATTGCGCCCACGACACTGGGGGGTAATAAAACGTGTCGCAATATTGCGACACAAGCACTGAGAGGGTTAAGTAAAAATTATTTGGAAAATTAGAATAAAAAAAACAACCACTTGCTGTACAGTATCAGTGTTTACAATGTTACATCAAACGTTCCCAGTCAGCGCTCTTGAATATTACCACTACTATGGCAAAAAAGAAGGGAAAATAAATGTCCCTGTAAATCTTTAATTTCAATAGTTGATGCGAATACTCCTGATATTTTGTAGACCAGATGTTATACCATGCATTCCCATTTAAAGGTAAGAAAATTAGTACATTTGTGGAGCAAAAATACTGGGTCGAAAGTCGGCAATTTCTCTCTATTTACTACGCACGGGAAGTGGATTGACATGTCAGATAAGTCTGTTATTTCAATTAAATTATTCCATTTACAACACGTATTTGAGAATAATGCTTAGATGCATAGAGACTTTCATGACTTTGTTATTGATACACCATGATTTGGGATAACATGGATGAGTATTTCTTACAGAGAATACACCTCAAAAGTCAGAGTTCTTGAATTGTTTTTTTTACATTAAATAAGGCGCCCCTCGCCACGTGTTCAATGTTGTGGGTCCAGAAAGCCCGCGCATCTTTAGACATGTGTTTGTGGTTTTACAAATACTGAAAGAGGTCAATAAGTCTAAGAAGACCAGTGTGGTTTCAGGCAAACACCTTAAAGAAGCTGCCATCTAAAATATGGTTTCTAACCTAGTTGTGGTAATAGTGTGGACATTGTGAGCTAGCCTGAACTGCTAGGCGATTTGGTTTATGTCCCTATTGGGGAAAGAAAAATCAGTGAGGAGTGCAAGAGTGAACTCTTCAGAAAGCATGCTCCAAATACATTATATAGCTGTGTGTATATAAGAATAACATTAGTGTTTACGTGTGATCATCTGTTACGTTTCAGGTTTGAACTGCTGGCGACGTCTGCAATATGTGCACATTCGTCGGTGCCATGCTGTCTGGCTCCAGGACTTCTGTCAGTTCATCGGCTCACTCCAGCGTCTAGAGTCTCTCTACATTGACGAGATGTTTAGAGAGCCACCTCGAGGATGTTCTAGGTAACGTATAAAGTGTATTAGTGCCATTCATATTGAATAACAAAATGTTAAGTAAAATCTGGACTTTGTAAATGTTTTTCATCAACATCTTTAGGCTCATGGTTTCAAATGTTGGTGAATCTTAAAAGTTCAAGAATCTTATTTGAAAAAGACCTCAATGTTGGACTAACTAAAATGGTAAAGAATTGAATTTTTAACTTGCTGATTGTTTACCCTTCAGAGTTGGCTTGAGTGCTGGCACCGGACTGGGAGTGTCGTCTGCTCTCGTCACCAACACAGGAAATGATGTCGCGCCCACAGCAGCAGCCAATCAGCAGCCAGCTAACAATGCAGCACCAAATGATGCAGCCAATCAGCAGTTGAATAACAATGTTGGCGCACAGCCAGCTGCTGCTAATGCAGCAGACGACAATTTAGTGGAGGAAGACGCAGCAAATCCTCAGAACGAACAAGAGGAACAGAACGAGTCTGAAGAGGATCAGGTCGTCGAACATGAACTTCAACCACCTAGCTATGAAGATGCAAAGAATTATCCGGAAAATGAAGATGACTTTTACGACGATAAACTTAGTGGTGAATCGAAGAGAACGTTTGGTGGGTTTTCCTCTGCGAATTGTCATTCTAGTGTGCCTCATGCATCGACGTGTAGGAAAAGCAGTGCAATGTCATGTTGCGAAGACATGCCAGGACCATCCGGCTGCAAAGCAAGCTGTGCCGAGTTTAGCAGGGGAAAAGAGCAATTTTCTTGTGGCTCCACGTCCGATGCGGGAATGGACTTTGATATTGTCGGTGGAGAGGATTCATCGAAAAACACCAAAGGTGCAGCTTGTGCGGAGCCTGCAGTAATAGCCAAGTGTTGTCATTGTGGATCTGTGGTGCAATCACCAAATCACACTGCCTCTAATGTGGAGAGCATTGACCCAGACATTAGTGCCACAATGTCCAAGTCTGGCTGCTCAAGTGTTATAGAAAACCTGCAGCCGTCAGGCAGCACAGAGAAAGGTTTTCAGAGAGTTAAAGGGAAAGGTAAAAGTCTACAAGGCAAGAAAAAGGGTATTGCGAAAAACTCGGCTCATAATCAGCAAGTCCATAAATCTTGTCAAGCGATTAGTGAGGAAATCAGAGAAGCTGCTAAAAAGGCAAAAGAAGACGGTGATGAATGTGCGGCGGACCTTTCAAATGGCATGAATTTATCAACCGCATCCTCAGCGGACCAATCACTAAACAGCTCAACTAGTTCTAACCAGTCAGAGAAATCAGGTAGTAGTAGTGGTGATCAACCAGAACCGAATAGCAAAGCAAGTCAGGTGGACACTAAAAAAGTGAGTCAAATGGATAAACGTCAGCAGAGAGAGGACGTAGAACAGTCACAAAATAGGCGTCAATTGCGCAGTGACACTCTGGCTCGGTCCAACACCCTGTGCCTGGCTGTGCCGGGTACGCCAAGTCTGCCCCCGGGTGCCATCCCCCAACTCAGGAGAAAACCACCCACAGTGGACAAGTGCACCAGCACCAGCGACCCAGTTATTGAAGACGACCATATTCCGGTGAGGTTTTTAGTTTTTGTTTTCGTTTGTTGAAAGAAAAGTACCAAGGATGATGTTGAATTATAAGGATAAAAATCACAGGCAAATCCAGGTTTTCAGAAAGAGGGTGGGTGCGTACCCAAAGGATCTCATGGGTTTCATACTGGCAATCAATACCAAAAAACAACATGAAAAAGAAACATTTTATTGATAAAAGTTGGGGCCCATGGATCTGCCTATGATAATTAAATTGAATATAGTTATGTTCAAAGTAAATCAGGGCAAAGCACCAATATTTTTGTGATGAATTAAAGTGATGATAACCAGCTTTTTTATTGCAATAATTTGTAAAAAAACCTAGAAATTTTCTTTCGTCAAAATGCACGTTAAATTTTCCAACATCTTATTTTTCTCTTGTAAAATACCAGCAATATATCTGTTCTTATAAAGGATGCACCATATACGCATGTATCTCTTCGAGATATTGTAGATTATTCCTTCTAAGCTGAAACCAAAATAACTGATCCTTATGATCATAGTACAATTGTCTGTTTATTATATACAGCAAATCCTCACTATCAAGTCACAAAGTCTAGTGAACCTCAGTCTGCGCATGGTGGGCGTGACAGACCTCGTCATAGAGGACTGTCCCAGGCTGCAAATCTTGTCAGGTAAATTTGGCACAAAGTGCAAATTCATTCATTTGAATCATGAGATGGATGCAGCAAATAATGGCCTCAGTCGCTGGCACTTATGTTATGGGGTCTGTACTATTAATGAACATGTATAAGTTCAAATAGACATAAGTGTATGAACATATAGATTGTCTAGAGTTCGTACTTGAATTCACCGAACCCACCTTTTGGCCCATAACTTCCTTAAATCAAACTGGATTTCTATAAAAGAGACATTGTTTCGTGCAGGCGAGGGTAATTAGAAATCCTGGCATAATATCTCTTATAATTGTGTACAAAGTACAATGATCAAATATATGCATATTTTACTAGTACTGTTTACATCCTGCAGTACTGGTACGTCATGACTCATACATATAATGTTGACGTAACTCACTTGCATAATATTTTCTTAAGAGGTCATGGGGCATATTGTCACATCCATTGTGTGTCTTGGCCTACAGAGAAATAGTTTATATGATCTTGAAAACTGCAATTTTTATGGTGGAAATAATACAGAGACAGACTATAGTAGCTGTTTTAACGTGACAAGTAGACTCATTTATGATCTTTGTTTTTGTCACATTTGTTCAATAACTCCTGTTATAATCTAAATATGTTGATTTGGCTTTTAAAATTCATGTTGCTGTAGGGTGGTCTAAAATGACTTCATCATAATCAAGAATGCATAATGATGACATCAGTTTCATTTGTAGTTTGTAGTTGTGTACTTATCAAGCCAAAGTTCCAAAGCTGCATGCTCCCTTTATTAATTAAACTGTTTTCACCGTGTTCTATTGACATTGGTATCAGGTTCGAACTGCCGTGTGCTGAAGAACGTGGTAATGAAGACGGCTCCGCGGCTGATCCGCACCTCGTTCCTGCAGTGCCCGCGGCTGCGGTGCGAGGACCTGGTGGACGAGCTGTGCATCCAGCCTCCCGAGAAGAACCGGCTGCTCTTTCTCAGGCCCATGTCCAGCAGCGTGAGTGTCCTGCTTCTGTGTCTGCCGCGTGTATTCTCAAGAAAACCCTCACTTCCTGTTTACGTGGTGACAACAATATCACGTGTGCCGTTTGACGTATTTTTTCTCCAAGCTTAAATATGTCGAACGTTGACTTTTCCCATGTTTGTTTGGTGATTTGTGAGTGTTCTAATGTGTCAGGGCCACTTGATGTAGTCAAATGGAAGCTTAGGGTTCTTATAACCTGTCTTCAGTTATGTCTATACCGTGGGGGAAGCTTGCTTGCCATAAAAAAGCGTGAGTGTGCTATTTCTGTGGCTTCCGTGTAGTGCATAGGGAGTTGGACTCGTGACCAGAAGGTCGTGGGTTTGATTGCCGGTCGGGTTTTGGTGGTGGGTGTTCAGCAAGCTCTTACGTAAATAGTAACACAGCTCCGTGGTGGTACCTAGATTTTAATTAGGTACAGGTCGTTGGGTTGAAAGAATGAGTGATTGTGTGTGTTATTAGCACTGCGCGCTGAATGTGAATGTGCTTATTTATAGTCACAATTCACAGTTTGTCCTGCTCTAGCGACTTTATATCTACACCAGGTGTGATGTAAATGTGGTGGTTTATAGTCGTCATCCAAGTCTAGGTCTCATGATTTTAGATTTTACACCAGGTCATTGGTACACTTTTTGATCAATTGATCATTTCTCACATACTTGCATCTGCAGCACTTTCAGCACACAATGATAATCACTCACAAAATCTTTTAACCCAATTTGGCTTGTACCTAATTAACATGTATGTGCCACGGAGCAGTGTGTTACTATTTATGGCAGTGTTTGAAACCCGCAGGAAAAAGTTCAGGTTCAGCAGGGCCCTTAACTTTAAATAGTTGGGGGCCCTGATCATAAGTTGAGGGCCCTGCTGTGCAATGTGTTTGAAATGATGGCAAAAGAAAGTGTTTGCTTTTAAAGAATTGCTCAACATCCAACGCCAGACCCAACCAGGAATCGAACCTACGAACTGGTCACAAGTCACACTCCCTATCCACTCAACCACAGAAGCACATCGTGAAGCGTAAACAGAAAAACTTTTTTTTTACCTGAGACCTGTGAGAGTTTGGCATAGCTAACAAATCTATTTTTACGTTGAATGTTTTATATAACAAATATGGCCATATGTACTAGACTTATTTGATATCCAGAATAGCCAAAAAAAACTCGCATATACCCGCCAAAAAATACCCAGGCGTTGGTCATTGTCAGCTTCATTGTCGGCTTTATAACTTACTCGGCCGATGTTCATTATCAAGCCGTGAGTTAGACAGATGGATTTGTTTGGAAGTATTAGTAACATAAGATCGTCATATCAAATGTAATACATATTGTTATGTAAAGTTTTGAACGTTTCGGCAGTGGGGCTTGTGATTGGTTGGATTTTGTGACAAACTTTCCCGAATGTTAGAGGCATTGTACATAATAATATGACGATGGGCGCTGGTACTATGTAGAAATATCCTGGTTTTTGTCCAACACAGATAAAATGCAGTCCATCCCATCACGGGCGCACCGTAAATGTTGCATGATTTGTTTTGCAGTACTCCGTATCCGAGCTGGAGAACTGTCTGCTGAGCAACCCGGAGTACAATTATCACCTGTGTATCATTCACGACTACAGCCCCGATCCCTCGGCGACGCTGTACAACCGACGCCGCGTGGCATCGTGGCTAGACCTGCTGGCTACTATTAACTTGTGAGACACATTTAGCTTACCGGTTAAAAAATATGATTTTTATTTATTTATAACAGAATAATACATGAAGTATACTCCATATAATGTAGCTTTTTTAAAGAAAAATATTAGATGTCTAGTATAAAAGACAGACGGTCTAGTAATTGATTCACCGTTGATTTTTTTTATTAAAATCCCGATGGTGTATACCAAGGTTTCACGGGTGTGGAAAATAAACTAGAAAGTAGGGGTCACAGGCCTTGCTCAGGATGTAAGGTCCCCTCAAAACGCACTTCACTTTGCTTTGAAGTCATGCAAATCACTTTGACGCTGAATGTACTGAGTACATATTTATTTGTTTATTATAATTGTTGGTTTTGCTCTCATATATGCTCTATAGTAATGTCCAGGTGATAAAAGGAAAATTTATTATCAAAGTTTGCGTATAGTAGTGCTTAAAATTGACTCTGGTACAGAAATGTGAATTAAAAAATTCTGTTCGTTGATTTTTTAATGAAAATATCACAGAGTGTACTGTACCAACCGCCTAACATGCGCGTCAAAGGAAATCAGGGGGTCACAGAACTTCTAAGCAAGTTATTTAACTTCAAACATTAGACTACACTGACAATTTTGCGCCTACACCCAATACACACACAGGCAGCTAATCAAAAATAGACATAAGTAAAGGATTAAATGTATAGTAATTAATCAATAGTTAAGAATGTTATTTAAAGAAGTTTTTTTTTTTCATTTTTTGAGGAAATTATTAGAAATATGTCAAAACATTAATGGATATGTTAATTTATAACATGCTTTTGTAAACGTAAATCTTCTACCACATTAGCCTACTCACGATATTCAACAAAGTAAAAGTTAATGGCCCATAATATTTACATTTATTCGTTATATAATATTTATTATCTAGGCTGTTTAATGTATTATTTAAATATAGTGTAGATGTTTTCTTCTTTCAAGCACATTGCCTACAATGATGATTACCATAACTGTACATTAAAGACATGCGCTCGTAATTGACCCACCAATAATTTTTCTTTCAAACTTCCCATGGTGTGTACCAAGGTATTTCTGGTGTGAAAAATAAACTAAAAAGTACAGGTCACCGGCCTCGCTGAGGAAATATGGTGTCTGCAAAATGCACATCACTTTGCCTTGAAGTCATACAAATAACGTTGACCGCATTAACATACTGACTGTATGTTTGTTTGTTTATTATGCTATTTGGGTAAGTTTTGTTCGTTTTGTTTAAATGTATATACTCTGTAGTAGTGTTCAGCTGAACCAATAAACATTTATTATCAAAGTGTGTGTATATAACCAATATAACAGCTAAAATATTTCTGATACTGTTTTTTCTCAATAATACTAAAAACTCACCCTATGGTACAAAAGTGTGAATAAAAAAATTCTGAATAATGTTTTTTAAATGAAAATGTCACACAGTGTATACGAATAATCACTTAATATGTGCAGTAAAATAAATCAGGGGGTCACCGGACTTCAAACCAAGTAATTGAACTTTAAAGAGTAGACTACACTGACAATTTTGTGTCTCCAACCACTTGCACACACGTACAGGTAAACAAAAGTTAACATAAATAATTAAATAAATGCACAGCAATTGATCAATGATTAAGAATGTTATATAGAGAAGAAAAGAAGTTCATTTTATTATTCCAGGAGATAATTATAATTATTTGAAAGCAGTAATGTATAGTACAAGGCAAGTCTACATTGTGCTTGTCCATATGTAAATCCTCTAGAACAGTGCACACCCATCCAATATATTTCCATGATTAACAATCGTAGATTAAACAATCATGTTTGAGGTGTCAAAATAAGGCTACTTACTTATATTTTATTAAGATAACCACAATTGTTTATTCATTAGAATTACATGATTATGAAATAACGTATGCACACAGAGGCGTAGGTGGTGATAATATGGGATTTAAAACATGTTTATTTACATTAGATTTTACTTGAAATTTTCTTTTTAGACTTTGGCACTGGGAAAGCAATCGTGCTCAATGTAGTGATGTTATTTGGTACTTGTTAAATTTGAATGATATATATTTAAGAAAAAAAACACGTACGATAAATATGTAAACAGGTCTACCCCCATAATCATCATAGCTATGTAACACAGTTAGAAGTTATTCCCAGTAAAATTTACCATTTTACCATTAATGTTTGATACCTGTATATAAAAAAGATTGTAGCTTTTGTCTTATTATATGCACATTGCACACGGAAATTGCATTATAACTTACTACATGTACACAACTCGCCATTGAGATTTACAGTTTTGCTGCTTGAAAACATTGTATTGTACGTTAATGAACCAGTTTTTCAATTAAGATAATAGCTTCAATGATAGGCTAATAAAATTGAAATTTGACAGTATGGTGAGCGCAGTGAAAGACAAAATATATCTCATTGAGATTCCCCACATTGACAGAATGAGTGATATTTAGCATTTCAGTGAACCAGTTTTCCAGTATCTACATTTAACAAAATTTGAAAATCAAGTTGTGGTGTCATAGTGAACAGTCATAGTGAACAAGGAAGGCCACAGCAGTCGTTGAAAGCCGGAGAAAGTTTTCTCCTTATTTTATCCAGTGAAATTGCAGTTTAAGTTAGTTTTATGATTATGATACCTGGAAAGACGAATCCACATAACTCTGCGTGTTGTCACCACAGTGAGCTGCTGCGTTTCATGGAGTTCCCAGAGGCTCACAGCTCCAACCACTGCGGGGATGATTCGTACCCCTGGGGCAGGCAGCTCCACAGGATGTATGGTATGTGCACCACCAGTATTTTTTTTGGCTGAAACAGTCTCCCAGTTTAAGGCATTAATAGTTACTCTTCAGCAGTACTAATAACTTTAAAAAGATACTAGTCTCGGTTGCCTTAATTGAACATTCTGCTGTACTTCAATACTTGTATAGGGTATGGGACCCCAAATATTATTATAGAATAGATCTCTATAGAAGTGGTCTTTATTGAACGTTCTCCTGTACTTCAATACTGGGCGTGGTTGTTGCAGGCCGGAACGCTAACGGCAGCAGGTGGGAGATGCTGACAGACGTGCCGTGGCTGCCGACGCTCGCTAGCGCGCCCGACCTGCCCAGCTCCAAGGTCGCGCCAGACGACACCAAACGTACGATAGTTTTCAATCAAATGTTAACTATTTGGTTTAACCCATACTCTACCAGTGATTTCATCGGCTTGACAGAAAAAAAACGCCCACGAATAAAATGTATTTGACAGTTTTAGCTTCGTGACAATCACTTTTCTGCAGCCTTCGAAAACAGGGACTTCTTTACATAAATATATGTAA
Source organism: Streblospio benedicti (assembly GCA_019095985.1). Lineage (NCBI taxonomy): Eukaryota > Metazoa > Annelida > Polychaeta > Spionida > Spionidae > Streblospio > Streblospio benedicti. The sequence continues at coordinate 20,413,194 of CM032660.1, read as the reverse complement.
TCACGGAGTCCCAATGTTTCCATGGTGGTGGAAAACCATACACAGAATGGTTTTCAATCTTCATGTAAACATTGGGAATCAGTGATCATGGCTTACACAAATTCTAAGCTTCACACACAAAAAAGTTCAATTCAAGCATCACATATTTTGTATGGAAATAGTCATTGTTTTTTATCTATTTTTTTTCCAGCTGGTTTATATTGTCCAAGAGCAAAAGGCCACACAAACACAGACGTGTGGTTGGAGCATCTTGCAGAAGACATTGCCGAGGCCAGGGAATCAGGATACAAAATATACAGCTACACTGCTGTGATTTATGTCAATATGTGTGACCTTGTTGGTGTTGCAGTTCCTGATATTTATGTTTAAGAGTTTCCCTCCAGTGACATGACGCAATGACATTATTGCAGAATAATTTTTAAAATCCTGCCTTTTATATGATTATATATCTTGATAGCTGTCACTAGATCAGTGTCACTGGCTTATTTTATACTGGTTAATAATAGTTTCCTCCATTTTGCTAGTTCTCCATTAATTTTCTTTTAGATTTAGAACATCTAAAATAAACAAAAATTGTTTAGAAAATATTGTACCAATATTTTTGAGTGCATTATTTTCTTTCAAACATATGTGATGTTTTGAACAAGTATCTATCTGTATCTGTAAGTTAATCTGCAGGGCTTTATCAGCATATGGGCAGATGGATGGGAGGACGCAACGCTACTCAGTCGCTCCTGTGCATGGCTTGTAGCCTGGCACGGAATGTGTCTACAGAACTGCAGTTGGCAGTGTCTGCCCGGGAGTATCTGAATGCTGTTCCATTCTGGAATTGTCCGTGGAAAGAAGGAGTTCCTGAATGTGTCTGTATTTGCTGTTAAATGTCTAAATTTGTGATGATGTGATGACCGTGTACGCTGGTCAGCTGGTAGGAGGATGTCATCAGCAGGGATGGCGACTCTCTTGTTCACTATTTGATGCATAAGTGCTAGACGGTGATTTTTCCAGCGGGCGGATAGTGTCTCCCATTGTAGCTGTCTAAACATGGCGGTAACACTGCTGTAGGTAGAGTAGTCGCTCATGGCAAATCGTGCTGCTCTATGTTGGACTTGCTCTAGTTTTGCAATGTTCTTCTTGGTGTGAGGGTCTCATACTTGGCAAGCGTACTCTAGCACAGAACGGGGCAGTGAAAAGTATACTAGTAAAAGTGGACTATCTTGGCCGTAAATCCAAATGGTCTATATTGAAATATTGTTAAATAATTTGTAGTATATTATCTTTTTTGCAAGCATGAGACATGTTGTTGGGAACAAATTTGTTATAAACTTGATTAGGCATTTTTGTTTTGACTGATTAAGTAGAGATTATATTTCCCGGTTATGTACAAGATATTTGGAAGTAAAGTTGAAGTTTTATTTCTTAGACATACTTTATTAGTTGGAAAATTTGTTATATATTTTTGTAGTCACATGATTAACCTATCAACTAGGTAATTTTGTTAAAATGGTCTTTTTTAGATTTTGTCATTCTCCATTTGGTGCTTTAGGTTCATTTGTTCTCTCTTAAATTTCATTAAATATATTCTTATTGATAGTTCCAACTATGGATAGCTGATTTCCTTATGAAGTGTGTTATTCGTTAAAGCAAAAAAGTACTTCAACTGAGGGAATCAATAACAATGATTGAAGTGATTTACTCAGATAAAGCGTGTACTTGTAAAACTATAATTTATTTACTGCAATAATTATATATATGTTATTTTCTTTGTCGGTTTGTTCCTGTTAACTTTATGAATTATGTTAAAATGTAGTGATAACATTTATACGTAACACCCCATTTACTGTTAAAAAACGAATCGGTGTTTGTAAAGATTTACAAAAAACTGTTTGAAATAATAGATTTTTTATATTTGCTACATGTGTAGTGTACGGCTAAATATTTTTGGGATTCTAGTAGATGGTTGACAAAATTACTCTTTCTGTCATCTGTTTTTGCTTTGTATGTATTGAAAATATGTACAATAGACAACTTTCCATGGGTCCTAGGGCCTAAAATTCAAATTCGCGTTACATAATGTTCAGTTTCACTTAATGCAGGTTACATTGAAATTGCAAATTTCACATACATGTACCGTATTCATTCTAATAAGCGTACCTACCCTATTAAGCGTAACCCCCCCCTGTTTAGACAGATTAAATTAAACAAATCTTGCTTTGCAGGTGAAGATTTCATTTACCGGGCACCATATTGTAAGACATACATGCCTGTAATGTACGAATAACCACGTAACTATGCTGGGCGTGTTGTGAAAAATTGTTAGTGGTTCATGCATTTTGACTTTTATCATTCGAATGCGTGGTTATTTCGTGTGCTTATTAACATCTCTTGTGTTTTTGGTTGAAATTTGTTTTTTGTAAGCACACTGTGTGCTTATTAGAACGAAGATGGTACTTTAAAAGCATATCTGTTTTAAAAAACAAACTTGTGAAGTAAAGAATTGCTAATATACTTTATTACAGACAGGTTTTACAGTAATAAATGTGACATGAAAAGTATTTTTTTGAACTTCCATCTTTAAAGCATGTACTTTTTAAGGATTAATTATCTCACGGTTACATATATTAAGCAAGTTTAAAAAAATCAATTTAAATGTGGTGATTGTGTACGTTTTCCCAATAAGATATGATTACTTGAATAGATATATATCAAACTTTTTGACTTATTATTGTAAGTATCCATTGGTAGTTGGGTACGTAGGAACAAGAGTATCTTTTACCACAATAAAAGGCCAGAGATTTCAATGCAATGTGTATAGTTTATAGCAAGTCATTTAGAGTTCATTTACATATAATTGTGTACAGAAAGCTGTGTGGTTTATTTTGTTTTTGAATTAAATAAATTGCTACCAATTGTGAAGTCATTTTATCATTGACTACAAACCCATCTGATCGTATTTCACCAATACATTTCAAGAAGCATTACGAAATTTTATGCTAATATGCATATCTTTTTAAATCAGTGCATGTCTTCTAAAACTTCAATGCATTCACAGTTTGAAATATAAACTTTTCTTTTGTCATAGATGATTATAAGATTGTGTATACATGTAATTTCATGCAAATATTTTTAAACGAGTTTTTAATTTGAAATAAAAATCAAAGAGTGCTTGATAAGTCTATTTTGTACTACCACCAATTTTACTCAATTACCTTTTGCTCATAAAACTTTCCCCCTTTTCCTAAGCTATTCAAAAAAGTAATGGAAATGATAAGGTTGAGAGTAAAAATGCCTCACCTACCTAAAAAGTTATGCCTTTCTAAGTAACTTGGCAGATGTGTGCACTTGCAAGTATTATTGGTGAACATAATACCCTCACAAAAGGTAGTCTTAATCAACTAAGCTGTGATGATCGGCTGATGATGTGTAAGTTCCATGGGCCTTAGCTTCGTGAGGAGGGAGGGAATATTCTTTTATGAAAATAGAAAAGGGTATTAATTGAAATACAGAAACACCCAATGGAAGCCAGGGCATACGATTGAGACTACTGTAGTTTATATCTCCCTCCACGAAGACTCGCTCTCTCACGATGCTAAGGCCCATGGTAAATTCATTTGTCTTCACAGCACACTCCACATACAGTGATTTATTTCCTTTCTTAATCTGCAATGTATTTTTCATATGTGTGCAATAAACAAAACACAAAATTAAAAAAAGGGATATTTGTTCATCCTCGTTCTGCTCATATTTTTGAGGGAGTTGACCTGGAGGTCAAGAGATTCACTTGCAAATGTACACAAGAACCTCGACACGGGGCCCTGAGATGTGAGTGCTCAGAAACCGCAATCAGCTAGTGGACAAGATCTGCCCACTAACGAATGCCACTAAATTTCTCAAATGTAGCTGTTGTTTTTGCTAAACTTCCAATTGTAAAAAAACAACATTGGATATAGATGAGGTAGTGTTGATGTTTGAAAACCGGGACAAAACAAAGACTTCACAATCGAATGCGGTATTAATACAAAAACCCAGTGGCGGAGAGATTGTTCTGTATGATAAAACTATGATTGGTTAAGATTGGGTTGTTAACAGATGTATATGGAAGCAACATGCACGACGCAGGTTTAAATTCACTGAAGCTGGGAAAGAAGTACTATTTATCTTCACAACATGTGTAATGATGCAAGGCGGTACAACATTAAGCAATTCTTCAAAACATGCACATTACATGGTTGCTGAATTACTTTATAGACCCTCTCCACAGGAAAACCATGTAAAAAGCAAATTTAGTGTCAACAGAATTCCAAAACACTTGACTGTCTGAAAAAGGTTACTCTACTCACCCATTTGTCTAGCGTTGCAACTTGAAGCTCAATATTAGGGTGTCCAGAAATTTGGCTTTTTCATCGTACAGTTTAGCACATTTGGGTTTCCATTAGGTTGGTGGCCAATAACAACATGACAAAATTTCAGATTCCTGAATTGATGTCTTCATTTGTGCAAATCCGCCCCAAAATTTTGAAATTTTGCTCCAAAACGCTAAAATCTACGATTTTCGAAAAATATTGAATATATATTAAAGATAGTTTTGTACACTACAATTTTGTTTTCACATATTAAGCATATCCTTTATAAATATTTCATTCACTGTTGGGGTCCTGTGCAACTATTTACTGAAATCTTGTGGTTTAAATCAATAAAAATAAAACTTAGAATTTGGTTAGAAAATCTTTAATTGTAATGATTAAATCATAACATTATTGATATAATAACAATTTATCAATGTCCTTAAAACTGAATGAAATCATCTATTGCATCCATCTGAGCTTTAGTCATGTTCTTGAAGTCAATCAACTGACGATGATGGTTGATCACCATCATGACACAGTCCAGCCTCTCAGGGTCCTTCCCGTAGTTTATGAACTCTGTCACATTCTTCAGGGATCTTTCTGCACAGTCATTCACAACTTTATGTTTATCCACACTGTCTTTGAATATGTTGAAGGCAGGCACAGCTGACCATTCTGTTGCTGCATCCAATCTGCATTAATGTTTAGCAGCTCAAACATCAACCAAGGTCTTGGCCCAACAAACTCTTGAAGACCTACGTCTCCTTCAAGAGATGGCTGACGAGCCAATGTTGGAATCTTCATATCTGGCGTTTTCGGTATAAAGTCCTGAGGTCATTCAGCTACAATAATTTTCTTTACAATCCCTGCCTTAGTAGTGGCTGCTCTGTGTACGTCGCATAGGACAAGTACCACAAGTTCTTCAGAGAGGTACCAAAGATGCCTCTTTATGGAAGTTGCTATCCACTGCACGAGTGCTGGATCGCAAAATGCATTATGTCTAGTCATCAAATAGGCCCCAAGGGCCAAACAAAGGATAAATCCTCTGATTTATTGAGAGAGTGAAAGTGATGATTGCCATCAAACAATGAATTTACACCTCATCATCATTTGTATAACAACAAATTTCAACTTTCATTTCTTCTGTCAATGTGACATCCACTATTTTCATAATACTTATTCATATTTTTCAATCTGGTTTTCGTACATCCTTTTCCACTGACATGGCATTTTAACATATCTGTCGGACAATCTAATGATGATCGGTCACTTGCTGAGTGCATCGCTCCCTTTGTGTTCTTAGTGTATGCCAAGTTTTTTCTTCAAGCCATGTTGCCTGTAGCTGCACCACGTCTTGACATGGACTTCTGGACTGATGTCCACCACTTCCATGTAGTCTTTTGCAGTTTCTCTTTGATGTTATATTGCATATTATGCAACATGGAAAATATGGTGACTCAAATTGCCTTTCTGCTGAGTTTAAAAATCGTTTTAGGAACGCGATCCAGCACTCGTGCAGGGTGTAGCAACTTCCAAAAAGAGGCATCTCCGGTACCTCTCTGAAGAACTTGTGGTACTTGTCCTATGTGACGTACACACAACAGCCGCTACTAAGGCAGGGATTGTAAAGGAAATGATCGCAGCTAGACGACCTCAGCCTCAGGAACTTTATACCAAAAAGGCCAGATATGAAGATTCCAACGTTGGCTCGTCAGCCACCTCTTGAAGGAGACGTAGGTCTTCAAGAGTTTGTTGGGCCAAGATCTTGGTAGTCAACTCCTCACATCAAAGCAATGCAGATCTGTGCTCTAGCGCCTTTGATTTTGGTATTGAATTAAAATACTGACCAGTGGTGTGCTGTTCCTTTTGTTAAAGCGAACTTCAATTGAAGTGACACCTCTTGCACAGGTTAAAAGACAAAAATGGAATTGGTATTGCAGTTGGAATTGACAAAACGCAATTGACCCCATACCTGGTTCGAAGTTTTATTTGTCAAATCATTTGAATATTTGCATGCTATAATTGTAAGTGTATGTATATATTTTTGATCTATGTATGAACCATTAGTCTGAAAGATACAAGACAAAAAATGCAGCTATCAATGTCCCTTTAATAAACTATCCCATAGTAGTGCCACTGGCCACTATTGGTATTGGGAATGGACAAAGCAATGTTTACGTCCTCTCTAGTGGGTGCCACAATGACACAGTGACCCTTGACCCCGTGTGTGGTGAAGGTGAAGTAGAAGGACACGCAGCCGATGGTGCGGCCACAGTGACGGCCACACTCCAGCACGGAGACATCAAGCAGGCGTGAGTGCAGCAAGAAGGGCTTCACGGAGAGGCCCGATTTCACCTGGGTGTACGGAAGGCGCTTAACATCTAAAGAAAAGAAAGCAAATATATACATTTGTATCGATATTAGAGGATTCTTTCACCAAGTCTAATGGGCTATATAACATAACCTCTGCCGGGATTCGAACTCTTTCCAATATATCTATGTATGGCATTTGTACTTGGCCACATTGCAAATAGAAAGCTGCTATAACTTGCATCTAACATTGTCACTGATTATGAGATACAGATCGCAATCTTCACATACAGCTTTTTGTAAAACCAGACCAAATGAAAGCCAATAAAAGTAGACTAATCTGGGGTACCTGAGCTTATCCCATCACAGTGGTCGAGCACTTGATCCATTGTGGCACTAGTCCAAACCTGACCATTACAGTTAGTTGTAGACCAGTGTGAAACCCTGGTGCCATTAAGATAAATCTGAAATAGGTCTATCATGTCAAAGTTTGCCTAAAATAAGAAATATATGAAATCTAGTCTCTGAAAAAGCTAAGTTTTCCAAGTTCCTGTTCTATCATATCTTGAAGTCATTTTGTCTTTGTTTTTTTCGCTTTTCAAAATCCTATACCTCGTATCAAATAAAGGATGCTGTTTGATATAGTAAACCGCACTTACCCATTTGATCCAGGAGTTGTGACAATGACATAGGTCCACAGAGTTTTCAACTAGCAGCTCAAAATCTGGCTGTACCGGTCTCAGCGGTGGGATGTAAGAGATTTTCGTATTCCTGATGTTTAAGTAGGTCAGCTTGGGTAGGTCATCTGAAATGTGTTTTAGCCCAAAGACTCATATACTCACTTTTCATGGACATGTGACCACAGATTCTTGTATGAGTCGCATATGCACCGTTCGAAGCCAGCCTGTACTTATAACCAATATTGCGGCCATTTACGCGTAACCAAAATGACCATGGTGCTTGTCGATTTAAATATTTGTAAGGCTCGTCATTATCAATCACTGTGTACTACATGCCACTGTAAAGCTGTGGTGATGTATTTTGCTTGTTACATCCAATAGCTTGTTCTAAGATTTATAGAAATCCAGTATTTTCTATGTAAGCAACCATTCTTTTTAAACATGGATGTTACACGTTAAGTCCTGCTCTGGCTACACGTAATGGCTATCCTTTGTACATGTGGCAGTGTAGAATGGCTGAAGCAAACTGCGCAATGATGGTTAGTGTACAGGCAGCTATTTTGGTCACAAGTATAGGTCTGTTCGGGTGGTGATGTGAATGATAAGATTATTAAAAATCATATTGTAATGATCACTATCACTATGACCATATAGCATATGTTGAACTATATGATGAATGAATAGCGGACATGTACATTTAGTGATCAGGTCTATGTAACGCCCAGCTTACATACTTGGTCAGTTATCATCTCAACCCGGAGGTTGTGGGTTCAAATCCCACATGCAGATGAAATTTTGTTAGGTCTATTAGCATTTTTTGTATGGAGAAGGTTGAAAATATTTTAGAATTGTATACTATATAACCTGCAAACGATGTAACCCCTTTAGGAGACCACCTCAACAATAGGAATATTTCTCCAGCTCCAAACGTCATAGAGACCACTGCAAACCTCTTAAAAGAGACCACTTCTCTATTTTCACCACTTGTGGCCATATTACAAGTGGCTTGGTTTAATATACTGTTCGAATGTTCTGACAGCAAGCCCATGGAGTAACATTTACCAACATAACTAAATGGTAATGAATATAAAAATAAAAATCATAGGTATGAAACGCTATTTTTTTGCCAGATCAACATTGTAATTTTTATCCTTCTGATTGTTTTTGTCCAGTTGATTTTTGTAATGAGGTATATATTATTCTGATTGATTTACATAATAGTGAACACTGACATGAAAATGACATTTTTTCAGTCTCTGTGAGAGTCAGACCATTTAAACAAAATAAATGTAGTAATTGCTGTGCCGCATCCATTGATTATAAACAAATTTAATAATAATTAAGATGAGATGCAATATTAAAATTTTCAATAATTTTAACAAATTTTCGGCATGTACTGCCTTCATCAAGTTATAAATGAAAACAAATTCAGTACATGCTGAAAATTTGTTAAAATTATTGAAAATTTTAATATTGCATCTCATCTTAATTATTATTAAATTCATTTAAACAAGCCTAATAAATAGAAGATTAGGTAGGCCCACCATGATTAGAACAGCAATATTTTCAGTCATTCAAGTGACACAGCAATATGTATGCAAATAAAAAAAATATAAACAAACTTTGCTATTGTAATCATGGGCATGGAACCTAATCTAATCCCCAAAATTAGGAATGTTCAAAATGTCTGACTGAAACAATGCATTTTCATGTTCATAAGTGTTCACTATTATGTAAACCATTCAGAAGAACAAACATTGCAATGTAGATCTGACAAAAAATAGCGATTCATTGCTATAATTCTTATTTTGATATTCAAGACCATTTTTAGTTATTATAGAAAATGTTTCTCCATGAACTTGCTGTTAGCGCATTACCTTCCTCTGCTCTATTACAGTGTATTTGATACAAGCTAGTGTAAATGTGTTCTATGGTTGGTATGGTTCTGACTGGCAGGTTGATGCTTTCATATAATTCAAGCAGAATATCCATTTCATTTTATGTTACTTTTTAAAAGCTTGAATATGTCCAATCATACAATTCAAATTTACGAATTACGTAGTGGTTATAGTATCGCCATCCAACCAAAGGTGAGGTCGTCACATCAGTGTGTTGTGTACTAAATTTGATGAATATAACTAGCGCAGTAGTTTGGGATGAGTATGGCTAATTCCAAAGTACTGCATTATTAATATATATCTTAAAATCTACTATTCAAATGACTAACCTGTGATGTGTGGGAAAGTCGTCAGTGCATCGTTATTATTCAAGTAGATCCGTTCAAGTTTAGGGAGCAGCCAAAATTCTGGTAATACCTAGAGAAAACACAGATTGATATAACATTTGCAATTTTGCAAAATTAAAAACAAATCAAGCCTTGCGTACCCACATGATTGCTTTTGTAATGCTTTCAGTTTTGTTTTACATGTATAATTGTAAGTCTAAAAAAAGGAAAGAAAAAAAATCTCTGTACCTTGAGTTTATTGTATTGAATAAGTAGCCACTTCAAGTTTGAAAGTTGAATGAGAGCATCAGTCTGGATATATTCGATCTTATTGTGCGTTAATCCAAGCCTATTGAGAGTATCACCGCAGCCACTGAAGTCGGGGAAGGTCGTTAGTTCATTGTAGTTTAGACGAATGATATCTAACTTGGTGAATAACCCCGAAACTTTTGGGTCAATATTTGAAATGAGGTTGTCCGGAGCTTCTAAAATTGTCATTGCATTCTTCATTGGTAACAGTTTTGTGATGTCAGTCAATTGGTTATGTTGCACATTAACAAAGACAACAGTGGTAGCTGTTATGTCAGGGATATCTTTCAACCTACAATGTATAATGCATGCTGTATTTGTATTGTCACAAAAATCATGCTTGCATAGTACATACTGTACATAAGTGACATAGCATCCCCTATCTGACTCCCTAAAGGATACCAAGATGATCTGTAGTGCGGAAGGTATGAACACGCAAACACAACAAGTAGCAAGTACATACGACTACATGCAACCACGATTTAACATGCTCAGTCGTAGAATATGAAGTCTATAACATCAGGGATATTGATTGAATGTTGGTCATTGGAGCATCTGCACCACAATAACTTTGCCCGACAAGACATCTTGTCGTATTTTATAGTTTTTAGTGTTTCAAAGACACTGATGATTATTAAGGAACTTTGTGTGATGCTTTTCTAAATTTTGTAGATGAAAATGGTTTTTAGTTTGATTGAAAAGGATTCTTGAGAATCGAAAATATTTTCCAAATTGATAAAATAAATTACTAAAATAAATGTAAAATATTGTGTTTAGAATCGTGTAAAACAAGCACAGCAACAGACATTTAAATAGAATGCTTTTAACATTAAATTTACAGGTTTCATGAAAATAACCCCTCATCCAAACAGTCAGTTTTATATGGACCACCTATCCATGCTTAAACCCGGAAGTGCATGAAAATTCAGGTTCAGTCATGTGAAATGTTCTTCTAACATTCTTTTTGTTGAAGCCATTGATTCTGCATTAAGGGCAACAACCTTTATATGAGCAGATCCAGTTCACCTTCATGGATTTTGAAGAAAATGTGTCACGTCAATGGACAGATACCGAGGGTTATTTCAAGAGCCGGTCACACACAATATTACATCCACATCACGCCCAAGAAGTTATGAAAATCTGGTGAATGTGGTTGTCGGTGGTCATTTTTGCTCAATTTAGACTTGGACGTGATTTTGCATGCGGTGCAGCAGTCGGTGGCAGTTCCATGACTGAAACACATCTATACACTGCTATATGTATAACACGTCCCAGCTACTTCTAACCAATCCATTAAATACTTGCCAAGCCGTGGGGCTTACCTGACGGCGTGGCACCGAATATTGAAAAAAGTGAAAAAAAGTGTGTGGGGCTGTAAAAAGGTCATGCCGCTGGCGTTATTTCTTCGTGCCACGTCTGGATTAAAACCACCCCTGCCCCCCTGGATTTGCTACTCCTGCGGCACGAAATTGCACCGTCAGCGGCACGAAAAAATGGCCCGGTGACGTCGATTGCGTCCCACGGCATGAAATACGCCAACGGTACGCAGCCTCAGATCTGTGACGTGAAGTATGTCTGCGGTGTCATGCTTTACCATTATTCGTGCCGTCAGCGACTTCAACCACACCGCCGCGGCATGACATGCCGTGCGCGTCTTAGGAGCACGCCGTGGGCGGCGCCCAATTTAACATGGGGAAACATAGCATCGTACCGCTGACAGTTCATAACGGTGCTGGTGCAGCGTGAAATGGTATAAAACGACGCCGTCAACGGCACCGTTTTACCCCAACTGTGTTGCGCATGGCACGAAAATCACCCAAATTTCTCGCCAATTTTGAGCTTACAGTTTCGATACCCATACCATTGTGTGCAATAAACAAGAAAAGGTCAGCTTGTCTTGAAGTCATTCAGTCAACAACACATACCACACAGCAGTGAACACACCTCGGCGACATCAAAGAGAATTTCGATCAATACCGATCGATAATCCCCGTGCCGGACGGCATGGGCTTCGACGGCACCGTGCGACTTCTACGGGGAAGTGGCAGGAAAAAGTGGCGCGGCTTGGACGCGGTACAGCCACTGCGCCAAAATATGGCCATTTCGTACTGCGCGGTGCCAGTATAATCAATTTCCGTGGTGTTTGCTTCTATGCGGTGCGGGCCACCCCGGGCACCAAATTTCAAACAAAAATGCTATTTTTAGTAACAAATCCACGACGGCGTGCGGTACGGACCTGTATGTAATGGGGGGGGGGGGGAAAATCAATCCTGTAATTCGTGTACAGCCTGAATGTAGCCACAGGAGCACCTGTTGTTTTATCTGTGTCTTGCCAGTTCAAAACTGATTCCGCGTCCAACCATGGACGGTTGATGGATAAACACACACAATATAAAGACGTGCATCAGACGTGACACATAAGTGACAAACCGTGCTCCAGCAGTGTTTATAATACAAGGGACGCAACAAGACGTGGCTAAAACAACAGGCGCTACGTCGCTACATTCACGTTTTCCACAAATAAAAGCACAATGTGCGGCAAACTGGCATTGATTTGTTGTTACACGTGGTTGGGACGTGGTTGGCAGTGCATAGACAGTACTTCAGCAGTGGAACCACCGCTGACTTGCTTCATCTGCTTCATCACGTGCAAAGCACTTCCAAGTCTAAATTGATTTTCTTAACTTTGTGGACGTGATGTGGACGTAATATTGTGTGTGACCGGCCCTTAATACACTACAGACACCTGAGATAGTTTAACAAGTTGGGAGATTTTTGACACTGGAAATAACGTGTACAGTGAAAGAGATTCCTCTATCTATTAGATCAATGATGAAGCTATTTACATGTAGGCATACTTTCATGTAGACATACTTGCTTTAAAAAGCATTATTATTTATGCACATAATTTCTTTGCAATATAAAATACCTGTTGTAATGTATGAATAAACGTTGCAATCTGGGCATATAAACATGCCTGTCTGGAAAAACCTCAAGTTGGTTGTGTCTTAAATCCACATATTTAAGGTTTACCAATGGTTCAATAAGATCTCCACTGGCGTGGGTGATCATAGGGTTGTATGTAATCTTCAAATTCTGCAGCGTTGATGAGAGATGAGTGACATTCTGCAAAACAATATTCAGCAAGTGCACTGTGGGAAAAAGATGTAGACGATATCATTTAATTGCATATCTGATAATTGCATATATTGCTTAATTGCATAAAGACTGTAAAGGAGGAAGTAGTGATTGCATTAATTACCATCTTGGAAGAATAGATAGAGTACGGACATGAAATTTGTTTAGGAATAAAGTTAAAATTTGTTATCAAAAGTTGTAATGAATATTTCTGTGATTAAAGACCATAATATTCAAAACATTTTGAAAACAAAAAAATTATAGAATTTTTTTTCAATAGTACATGTAGTATTTACTCACCAGGTATGTCAATATAGACCAAATAAACTGCATATTTTGATAACAAAAATTTACAATTATTAAACATAACCATTCAATTGTTCTGTTGTAAAATGAAAATTCTACATATTAAGATAAAATATCAGTGACACAGCTGATCAGTCAAAATTTATAAGATAATTCAGGATGAAATTTGAAGTTTTTTTTAATGGTGTGAAGTGTCTGTGAGGAAGGGCACTGATAATACAAAATATTCCTTCATCCTGGCTAATGGGGGCCATCATCAATAAATATTTGCGCTCTGTTCTCATAGCCCCTGATTTAATATCACTTATTCCTTTTTATGATTGAAAAAATAATGATCACACCTATTAATAAGAAATAACCCTTTACCAATTAAGTTGGACAATTTTTTAAGTTTACTGATTCTATACAAATGCATACATTTTAACCTGCTACAGTAATAATCATATTATATGGACTGTCATACTTAAATCAAAGGTCTTGTCGCCAAATCCTAGCTCATCACGATCCTTTTAACTTTGTAGATTCAGACTGTGTGTAATAAATGGTTTGCAATAAGTTTTGGGTTTGCAGTTTAGTGAGTTGGCACACCCAGGCAAAGTCTCAATCTCCAAAGACTCGGAGAAGCTGATTATTCAAAATTTGTTATCAAATGTGAATGTGACAATTTTTTAAGTTGAATATTCTATTAGAATTATGTACAACGGACCTTGGTACAAAGCTTGCTGAAACATTAATATGCACGAGAATATGTATTGCAAGACAAAACAAAAATATTTTGTGACCCCTTCCCTGTCAGATGACAATAAGGGAACTATCATAAATAACGATACTGGGGGGGGTCGTCCATTTTTTTGGGGCTCAAAGAAAAAGTTAACCGGCCCCCCCCCATCAACATTTTAAAAAGTTGAGTGACCCCCCCACCCACTAAAGAAAAAGTCCTCTATTTAGTCATTGCATTGCTAAAAGAAAATATTTGAAGAAAAATATACCGCAGCGCGATAAAAAAGTTCAGCGACCCCCCAAAAGGAATCAGAAAAGCTAGACGACCCCTCCACTTTTTTTGGACGACTCTCCCCCCCCACCCGGTATCATTATTATATTTATGATCGTGCTCTAAGGAGCGAATATTTTTGTGGCCCCCTATCTGTCGAAATGGTGGCTGCTTCCAAAAAAGTATAAAAGTAATGCAAACATTATTTTTATAAATATGATTAGAAAAGAAATCAGTCGAAATTGCATTTGATGATTAAAAGTTTCAATACTCACAGGAAATGTTTGTAGACTGCAATTTTTCAAGTCCAAAGTGACCAATGAGGTAAACCTGCGTAGTTCAACATCAACATCAACATGACTAAAATTGCAATGTTGCATAGCAAGTTCTGTAACTTCATCTTGTAAAATATCATCAAAATCACAAGAGTTGTAGACGGTTAAACAGTTTACATAATTTTCCATGTATGTACTCATAACTAGCAAAACTGCCCGGTGTACCGTATTCACCGACATTCTGCATGGTCATGACAAGTTCATTTTCAGTCCTTGCTTTTATGTGATTTTGAGCCGGATTTTTTTTCCAAAGGCAAAAAGTGATTATAAGTAATACACACATTCTAGGTAAATAAACGATAATGGTGCATCCATTACATGCATTAATGTGCTATGCCTAATACAATGTCAATATTGAATGAGTGACTTAGACTATAATGAACAATAGAATGTTATTAGGGGGCTACCATTTAGCATGGCCCTTGGAGGGTATGAGGGTATAAAAACTAGTGTGTGTGTGTGTGTGTAGGGGGGGGGTAAAAACTCAACGTGATTTAAAGCGGCAAGTGATTAGTGAAATTTGGGGTGCAATATATATGGGTTACGTCACCCGAAATCGGCCCCTGTAGTGAAAAATACAATATATTATTTTTTATTCAAATAACATGGATTTATACAGTAAATTGAATCATAATATGTCAACAACAGTCCTTCACAATGATCATGATATATTTCCATAAAGACCTTTCCTTGTAATACGGTCACAACTCAACAACAACACACATTCTGTAAGGTTCGTGTCATGCAGAGCTGAACTTGCCTTCCAGTTTTCGGCCCTAGCAATTAAGTGTTACTTTATGACCTTCCTACAATTTACTAAAATCTATGTGATTGGTATTACTATAAGATACTAGTACTGTTTGTATCTGTGCCTGGGATTTGTGCCTTGTATCAGTTTGAGGTGGTTTTGTGAAGGTTTCAAACATAATCACGAGGTTCCGGTTCGAAAATGTAGAGGGGCCGATTACTGTAACCGTGTGTGTGTGGGGGGGGGGGTCTAAAATCATAGATAAAACAATTTTGTCCATAACTGTGTTTTCTTTTTAAAATAATATTTCGCCAATATAACTATCTATGGGTCTTGTTGTAAGTTTAATACATACAAGAGGATTTCACTGAGTTTGTTTGCATTTGGTTTCTATGACATAATTTCAGTTTTCGGCCTTTAAGGGGCCAAAAACTGATTAAGTTACCCTATACAGTTCAATCTCCTTTTAAAGAAGTTATTGATATCAAAGCAAGAAATCACTCAAGCGTTTATTATTTATGACACATACTTTTATGTCATTCAG
>CM032660.1:20385596-20397166 GCA_019095985.1 Streblospio benedicti | reverse complement strand
GAGGCTTATATTTTATAAAAATAGTGGTTCTTCTGTATTTGTCTTGAAAACGTGGTTCTTCCAAAAGATCCCTACTGGCATTTGTTTGACGGGAGGGTACATAAAATTTCCCGAAATTCTGATTGGCTGAGAGGGTGTGAAAACAAATTTCAGAAAAAATTGCATGTTTAGACAAGGGGTTATTTTCAATAACTTGTGAATCTCCATCTCTCTCAAATTGTTCTTTCTCATCTCCAACTTATTTTTCAGTCAAAAATTTTCCTTTCCTAAATCCTGCTTAGACCCCCCCCACACACACACTATATTACTACATTGTTTTCATGTTGGTTGCAATGCAACCAGCAGTATATAGCTTTTGACATCACTTATTCACTTCCAGATATGCCACATTTGAGGTTACATATTACGATTATACAATTATGCAGCGGCTTACAGAATTATGAGGTGAGTAATAGTAATTGATTGCATTATCTAGGTACATGTAGTCCCGGGTATGTAGTGTAGTGTTAATTGCAGCATTGGTGAAATGTACACAATTTTTCTATTAACTCCATTAGTTCTGTGTGCTCAGATTTTTAGTTGTTTTTTTGTCCTTGATGTAATAGCCATATGATAATATCAAAGAATAGTCCAATTTTTGGTAACTACATTTTTAATCGTCTATATGTTCCAATATTAATATTTGCGCCTGTCAGTGATCAAGCAAGTGATTGACAGGAGTGGGCAGTGATAGTAGGAACGGCTAGAATACAAGAAGCATGCACATCTGAAATGCCTTATAATTAACAAGTTAATACAATCCAAGGTGCATGTTATCTGCTCCGTACCTGTTTTGAGGAGGGGTGTTGGCAGAAATGGTGTGTGTGTCCATATGGCTGGGGGCCGTGGGTGGGGGGGGGGGGGTGTGGGCAGGCATGGCTGGTGGTGAGGACGGGAGGAGCTTTCATCTGTTCCAGATCTAATCAATTTCAACCCAAGCAGCAGCAGAAAGGGGGTGATCAAACATTGCCATATACATGTAGTATGTGTGTATGGCTGTCACATAAGACTGTGGGAGGAGGGTGATGGAGGTGTATTTAATCTTTCCAGACCTGTATAGTGACCGGGGCTGGTGTGTGGGATGTGGGACAAGGGAAAGGATGGGGAGGGAGGAGCATTTAATGTGTTCCGGATCTCATCTGCTTCAACCCGAGTAACGCCGGGTAAACAGCTAGTAATTGTATATATTTATATTTGTAAGTTTATCATATATCCTATGTACTTTTTATTAAAAAGTGTTCACTCGATAAACCTTTGTCATTCTATGTCTTACATGTGATTATCTCACTTGGGTACTCTGAGCTTGGGTAGCATCATAGGGGTTAAACATCATCGATCGCTTTGTGTAAAATGAACCTAACTCTAGTCTTTTCCGTCGCGACCACGTTGTTATCATGTCGCGATCAGGTGAAAACCATGATTTTATGGTTGTTATCTTGGTTAAGACCTGGTTGACACTTGGTAAAGACTTGATAATGACTTGGTAATGATTTTTTATTGATTTTTTGAGTCGCCAGCAAACCATGGCGAGTTTTTTAGTTCAGCTGCATGAAGGTGGAACTAAAAAATCGCGACCAATCGCCGGTCTGCTGGCGACTTTTTTGGAAGACTAGATAACGACTTGTTGTCGACTATGGAGACTAGATAACGAGTTGGTAAAGACGTTACCTGGACGTGGTCTTTACCTGGACGAAGACTAGATGACGATTCGTCATTTTTGGGTGATTGTCACCAAGTCGCCACCGTGTCTTTACCAAGTTGTATATACAGTCGGCCCATTATTACCAGGTCTTTACCAGGTCTTGACCACATCGCCATCATCAGGGCTATGTCGCAACCAAGTCTCAACCTAGTCTTCATCAGGTCTTCACCATGTCGGGATGTGGTCGTAATAAAGTCTTCCTCAAGTCGTCACCAAGTCGGAACCAGTCGCCGTGGCAGGTCCCCAATTTTTGAGATTTTAAAATGTTTGACTGTTTCTCAGACTGAAAAAATGCCATTTTCATGCAATTGTTCACTGTTATGTAAACCATTCAGAATAACAGAAATTACAATGTAGATGTGGCAAAAAAAATAGCATATCATTCCTATAATTTTTATTTTGATAACCATTCATTCCCATTTTTTAGTTATAATAGAAAATGTTACTCCATGAACTTGCTGTCAGCACATTTAATGTTGAAAAGAGAAGAGGTTTGTAATTATGTTGATAACATGCTAATTGGCAATACTTAATTTTATTATTTTTTTATCCATGAAAATTGTGAAAAATATGAAATTTGCTGAAAGGGGGTTATTTTAGGCCAATTTATTTAACTGTCACAAAAGCATATTTTTCAACAAGCATTGAGTACTTGCTACTATTAGTATGCTTTGTGCACTTTGAGAAATAATATTAATATTGTATGGATTATAAGTGCTACCGGTATATTATTCACAAAAACTCCCTTTATTTTGCTCGTGACATTTGTGTTCCTGCAAACCTCACATTTTGTAGTGAGAATTATAATATTAAACCAGCATTATATATCCTTATTATTATGTCTACATAATAACCAGAGCATGTAATTAACATATCAACTGCATTCATTTATCCTTTAACACCAATAGCGTGTCTTGTTCTTGACAAACGTATTTTTACACAAAATGCCTTTTTTCATCAGACATAAAACGTCAGATAGGTCCATAATATTATCTGTGTATCCTTTGCTCGAGATCCTTTTTAGCCGTGACCACTCGATGTGTAAGGAAGCCACCCAGTTAAAACTGGGTCGGATGCTGTATACCAAATCACCAGACTTTTATGAACAAAAATGGCTTGTACAATGTCCAGCCACATATTATTATATTCATTCTAATTTTACAAGTACCTAATTTTTTAGTTTTAGGGTACGAGAAATTCATTCACACGAAGTTCAGCTTTCTATTTGATTTAAGTCAAGTTACAATTTATGGAGAATCAGTGGTGACCATTTTGAAAATCGTACCTTAGAACATTGTTGGTAAAACAAAAAAGAAATTCATAACAAGCTCTGCCCAAAAGATTGCCGGTACCCCATGTCTATGTTGAAAAATAAATGTTGCAAGTTTGGCTCAAGGACATCTCTAACTACATAAAAACAAAAATGATTGTAAAAATCATCTAAGTATTTCTCATAACTATCTATCTTTACCAATGACGATGTACATGTCTGTTTAAATATTAGAATACATACGATAAAAAAAGCAATTAATAAACAATAACGTTTGAAAAAACTTTATTTCTTTTGAAAGCAAGGCTATTTAAAGATTACAAGATTGTCATAATAAATGATACATCTTATATATTATAACATATTGAAACAACTCTACACCTTTGAAAATTTAATTAAAATTTAAAAATGACACTTAAAGTCCACTCTGTCACTGGAACCTAGTTCACCAAAGACTATGTGATATCATCCTAAATTGACTACAGGTATATACTACACTGTATTGGATATGGCCATGAAATGCAAAGCTACTTCATTGACCCATACCCAGAAGATGGCCCAGGGTGACCATTCCTCGAGTCCTTTGACTTCGGATCTTCTTCTGAAGCCACAGGCTGGTCTAAAATACAATTTATACATGAATCAAGTTTTTTTTATCAGTAGTAATAGTTGTAATATAGATCAATCTAAATATAAGAATCTCGAGATCATATATAATATATTCATTATTATTATATGAGTAAGTGAAACTATGTTAAAAGTTAATTTTCAAGATGCTTTTGAAGGATGCAGAACATTCTCTGACAACACTGTTCTATGGGATTCTATTCTGTTCTATGTACGGTTCTATGCCCATAGCCATGGAAAGAACCTGATACAGGATTAACGTGTGATCTCTTCATTGACTCTGATACGGTATTGGTCGTAATTAAGTGCTCTAAGCCCAATGAGAATTGCCAACTCATCCTATTTCCTACCATGCAATTTTCTATGTGGTCTCAAAAGTGACAAAAGAAACAGGGCTTTCTTGTAGCTTATTCATTGACAATGTTGTGTCTAGTCAAAGCACAGGATGAATAAGAAACCTTTATACACACAATAAGTTTTTGAATAAGTAATACATTAGTAAAAATACAAATACGTCAAGATTATGTTGCGATGCAAAAGATTTGAGCATTTCATCATTTAAAAAAAATACCGGCACACATGCCTTGGGAGCTGGCATTAGAACTTGCGTGCCTGACCTCTATGTACAGTACATATGTATACTGGTTTAGAATACTTTGATAATACGAGTTTGTTGGTGCATGTTTACCTGTCGGTGCTTTCATGTAGTTCTCTGCTTGTTCCCCAGCTGGTAGGTCTTGTTGGACACCACTATCGGCTTTATTCCCTTGGCCTGGTTTGATCATCAGCCGTCCTTCATTCTCCTCATCAGGTAAGTCACCTAAGGCTTCTGTACAAATAATATGAATAGGCATTGCCTAAGACAGTTGCTGCATTTTTTGTACTTTTTGGAAAAGTGCAATAAGTTGTATGTGTATACAGGTGTATTTACAATATGATAAAATAATCTACATTAAAAGATTTTTTTGTATTTCTCTTTGAATACGACATGGTTGATGGCAGTATCTATTTTCATGATTTTTTAAAGGTGAATATCGTGGAAAATGTGAAATTCCCTAAAAGAAGGACATTTTAACTCAATGCATTTAACTTTCACAATGTTACAGGATTTCCTATTACTAAGTGGCATATCAAAGGCAAACTTTGCCCTCTGCTTTGTTTGCATTTGGGTCCCCCGGCGAACCTCACATTTGTAATTAAGAATTATAATCTTATAACTACATTATATTTCCTTATCAGTACGTCTATATAACAGCAAGAGCATTTAATTAACAAATCATTTAAGTTCATTTATACTTTAACACAAGAAACTTGTCATAATTCTTTAAAAGACTTAGTTTTCCGCAAAATGTAGTGAATCTATTTGTACATGTGGCTTTTTTACGTTAGACGAACGTTAGACGTACGAATCATAAACGTGCATCAGCCACGTTCAACCAGCCTATCTATTGCATGGTATGCAATACTTGGCCTGGTTGATCGAGGCTACAATCAATATACGAGAAAAAACATGGCAGAGTATTTATCACAAATCTGTGTTGGAAAGGGCGGTCAAGATAAGGAGCCGTGACATCTCTGGCAGGCTCTGCCGGGCCTGTATTAATAGATGCATACTTTAGTGGTATGTTTTTGCTATGACTTTTAAAACACTGTGCTGTACATTATCAAGTTAACAAGTATATCAAGTAAACAACCCATACAATGATATTAGAAAGTAGAAAGATGGCACAATAAACCGCTGTAAATAACATTATCAACCAGGTCACATTGTTTTGAATAGATTCAAAATGGTTTCTACAATACTAGGATTTACTTCAAAATACGTTAGTTATTATCAATCTTGTCAATTGAAACTATATGCATTTTCCTTCAAACCTGTACATTATTTAGACTTTTCTGTTGTATCTCCGCGTATTACAGAATTACCTACCTAACCCAAGAGCTTCAAAATCAGGGAGGGTCTCAAGGATTTCTGTAGCTTCCTCCACTACATGCTTTTCCTGCAAATCGCAGCAACAACACCTGTTAGTTTAATAGGTAACAAGTGATCTAAAAAGGACCGTTTATGACGATGAGGATAGGTCAATGAACATCTTCATTTTTAAATTTTACTTTTTACATGGTCCCAATTAATATCAGTTATGTTCATGTATTTCATAAAAATGAAAAAGTAGTGAAATAATTATCTTCATGTGAAAACATTATACCTTAGTTTCACGTTCTCCACAAATTGCGAGCCAATATTGCCAACGATCACGCAGAGTGGACAGCTTTTCTTCAGTATTAACTTCCAGTTCAGAACACCGAATAGCTTGTAATTCTCCACTTATCTGAAAAATATACATAACTACTATTTATTAAACTGTTTTTATTTAAAGATATAATAGATAAAGAAAAAGAAATAAAAAAGGCAACAGGCAATGAAAACAGAAAATGGTAATATACAGAAGGTAATTAATTAATTCAGTATTTTCAGATAAGATATACCTTCGCTGTATTTATATAAACAGAACTATATTTGTAATATGCATATGGGCTTTTTGGCGAAACATAAGTGACCTTCTTTGTTAATTCCATAACACAAAAATCATGTTTTCTATTTTACATGTATGTCTGCTTAAATAGTTTGCTTACCTTATTAAATGTATCATCTAGCCATTCTGCAAAATAGTAAAGAATAAATTACAAATAAACAGAAATGATTGAAAAAATTATTTTTCATCCTAAATTGGCAATGATCCAATCGATCCAATTTAAATACTATATATGTCTGTATGGACTGAAGCTACAAATGTTATTTTTGGAATAAACATTCTTAAGTGGGAAGCCTAATACATTTTCATCAATTAGGGAAAAAATTTTCATAATCATGATTTTTACTTCATTCATTTACAAAAAATAGCCCCACCACATAAACAATTTTTTATTTTTTTTTATTTTTTTTAAATATTTTTAAACACAAAATGTTCAGAAATCTAGGCATATCTTTAGGTACATAAATAAAAACAGTCAGCCACATGTCACTTCTGTAAATCCTGTGGTTCTATCTTAGATTATTTATCAATGTCGCCCCAGCCTTCATTTTTTCATTTTGTGGCCTTGTATTCAAGCAATTGATGAAAACTTTCTAACGTCCATATTTGAGAATGTGTTTTCTTCTGTCATGAACAATATTACAATAGGTACAAGATTTTACCAAGTTTATGCCATAATCCAATGTTGTCAATCCATTTTTAAAGTGTTGATTCAACAAAGATGCTTATTCCATTGATTGGATTATAACTGTATCTACCACTTCTTTTTATAGAATGATAATTCAACAGAAAACTATTTATGCAATTTCTTGAAATCTTCAGATATCATGGAATCATTACCAGTAATACTGTTGAAATGAGGTCCGATGTACAGTGAAACCTGTCTATGGAGGCACCTCTATATTTAGGAGATCCGTATTGTATGGACACATTTCTCTTCTCCAATTACTTTAATGTTATATTGAGAATCTCTCTGTTCAGGACATGTGCCTTACATGGACGATTTTCATTTTTTACAAAGGTCTCCACAAAGGATAGGTTCTACTGTATTTCCTTGTACTACTTAATGGCTTTCATAATACCCCCAGACTATTTCACTTGAATAAAATAGAAAAACCATAACCATAGTAAATTTACTGAAAAGGCGTACTTCCTCCAAAATCTAGATATATAAGAGACAGACAAAGATTATAATCGACACTACTCTTATAAAATAAAAACAACAACATGCAATTTCTACAAAATGTTATGTTAAAAGTAACACTAAACATCTTTCAATAGGGGAATGACTGTATTCCAAGAGTGCAGTGAGGCATTAATAATGTCCAATGCGAGGCTACCAACATTTCACAGAATCACATATTGGTTTGTCTGATGATCTGTTTGGGTTTGATAATTATCATCCTCCAATTTTTTTATTGCTCTTTACATACTAAACAAAGTTAAAGATATGTGCTTGTTCCTTGAATCAACTTTTCATGATGGATATAATTTTGTTATATTCTTTGATCAATGTGATGTGATGTTTTCTGGAGCCAAGAGCCTACCCAAAGTAGTCCGGAATCTCCTTCATGAATATTCACACAAATAATGAACTACTAATGAGTTGTGGAAAGGCCATTTTGTAATATCTGTCATAAAAGCTGGAATCATATTTGAAATTACTATTTTTGCATTAAAAGGATGTATATATTTAAAAATTCTAAGGCTGGGCCGATTTAAAGAAACATGTCCTCTATACAAGAGATGTGTTTCTATCTAATGACACACCATCAGTGGTTCAGTGTATGTACCTAAAGATGAGGTCATATTTCACAAAAATACCTTTTAAAAACATTTTTGAATAGATTTTCACTTCTGAAAAAAATTGAGAAAAAATCTTAAATCATGTTACACCAATATATGTTTATGAAAATCATCTAAATCAACTAAAAATTAGAAAAGTAAAAAAAATGTTCTAGGCTTCCCCTTTAAACATAATTGTTTTAATTGCATTAGCAATTATCTATTCATACAGTATGTGGTTCTATGAAGCAATGATTCAATAGCATTCTTCCATTTTTTATGTGTACAGCTTACTTTTCAATTTTGTTGTTTTAAATAATATTTATTTTCTCTATCACATATAATGAATACAAGTTACGAAATAAAGAATAAGTTAGAAGAATGTCGGTTTGGGCATTGATCCCTACGGGTTATATTAACCCCTTGCCTTATTGAAAACAGTCATATTGAAGACTTAGTTCTTGATGAAAATATTATGTAACAATCAAGTTGAAAAATAAAAATAGAAAATAAAAATGAAAAGTAAATATAATAATAGTAGTAAGTAATGAGATTACTTGTGGTGCAATACAATTCATGAATATCGTATGAGAGTAAATAAAAAATAAAATTAGATAAAAGTGTCAGAAAATCTGTTTCCCAGTCTAATTAGCTACCTAGATGACAACGCCGTTCCTGGTGACTGGATTGAAATTGTTCCTATTTAGAAAATACAATAGAATATGACAGTATCTAATCTTTTTGTGAAATTCTGTGAAATATTTTAGAAAAGTATTCTCACCCACCATCAACTTTTTTGTCAAGGTTATTGATGAATTTTTCATCCTCATCATTCTTAATCAAATATTCCACATCAGGGAAATCTCTTTTCAAGTTTCTGATGCAATCTTCCTTGAACTGGAAACAAATTATTATGTAATAAAGTATTAAGGGAATATATTGAAAAAGTTGACCATATATCAAAATCTGGCCCATTAAAATACCAATGTAAGTACACAAACAATCATATAAAAGTAAGAATCAGAGACGCTCCAAATAGTGACTTTTTTTCAAGGCACATGTGCCTGTATGCAAGAATATGGTACATGTACCGTATACAACCATCCAAGTGCCCACTCTTGTGTAACAGCCCCCCTTTTCTTAAATGTCCTTAAGAATTATGTAGTAGCTGCACTCTCGTGTAATAGGCCATGCCCCAGTTTGAGAAAATTTCAATAGAACAGCCCTGGGCGCTTGGATGGTCGTATACGGTATATCTAAAGGGCTGAGGGCCAAACTAGTTGAAAATCATGTAAACGCATGAATCATGCTAGTCTCGGTCAACCCAGACCCTACCCTTACTCACTTACTTTCTGTCGAACGCAGTAGTGTCAGTCTGGTTGATCGAGACTAGAATCATGCATGACATTAAAGCCTTTATGTGATGTATCAGTGGCAATAAGTGGTATATGTATTTCATCAGTTGTTTTTATGAGGAACATGCATAGGCATGCAGTGATGTGTGTTGGATAAAAATTGTGCGTGGTTCAAAATTTTGAACAGTTCAAAACTCAGTTCACCCACAACCGTGTAAGAGAATATGTAGTATCTACACAGCTCTTAAGTAATTCATTAGTGTGATAACTGAGTAGACATATGTGAAAATTTTGGGGTAAGCCTGCAAAACTTTAGATGGTTATGGAATTGAACTCACAATTAACAATTTCCTGATACCACCAGACCAGTCATCTATGATCAGGCGCCTTATTGATTAGGCAAGCCGTCCTGCACGTTCAAAGGCTGGTTCATACTTGACCAGCTTATAAGCTCATTACATACGGATTAGACTCAGCCACTTGGCATTGCCACTGATACGTGTCTATTTCTGTCATTCCTTTCCTATCCTTCATCCCCGAAGCTTTCTAAGCCACCAGGTGAGAGGTCCCCGTGTGCTGCTGCCAGGCTGCCTATTATATTCTGGGTTATTTTTGTCAATACAGCGGTAGGAGCTTGCTTGGCAGAACAGTGAGAGCAGAGTTGTAACAATAGTTTTTCTCCTATTCATAATAAATTACATTTAATACATTGCTGTAGTCTCACTGCAAGTACATGTATGTACCCTTTGTAAAAAATGCTATTATTCAGAATCTGAGATAGTGGGGTTGTGGTGGAAAATATCTTCACAGATTAAGTGTTTCATACTCAATGAAGTGGCTCAACGAAGTATATATGAATTTATAACTTGAAACCAATAATTGTTTCATCCATTGCAAAATCGAGCAAATGTACTGTTTATGCAAAATGAATTTATATTCGCAGGCAACTGCTTCATATTGTAGCATCAATTATAAGTTGATTCTTACTTTCATTACAGACCCCCACAACTCCTCGACAACTATGGGCCCGAGGTGCTTCATGGCATCTTGGTGGCCGGCCCCAGCCATCTCTTGGTGCAGGATATACATTGTACACCATCACAGAATGTAAGCTTCTATTGGGTTCCATTATATAAACCTAATACTGAAATTATATACATGTAGATGTGGTCTCGGTGGCCTAATGGTTAGAGCGTGCGACTTGCAAACAGGATTTGCTTGCATCGTGAGTTCGCGGCCCACACACCCACACACGGCAGACTCGCTGTCGCCAAAACAAGAACGTCAAACGTCTAGCCATTAAGTTGCCGATTCCACACAACGTGTCGCCACTGTTGAGTAGCAATGCAAGACAGTGGTGACACAAACGGGTTGGCGCTGCACTGTGGCTGCCTGGATTCCCTCATATCCGCAACAAGTTTCACATGTATGTGACTATTCTCATCAATAAAGCCTTAGTGCCCTGTGAGAAAGGTAAATTATATTATAAATTATAATTATTATAAGAATCATGTGACCCAGTGAGAGGATCTTTTAATTAGGCGCGACGAAGCTCTTGTGACAAGAGCGAAAGTCTTGCCAAAGACAAAAATGACTGGTTCTTATAGGTATCTATACAATTTCAGTACATTGTACACCATATCTTTCGTAGCTCTGTGGCACAGATGGACTCTAGCTCAGGAATTATTTCCAAACGACCACATCCCATATATAGTCGCCCGCTAGCTTCTGAGAGACCATTAGAATTCTGTGAACCTGATTACGACCATCCGACATGGCCACGCACACCTAACAGCTTTGAGTTTGCATACCAATGTGGTAGCCTCCATTCCCATTACCTCTTAACTTGGTCCTAACTTGGCCCACGGAGAACTGTTAATGGTGAGACTACCCGGTGGCTTCTATGAAGCATGCGGGTCTTCATTTGCCCACCAAGTGTGAAATTATCAGGGTAAACCTGTAAAACTTTGGATGACCATGGAATCGAACTCACGATATATATATAGATGTAGATTAGGCCCCTTATCCATTAGGCCAGCTATCCTTCTCCTTCAGACTGGTTAAGACTGGTTCATACTTGGCCAGCTTATAATCCTCTAAGGATTAGGCTCTGTCACTTGGAATCGCCACCGATACATGTCTATTTCTGTCATTCCTTTCCTATCCTTTATCCCTGAACATTTACCAGGCATGTACATCCCACACGAGTGATTCCTGTGCGCTGCTGTCAAGGCTATTTCTTTACAAATTTTGTAGGA
>CM032660.1:20303744-20385496 GCA_019095985.1 Streblospio benedicti | reverse complement strand
GTATTTAAATATGACGAGGTTGCATTGTGTAAAGCTCCTAACAATGATGCATCGCTTGAAACAAGAACGCTGTGTCATTCCACGTTTTTTAACCGACTAGCGCCCACCTGTGATAAACGCCCCTCCAATAGAAGTAAGCAAATAGCTGTTGGCCATTAATAGAAGATTTATGGTATTATTGTCTGTAAGTACAAATGATGGTGCTACAGCTTCAGTGGGCGTGGCAAAAGAAACAAATACTTACCAAGAACTTTATTGATATCACCATCAAGAGATAGAACCATTTCTGGTTTATGGCGTGATTTTTTCTCAATAAGGTTTTTCATTTGCTCATTTGGTTGTAATAGCGACACTGAGACAGGAGACAAAATTAGCTTCTTCAGCACTGAAAATGCAAAGAAAATATAACATTTCTTTGAAAAAATAACTTACTGTAAAATAATCATTTTATGTTGCACAAATATCCTGCATTCATGCCACTAAGTATCTGAAAACAATTAACTACATGTATGCATTTGTCCTATTGTAAATCTTTGTAATATTGGCAAAAAATAATGTTACAAAAAGTGCTACAAAATACAAATACAATGTACATGTACATATTAAAGAATATGTTAAAATTGTTGAGATGTACTTTTAAAATGAAAATTAGAATATTAATACAGTTACCTTTGATCATCATTTCAATTTCACTTGTAAAGCTTGGACTATCAATGCAGCAAAGTCGATAATTTTCAAATAGCTCTTTCACTATTTGTTCGTCCTTTCGTAGATATAATATTACCACCTGCCTTTTTTTGTTGAAAATTTCTTTCAACGCAAGAAATAGTTCTTTACGCTTTGGTATAGAGCTAGCATCGAGAAGCTGCACAACACTATCATCTCTCAATATTTTATCTTCTAGACCCTGAAAATATTACTTATTTGTAAACAAAATATATTCTAACTTTTTACTAGATGTTTTAATTTCTTGTTAGCATAAATTTTATAAGTTAGCTATACTTCCCACTGACTGAAGGATCTCTATGGACATAACTGATTTGATAGACTACAAAGAGATTGAACAATTTACTTTTTCATAATTTCAATGCAGATTGGATTTTACGTTTCAAGGTTCAAATTTGGCAACCTAGCGTCTGTATGTACTATGTAGATGCTCCTGAGGAGAAAAGAGTTGAAAAAAAATGCATTTCTTGCTCAACCATGTGCTTAGGGAGTGACCATTTATTATCGCGGGGAGGGTGCCAGCCAAATGGTGGGGGTTGGGCGCGTCATTCAATTTTGAAACCCTCTGATAATGGGGTTGGGGGTGAAGGATAATTCATTTCTGTTGGATGATCATGGGGTTGGGGTGGGGCGGGGGGCGGGGGTGGGTAAACCTTGTGGAGGACAAGGAAAAAGTTTTAGCAACTCGTTCTTTTGACAAGTAGCAGATTCTAGTCAATTTTACATACAGGTATAGGGTTTGTACAAAGAGGATGAGTACATCTTTTGGAGGACAGTTAGATTATTAAGTGCTGTTGACGAGTAGCTTTTCCATCTAATTCCGAACCTAATACTCATGTATATTTTAATTGACTTTTGCAATTCAAACAACTATCAGATCAGATGAAATACAACTGTTGTAACACAAAAATGTTAGAATGAAAGTTTGTTTAATATTTTTACCACTTCCATATCCAAGCGCAGGCCATAGCATCTCGCATGCGATAGGACTGTTCCAATCTTTGGGTGTGGGTGAAGTAAGTCACCCGGAAAATAAACAGCAACGTTTTCTGACATCCTAGTGAGCAAAGATTAAAATGTAATTAAGTTTCAACTATATTAGTGTTTAAATGCACTTAGTTTCGTATAGAGAGTGTTCATAAAGTACTGCAGGGGATGAAGGCTGGTTTCAGAATTCAATTGTTGAAACTTTTAGGGTATTCCCTCTGTGAACAAGTAAAACTTAAATTGTTCTCGCTTCTTGAAAAGTGAAACATTTCTTTTGCACTCCACTACCATGCATAAAGGAAAAATCCCTTAGGGAAAATGATGACACTTATTAATTGATAACAATTTACTCTTTATTGGGTACCCAGGATTTTGTAATATAAATGAACATAGAGGTAGTATACACATCTTTACCTCTTTGATGTTTGCTTATTTGGTGAAACGCAATCATTTTATTTAATTTGCTTTACCCCTAGAGTTTTGTATGCATTAGGTATGTGATATTCATAGCGAAAGTGATGAAGGGAAGTGGTATATATGCTGTCTCGGTGTTGGTATATACCATGCGGCGTCGGCACCATTTCTAGGAACTTTTACCTTTTTTAGCATAAAAACCAGTGACGCTGCGGCACATTAGTTGGTGAAATTTAGGGTTAAATTCACTGCCTATGCACCCAACCATAGGTGAGGTCATCACATCAGGTTGCTGTGTACAATTGATAAATAACGCAGTCTGGGGTCATGCCTATGAAGTCCATTCTTAAAAATCAAGTACACAGCTGGATGCAAAATTTGCCTAACCAGCAATTTTTCCTTTGGTGGATGTGAAAATTCAACATCGCTTTCTGTTGGGCATGAGGTTGGGCAACACTACCATTAATGTGAACATTCCAATGCAAACAATCTAAATTGTGGCAAAGCCCACTACTAGAAAAATAGCATCATGATTGTTGGCAACACATATTATAAAGGAAAATGCATTTGACCAAAACAATCATAATCTCATTTTTCCCAGCTTCATTTCATTATGAACACTCTCTTATGAATCACACCAGACAGATTTGGTAACCACACAACATAAGCCTTTTGAATAGATTATGTAATGAAAAGCCAATACCTATTGAAGAGCTGAAATTTGAAATCTGAGATATAAAGAATCAATTTCAAAAAACAATATGGCCACCTTTCCTGGTAGGCTGGTTTACTTTTATTCGTTCAGTTGACATATGACCCCACATAGTTTCATGATATTAGAATTGGAGGACATTTTGAAATGAAAGATAAATATATAATGATAACATAAACTGAAAAATGTTCAATATTTTGTGAGAGAAACTTGTAAAGAAGTATATTTAAGTTGCTTCTTACACAAGTTAATTGACAATTGCATATTTGATCTTTTGCATTGATGTAAATGTGACAACTTGATTGGTTTGAATATTTTTGAATGTTGTGGAAGTACATGGCTTGTCTAGCTTCTGGGCCTAGTTTCTGTGCCTTTGGGAGGAGATTGGCAAATACTGGGGAAATGAACCCCATGTCTCCAAGATGGAAAGAAGCATAGAGGCCATAGTTAAGATAGCTAAAAAGAGATGCATTTTAAATTACAAACAGAATTTTTTCGAACAGGGTGGTGAATTTGTGGAACAGCCTTCCAGAACTGTAGTATCGAGACATTAAATGGACTTCAAAACAGTTTAGATCTGCATTGGTCCGATGAAAGTATGTGATGACTTTTCCCATATTTTTTGAATGACTTATTAGTTTAATTATTCAGTGAAAGCAAAAATCTGAAGACCGTCAACAGGTTTTTAACCTAAGGAAGACCAAAAATAAAGGGAAAGTAAACCAAAGTAAAATAATTAAGAAGAAAGGATCATCACTATTTTCAGACACAGAAGAACAAGTTAGACAGTCATCTATGCTTGTTTGACTATGATGCTTAGGCTCAGTATCAGTCGAACAAGCATAGATGAATGTCTAAATTGCTCCTGTGCGCGCAGAGCCACTCTCAAAGCTACGTCTTCAGCTATGTCAGTACAGTGATAGGAATCTGTTTATGTGTAAAAATAAAATGAATAAACGGGAATAAACTTACTATTTCAAATCTGAAAGATGAAATCCAAATTCCTAGTCACTTTGTTGACACTACACACTTCATATTAGCATTGCTGTGTATCTTTTTTATAAGATACCCAAATGTTAGATACTATGAAAGAAATAGTAGCTTGTATATTTTGTTGCATCTTGGTTATAAAACATTTTTTGGTTATAAAGCCAAAGCTTCTCTATGATTATAAGCAATATCTTGGTTAATGGTTTTACCCCAGGGTTTTAAGTATTTATTGATCATTCATTGCCTGTATTTTAGAAAACTTGATATTTATCTTATAAGCAGATAACTAAACCTTTTTTACATTCATATATTTCTTATTCTATGAGGTCACGTTTCTTTCCCAACCGCAAAAATCTTAAATATATTTTTTTTGACAACCAAATAAACTATAATGCAATGTAATCAAACACAAAATAACAACCTAAATGTTGCACCTTTTATTTGTTTATTTCACACAAAACATCTTGGCCAGTTAATATTTTCATAAAACCATAAAATTGTTATTAGCAAAAAAGCTTAAACTAATAGATTGATAACCATAATCCCATACAATGTAGTAAAGCTATTAGAAATAAAAATAGTCAGTCATTGAACAGTCAGAATATTTTTTTAAACCTGTGAACCTTGGATAGTACTGATCGTCAGCTGAATGTTTAAGATTAAATTTTCATAATAGTTATTAACTTAAAAGCTAATTCAAACTGCTTAACCTACTTAACAATAAAATTGACAACTAATTAATAGCTATAGAATAATAAAAATATCATAACTAATTAATAGCTATAAAATAATAAAAAATAAATTGATATACATCAGATAAATATAAACCTAATAGTCTCAATAGTTCTGACAAAAACATAAAGCTAAATGAAATATTTAATTTTAAAGACCTTGTCTAGAATATTCTCTTCATAATTTCCAGTTTGGCAACATGGATGGATATAAAGAATGAAAAGAATTTAAAAAAAAATCCTATCTATATGTACAATGTATATAACAAATTAATACAAGCAAACAAGAAGCTAGCTCGAGCGGCAAAAATCACAATACTGATTGCTTGTCATGTAGAAGCTAACACAGGCAGTAGTTCACGGTTATAATAATTAAGTTTCACTAAAAATCGGCATAATTTACAATACAATTTTTGAGCAAATTCATCAATTTTAAATGATACTAAACTAAGCATGCCTGACAACTTAATTTTCTGTCAATTGAATAATTATAATATATTGACCAAGACTAATGCCTGTGCATCGAATGTGGCTCAATGATTTTTATAAAATATCACAAACTAAAAAGTTTAGCAAAATATACATATACTTTTAGAATCACAATCTACATATATTTCATAAACTAAATGTCAATAATCAGAATCTTAATGTAATAAATATGTAGACAAATAGAACCACAAAAATTTGACATCCATGTATAGTAACTACAAGAACGCCACATCCCTATAATAAAAAGACAAGCGTTAACTAAATAGGCTACAGAAACATTGTGGTGGATATCTTTTTAATACTTTATTTAGTACTGAATGATATCAGATTTTGATATATCAATATTTATATTTTATACCAACATAAACAATGGTCAAATGATTTTCTATAATTTAATCAATGCTATGCTAGGTGAAAAATAAGTCATTGTTTGCTCCATGCACATAATAGAAAAAAAATGTGTACTGTAAACAACTTATTATTGAGGTATATAAATATAATACTTGCTATCTACATGTTCATACTAAACATCATAATACAGAAATACAAAATGTTTTGGCAGTGAATAGAAGCTATGGTGCTGTGACAACTTCATCTGGGGAGACTATTCCATAGATCTACAGCCCTGTGCCTAAAGAACTTTTGAGTTGCTGTTTTCTTGCACCTTTCCTTTTTCAGTCTCAAACTATTTCCTCTGGTAGATGCTGGGTTGTCATCCGGACTTATGGGTAGCGAGGCCACTTTATAGACATGATGAAGATATTTGTAGACCTCAATCATGTCTCCTCTTTCTCTACGATACTTCAGTGATGGCAACTTTAGGGTTTTTAGACGCTCTTGATATTCTTTATCTTTGTATTTGGAAACACAATTTATTATGTCACTTGTTACAAACGCGAGTGCTATACTCCCCGGCCATAGGATGACGTGTCCCACTTCATTATCTCAATACTATATAACCACGTACGTCTATACGTATAGATCTACATACATGTATAGACCTAGTGCCACTAGTAGTGGCGAAGACTCAAGTGCCAGTGGCGAGCCCAGTGCATGAGTGATGAACAATTTCACTTTCAGACAGTTCGTTTTAATAGCCATAATATTTGAAGGTTATTTCAAATGACAGAGTAAAACCTTCAGTAAAAATCATATTTACCTTTGAGTAGACCACCTCTATAATAAGGCTTATATGAAGAAAAGCTAAGTATAGTCCACTCTATACTCAATATTAGGGTGTTTATCTAGGACTAATACATCAGTGATATTTCAGGTTACTGAACATCTGATCACTTCCTGGTTCACTAGTGCACATAACATTTTCAGTTGAGGACATTGTGTGTACATGACTGTCATAAAGTGTAGAAGCTTGCAAATAAATATATTTTGCTCCTGAGATCTTTTTATGATACTGATACTGTTTGTTAATTCCACATACCAAACTGATTGTTTGGCACGCTGTAACCAAATTTGCGTTGATTTAAATGTGACAACTTGGTTTACATATTTGAATATACTTACTATATATTTCAAATCAGAAAGATTAGTCCAAATTTGTAGTCCACTTTGTTGTCACTACACACTTTACCATTGCTGCGTATCTTTTAAATAAGATACGCAAATGCGAAATACTATAAGAGAAATAGTAGCTTGTATATTTTGTAACTTTTTGGTTATAAAACCTTTTTGGTTATAAAGCCAATGCTTCTCTATAACACATAATATAAGCAATATCTTGGTTAATGGTTTTACCCCAGGGTTTTAAAGTATTTTGATCATTCATTACCTGTATATCAGAAAACTTGATATTTATCTTATAAGTAGATAACAAAACCTTTTTTACATTCATATATTTCTTATTCTATGAGGTCACGTTTCTTTCCCAACTGCAAAAATCTTGAATATTTTTTTTTGATGACCAAATAAACTATAATGCAATGTAATCAAACACAAAATAACAACCTTAAATGTTGCACCTTTTATTTGTTTACGGGTACTTCACACGAAACATCTTGGCCAGTTTATATTTTCATAAAATGCATAAAATTGTTATTAGCAAAAAAGCTTAAACTAATAGATTGATAACCAATAATCCCATACAATGTAGCAATGCTATTAGAAATAATAATAGTCAGTCGTTGAACAGTTAAAATATTTTTTCAAACCTGTGCACCTTGGAAAACACTGATCGTCAGCTAAATGTTTAAGATTAAATTATCATAATAGTTATTAACTTAAAAGCTAATTCAAACTGCTTAACCTACTTAACTATAAAATTGACAACTAATTAATAGCTATAGAATAATTAAAAAATATATAACTAATTAATAACTATAAAATAATAAAAAATAACTTGATATACATCAGATAAATATAAATCTAATAGTCTCAATAGTTCTGACAAAAACATAAAGCTACATGAAATATTTAATTTTAAAGACCTTGTCTAGAATATTCTCTTCATAATTTCCAGTTTGGCAACATGGATGGATATAAAGAATGAAAAGAATTTTTAAAAAAATCCTATCTATATGTACAATGTATATAACAAATTAATACAAGCAAACAAGAAGCTAGCTCGAGCGGCAAAAATCACAATACTGATTGCTTGTCATGTAGAAGCTAACACAGGCAGTAGTTCACAGTTATAATAATTAAGTTTCACTAAAAATCGGCATAATTTACAATACAATTTTTGAGCAAATTCATCAATTTTAAATGATACTAAACTAACCATGCCTGACAACTTAATTTTCTGTCAATTGAATAATTATAATATATTGACCAAGACTAATGCCTGTGCATCGAATGTGGCTCAATGATTTTTATAAAATATCACAAACTAAAAAGTTTAGCAAAATATACATATACTTTTAGAATCACAATCTACATATATTTCATAAACTAAATGTCAATAATCAGAATCTTAATGTAATAAATAAAATTTGACATCCATGATAGTAAAAGAGAACCTAAAATTTGACATCCATGTATAGTAACTACAATAACGCCACATCCCTATAATAAAAAAGTTATGGCAATGTTAACTAAATAGGCTACAGAAACATTGTGGTGGATATCTTTTTTAATACTTTTTTTAGTACAAAATGTACATCAGATGTATGATATATCTTAAACATTTCATGATTTAATTCATAACCTGTACCACAAAAAATATGCAATGACATGTGAACATCATGAAACTTAAGATTTTGTTTGATTTTCTAGTTTTATGCTAGGTTACAGAAAAAAACATGTCATTGTTTTAATCAGCCACTTTCTTGTAAAATTCAAAGCTGATTTATAGTAACATGTTTTTATTGGTTTAATGGTTCTTCATGGTGAGATAATGTTTGCTCACTAAAATGTACGTAGACCTGTATGTCGAGGTGCTGGCGTGAGCATCTATAGTCAGTGAAACCCAATAGAGGTTTGTATATAAAGAAGATACTGTAAATTGACCCATAAGCACCTTGATCACATTCATAATCATACACACAACAACAAAAAATACAGAAATGCAACAACTGCTTTTCAACACTTCTATCAGATTGCCTTGATTTTCAGACACAAGAAAAATGCACGCTTTACTATCATTAAATTTTTAAACATGAAAAAGATCAAGCTCAGTTTTAATTTCAAAGTATTCTAACCAACAGTAGAAGCGGAAAAGATAATTGCTTGTTACCCTTTTTTGAAGAGCAAAAATGTGGTAATGCTGCATAATGATAAAAACAATATGACTTTTAATCTGATGGTTCTGCAAATACAGAGATGTGAACCTATCACCGCATAAAATCTTAATCAGAACCTTGAAAAATCTTAATTTTCCAGCAAAAATCTTAATAAAAAATAAGAAAAATCTTAATAAAATCTTAATGTACACCATGTAAACAAACCCCAAACCCATCCCACTGGCACTGTGTCTGTAGTGTGTACACTAAGTTCTGATTCAATATCTTTTTGTGAAGAGCAGAAGACTTTGACACTGCAGTGTTGATTCTAGGATTTTTCTCAATGGGGTCAACTCCCCATGGAGGATGAAAAATGGGGCCAGTTTTTTGTTTGCCAATCAAGATTTGGGGGAGAAAATTCTGAGTAATTAGAACATACCATATGGAACACACGGGCCAAAATTTCATTATCTTCTGGTTTAATATGTATTTTTTAACTTATATTTAAATAAGACTATTCTATAACACTGTTCTGTGTTTAGAATGGTCAATGGATAGTAAAAATGTACATAATATTTTTGTTTCAACAAACTACAGTTATGCATTTAGTTACAGTCTGTATAAATATCCGAATGCAACAACTGCTTATTGCTCCATGTATATGTATTTGGTTAGTTAAAGGATCTATTTCAAATCCATCAAGTACCCAATTTTGGAGTAAATTATACACTAGATTGCAGAAAAAATGCATCACATTTTCAAAAAATTGGGGGAAATCCCCTAGAACTCCTTTTTGCAAGAGGTGTGTATCCCCCTCTCCCAGTTTACCCGCTACGCCTGTCAAAGTACCTCTAACCAACTTTGCCGAGTCGATTGACAAGATAATTATATTGCAAGTCTATATATTTGAAGAGCACTTTGACATGTAGAAAATGTGCTTTCCTCCAAAAGTCTAGCATGTGCAACAGTACTAATGCCCCACTCCTTAATAAAGAGGATTTATCAAATAATAAGACACTGACACCTATAAATAATGATGTAAAATGAAAATCAGCAAGAAAACTCATCAAAAATGTTTTTACATCCGCCAAATGCCTAACCTGTCAAAAATCAGCCCAAACAGCTTAATAAAATCTTAATGTACACCATGTTAACAAACCCCAAACCCATCCCACTGGCACTTGTCTGTTGTGACTGTACACTAAAGAGGTGATTCAATATCTTTTTTGTGAAATAGCAGAAGACTTAAACACTGAAAATAGTTGGGCCATTGATAGATGAAAATGGGGCCATCAATTTATTATAAATCACTACGTCCGTCCATGAAAAATGGGGCCAGGTAAGCTGAACTAATCGCTGTTTATCCTGTAAAAATGAAATAATTTAAGTAAAAATTTGCTAAACTGAAACCAGTCGCCATTTTTGAAAATGCAGTGATTGGCACCCAACTATAAACGTATTTAATGCAACGCAAAAATAACAGCACGAAAACACGTTTTCCACGCACACCATTAATTACCGGCGTGATCCAGCCAAAGCTACTTTCGTTTTTAGGAAATTGAGGTCACATTGAACGGCAAAACTGGGTCAATGTGTGTCAAATCGGCCGCGGACTTGATATTTCAAGGAAAAAGTGTATATTTTCTATGAAACTATTGAAATCCTGTAATAAACTGTAGCCCGGACGTAATGATTTTTCAGAACTCAAACGTAAAATTACGGGTATTTCCCGTAAGTTCACATCTCTGCAAATATTATCATTCAAGAGAAAACAACTTATGCACAGCAATAAATATGCAGTACCAATCAGAAGTGGTATCTAATCCAAAGTAAAATTTCATTATTTCCGATACCACCCACGTCAGTCAGAGCTCAGTCACAATATTTTCAATGTAATTCATTTTCATTTTTTTTCTACCTGTGCAAACTGAATTTTATCATTTACATTACTACCACATTTATATGCTCTTAAAATACTGATTTGGCATAATAACATGGTAATTCTTTACATACATGTAACTTTTCTTGTAAAAATTCTATATGTAAATAGCAATAATATATCCGAATGCTTTAAAATAGAACTATACATAATGAAAATATACAAAGGTGAAATTTGTTATATGGTAACAATCTACACTAAATAGTTTTCAAAAAACACAATAACATAAATAGAAAATTTGAGCCAAAATATACATAATTTTTGATGCAGTAAGATAATTTTCAAAACTAAAAACTCAACATATTGAATATTCATCTCTTCAGTGGACAATACGTCGAAGACTTGACACAATAAATTCAATAACACAGTTCAAGAACATCATTTATCACTAACAGATAACATGTTGTAAGAGATAATACATGAAAATCATAAAATAATGAATTTGTACACAGAAATTAACTTACAACAATAAACTACATGTATGCGCCACTAATTTCGCATAATTTATATTCTTAACTTAATAAAGAACTTGCACTTCATGCATCATTTTTCTCACCCAAGTTACTGGCTAATAAAAACAATATCTTAAAAGATAATTCAGAGAAGTTAGCAGTGTTCAAATATACGCGGCACATCATTCATCAGGATATAGAACTGTAAACATATAAATGTATACCTACAATTACATATTATAAAGTGGCAAAAGTGCATACTTTGATTGTAACTGAATGATTTTGTAAATATGGCATGTACACATAAAGAAGCGACATGATCATGAACAACTTCTATCATTTACCAGGTTCATATTCAGCACCATACACATTGCTTTTATTATCTAAAACAAGAACTAGTAGAGGACGTGCTCAAGTTATTGGCACCATCCTCACATAGGTCTGTCCCCAAGGTAACACATACGTTGTATGTTGTAATGGGATGTAGTGGACATAACTATCTGATAGAGCAAATAAATATTTGTTAAGTGAATGCTATCTGATGTTTATGATGTTGCCAATAAATTGAGCACTTTCTCTAATCTTACTTTCATTCATCTAGACGAGGTAATGTATTCAGCACCAGATTTACTATTGATTATTAGGACCACTTTAAAATACAAAAAATTATATGAACTTTGGGGTAAACAAAGGCTAAATGTCCATATGCAATATTCTCTTCAACATTACAGAGTTTGATGCTGGAAATGCGTGTGTAAAAGTTTTATATTCTCTTAACCAAACAACATATATTCTTCTAGAAGCAATATATTTGTAAGATAATCTTGCATATCATTGGATCATTTATACATGTTAAAATTCACTTCTATAATGTGATGTTGATTTATCATCATCATGAGCATAACATCGATAGATTTATCCAAAATAAGTATTCCACATAATCTATATTCACTTCTAAATCTTTTAGATAGTGAAATATTACCAAATGTTGTCTAATATTATTCTTATATTGTCTGAGAAGAACATCTTATTTTTATCATAATGCACTTTTCAACTGATGAAAGATTAAATATTCCTATCAATTTGAATTTCATGGGTTTGTGCATTTGGTTTGTTTCCTTGGTTTTATCGTTTCGGAGATTTGCCACAGTGATTCCTCGGACATAAACTCTTCAAAGTCATTGAAAAATGCAAGAATTTTTGCATTTTTCTGAATATGAAAGTTGCTGCAAAAGAAATTAGAAAAGTAAAATGTCATGATGTTATTTGACATAAAACTTTATATAATTATAGCATTGGAACATGTAAATATCAAATAAAAAGCACAAAAAAGAAATATCCAAATACATTATTTGTTTTCAATTTATAAAATCTATAAGCATATTTTCATAACAAGAACAAAAATCATCTTGTTTTTGATGTTTTTAAAAAATTCTAAATTTAAATTAACAAATTTACACAGGTAGAGTTAAATAATAAAAAGAATATACCATTTTTGAAACCTCTTCATATTCTCTAGAATATTGAATTGTTGCCACCGCTTGGAGAAGTTGACGATTTCTTTGTCTTCTAAGTGGTCAGGATTCCCGATGTGAACAAACGTTAAGTCTTGTAGGATTAGACCACTGCAACAAAGTATAATCATAGATATTAAAAGAAATCATGGCCCTACTGTTAATCAAATGAAAAAGGACATCACAAATTTAGCTGATAGAATCAATTTAAACATTTCCACTTATAACAATTTGGTAAGTATATGATAATCATATAATTCATTGTACATACAGTTCAATGATTATTTCAAGAAATACGAAATTCTTCAAAATCACAATCTATGATAAACCTTTCATATTGTGATAACAAGTACCTGTCAGTTTAATTTCTAATGCGCTTTAATTGTTTTAAGACTTTTGATAAAACGTTGATTTTCAAAGAATGAAATTCTGCCCTAATGACAAACATTAATAACTCGATGTATGTAATTTTTTTTTGTCCACTATATGTACAGTAAATCATTCAAAGAAAGCCAAAAATGATTCTTATTCTGGTGTGCATATTAAAGACTCAGAGATCACTTAATGAACCCATTTCAAGCACATCGTTTTTTTCCCGGACAATGTTCTGTTCCCACTATGAGGAAATCGTCTTAAACATGTAATGTCAGTCACAAAACAATGGAATTGCACCATTTAGCATTTAGAAATTCATGTAAAGTGCTGGGTTTGTGTACATTTCCTAGTCACACAGTAATAAAGATCAATAAAACCTGTTCTGCATTGAAAATATCACTGGCATAACAATTGTCCCGAATAGTAGTTTTGCTAAGTGACTGACTTTAGAGTGATTTCATTCTTCAAAGACATGTTACATTCAAATGACACTCACATGTAGGGTATGCATGGTGGTTCTGCCTCTGCCAATGCTAGTCTGTATGCACGGAACGATGAGGAACTGTCAATCAATTGACAGAACTCCTTCAGTGCCTGGAAAGGAAATATCAGAATTCATCTTCACCATAACCATGATGCAGACTTTTCCTTCAAAAAGCTAGTCCCACTAAAATCGATATATTTTTCAACAAGAGGGCACTTTTACATTCGTAAATTTACTCCTTTTTTCCTCGATGATCATAATAAATTTTGATTCTTTGGAGAAAACAACTCTGACTGCCTATCTATTATCTTGGTAGTAAGCTTACCAACATACAAATGCCCATGGTATCTAAATACAAAAACTATTCATAAAAATGGAGATCAAAAATGAATGTCACAACTAAAAGCGCTACTTACCAGGTAATCAACTATGAAAAATATTATATTCAGTTATAACTTGAACCTGATCTTACTTCTAGATTTTGCCGCTGCCACTCAAGCCTCCTCAGTGGTGCCGAATCAAGGGCCGACAGTATGGCCAAGTAAGAGTTAAAATTATTCATCCGTCGCAAGTGCTGAAAATAGTCAAATAATCAATCAATCAAATCCTAAATTTGTTTGGACAGGCTCTACACATTCCTCAATTTGAGGTGTGGTCTGGCTGCCCAGTATATTTTTTACCGTTCCCATCAGGGTTTTCTTTTACCTCTTCGGTTTTATAGACTAGCATGATTAGAAAATGTACACATAACCACAATGACCAAATATATAAATTAAAGTACAGTGAGCTCTACACAACTACAAATTGTACTCTATTCTACTTGAAACTGTTCTGGAAACAACAAAAGGTCAGGCCTAAGGGTTAAATAGAAGGGACGTAATCAGGCTTGACATGACTGAATATTGACTACCATAAGACGCAGATGGTGAAGTTACCTTAATTAACATGATTCTTCAAACACAAAACTTGATGTACCTTTTTTATTTACAGTTTCAACAAAGATGTCATGAACCAACTATATCACACTTACAGCCACATTATGTTAATGAGAAGCTGCTCGAACTGACATGCGCAGAGAGTGATTCTGAGGATGGACATAGATGAATGTCCAAAACTGTAAATAAGCTAAATCTAATGTTGTGATTGAAGAATCATGTTAATCTTAATATATAACCTACACGATGAACCCTTTCTTACCTTCATGATTTTGATGAACTTGATCATGTATCTCTCGCGCTCTTTGGGGTCTTCTTGCTGTAGCACCTGCGTGCGGCACCAATAGGACATCTTATTGAAGTGCTCTGTGAACTTGGTGAGATTCGGACTCTGATCTTCATTCTGCTCTTTCGCCCACAGCAACACCTCAGGGATCTAAGGAACGCATTTATTTAGTGTTTGGGGAAAACGTAATGAGATTTCTAGTGATGAAAATAAGTGTACAAGTACTATTAAAAGTACAGTATCACAATAACCTATTTCCTCGGACTCCCACGCCATTGTCAACAAATAAAAATAGCAATTAATATATGGATATTGTTAAAAAACCAATGTATCAAATATCCGGTAGACATAATAAAGAATCCTTTTTATATATAAATGTTATCAAAATAACAGACAAATTTAGCTATAGTATTGGTGTACTGAGTCTGTACCTCTATTTTCAAAAAGATTTCTGAGTCGAGCCTTGTCATCTGCTCCGCCAGGTGGATGGATTTGAAGTCAGTCAAAATGTTTGGCCTGAAATTATTCATAGAAATTAAACCGATTATATAAAATCTATTGTATAAAATGACTTCAAGATTTTAATGTGCATATTGTCAAAATTGATGTACTGTTTCTGGAGATAGAAAGAAAACTGTATAAATAC
The DNA here is from genome assembly GCA_019095985.1 of Streblospio benedicti. NCBI lineage: Eukaryota > Metazoa > Annelida > Polychaeta > Spionida > Spionidae > Streblospio > Streblospio benedicti. The sequence goes on along the minus strand of CM032660.1, from coordinate 20,370,142 downwards.
CGAGATTGCAGATGATAAGATGATAAAAGCGTCATCTGGTGAGAGCGGTTTTCCAAATACTGTTTTCGGTACTCGACTTTCTCCAGTACTTTCTTCCTCAGTATGCGTGCCAGCGTTAGTTCACCATCAGACACCAACTCTAGGACTAAATCTAGCAGGGTCTGAATTACTTCTTCATCCACATCTATGCTGTAAATTAAAAAAAATACCTATACAAGTGTTACAAATTGCTTCAAGGTTCAAACATTACTATATCAAGAAAATTTATGTACTGCAGTAACGATCATATTCATGGTGAGGAGTTGTTGAATACTCGACATGATAAATGTACACATTCTGTTCATTTTGTATTGTTTACAGAGATCTTTCAGGCCAAATTCCAATCACTGTAGACTGTTCACTAAAATACAAACCAAGTTTTTTAATAAAAAAGAGTATTAGTTATTAAATGACTTTGTCTTCTATTGTGGAGTATCCAGTACTTACATTAAGTGGAAGTATAATTATATTTACCAAAGGTCGTCAACCACTCTAACCAGCAAAGAAAATGCATTGCGCGATAGTTTTTTCTTTTTCGTGTCTAACATGTGACTAAACTTCCTGTAGCGATAAAGCAACTTGTCGAGAAGACTCGCTGGTGTGAGAAATGTTCTATATGTGGTTAGAAATGCCTCCTGAAAAATAATCAGATGTTATAGGTAGTCTTTGTACAGATTTCTATCGACATATCAAAATATCAGCAATAGTCACTTCCGTTGTCACAAAAAACTTATTGTGGACCTGTATAGTTTTTTCTCCATTTAGTCTAAAAATCATATCAATTTTTTTTGTGTTCTGTATACAAATCATGTTTAAAAAAAATCAAAAATCATGATCAATTTTATCTCTGTAGTGACACCTTAATACAGTGGAATTTCTATATCAGTCCCTAAAATAGAGGCAAAAATACTTAAAGAGAACATACATGTACAACTAATCTCATCATTTAGAATAAATCAAGATAAATAAGGGTGAGAAAATGAAGCGCCACAAAATCTTAAATAAGTGAAAAAATGAAACACCGCATGATTTTTTAATGGACTAAATAGTGAAATATTGCAGAAGCCAATATTAATAGGGCCACAGTACCTGATACATAAAGTTGTTTTTGCCTGTGGTGGTGGCATGCACTACAAGGGCGTCTACTGTACCGCCCTGTACATCTGGACCATCCTCATTCTACAAATAATATATATGCAGCAGTTTCTTTTCAAGGAATTAATCTAATTCTTGAATTCAACTACACGCTTGCTTCCATTCCTATTTTACATTCTGCGAAATTGTGCATGGTATTATTACTTTAATAATATTTGCACTGTTTCAATATGGTAGATTTATATGATACAATGTTCACAGAGAGTTAAATATCACCGTTACAAAAGCAAAAGTTAATGGGATCGTTCACAAATGATGCCATCACGGAGGTGGGGGGTGGGGGGAAGAATAATGATGCACAATGATAAGGTGGGGAGGGGGTCAGAAATGCCCGAAAATGCAATAGCACCATTTGTGAACAATCCCTAATCGTTGAAAGCTATAATAATGTGTTTTACTGGTTTCTTAAAGATGATCTGGTCAGTGACATCCACATCATCGAGTGTCCCGATCATTTCCACGAGTCCCGAGTCCGTCTCCTTGTTGCTTCGCTCAGACGATGATGATGAATTCTCTCGTGGATACGAACTAAAATCGTAGATAAGCATTATGCAAATGTCTAACAAAATTTCATAAAATTGTCCATGATGGATCCTATTCCAGTTCCAAATAATGGTAACATTATTGTAGACTAGAGTTCACAAATTATGTAGTCATGATTCAATTACTTTATAGTATATACCTGCTTTTTTATAGCAGGTATATACCTTAAAGTAATTGAATCATTGGACCCACTGCTTTATACCACATAACAAAAATCAACTGGGTAAAAAAAAAAGATGAATTGAATTGTAGGATTTGACCACTCGATTGTCGTGTCAATCGTGAAATTGAGCATGCAGACGTTAGCATGCTCAATTTCACGATTGACACGACAATCGAGTGGTCAAATACCATTCTATCATGAAGAAAATATGATTACAGTTTCCATTAATGACTAAACATGTCAAATACACGCAAACTTTCTTATCTTGATATAAACAATGTGCAGTCATTAGTCTAAACGTAGCCGTGAGCTGTGATTTGTTTACACAGTAAACCACGTAGCATACTGAAGATTAACTACGCCAATAAGAAGGTTTAAGACTAGCTTTCATTTAACTGTTTATTGAAAGGAATCAGAATACACATGAATTTCCCGCCGGGCAGATGTAGACCAACACAGACTAAAATAACATAACAAACTCTCGATATAAATGATATTGTGGCGCAACCACTTTTCTCCTCTTATGTGCGAGACTAAACAATGATAGCTTTAAAAAATGTACAGTAATCAATTGAAGAATATGACACGAAAAAAACAATTTAATACTTAGGGTATGAGGCTAATCAATAAAGGATTATAAAAAGGTACAGTAATCAATTGAAGATTATGGCGGATGTAGACCAATAGTATACAGACTAAAATTACATAACGAACTTTCGATATAAATGATATTGTGGCGCTAATACTACTACAAATTCAATATTCACTGAACCATAACCATCCGCCGGTCGTTGTAATAATAAACTAAGAACAAGTCGGATTTCAAAGAGTGCAATTACATGTAGATCTACTCTTTGGCAAGTTATATAAAGTTTGATTGGTGATCTACTTTTACGTAGCGTACCAGTGTATTTGTTACAGTCCTTAGCAACGTGCAGTCAATCATTAGCAACGGGTCAATCGCATAATTTAGCACGCCTCTCAACCAATCAGAATGGGTTATTGCCGGTGATTTTTGCACTGAATGATAGAATGTGACATTAATCATTGGGATAGGCACAAGTGGAAAGAGACTGGAACAGAACATTTATATATTATATACATGTACCTGTTTCCTCCTCCATTCTCTCTGGGACAATCTCCATGACCCATTTCACTGCCACGATGTGAAGATGAACCCTACCAAGACAAACAAGTATCATGAGTATTCTAATAATCAAATTCTAATAGAGTATATACAGTACTGTATGATATCTCTTAACTTGGACATGATATAAAATATAACATATAAATATGTCCACAATATATCTGCACTGCAGTAACATTTTACACCACTTTTTTAACATTAATGTCTGACAGCAAGTTCATGGAGTAACATTTTCCATCATGGTATTGAATATCAAAATAAAAATTATAGGAATGATACGCAGTGTTTTTGCCGGATCTGCATTGGAATTTTCATTATTCTGATTGGTTTGCATAATAGTGAACACTTTACATGAAAATGAAATTTTTCAGTCTCTGTGAGAGACAGTCAAGCATTTTGAACATTCCAAAATTGGGGATTAGGTCCCACGATTAGAACAGCAATTTATTTTTGCATACTGGTAAACATTAATGTATCACTTGAGTGACTAGCCAAAGTAGCCATGTGTATGCGATTTTTTCAGATGTATGAAAATTAAAATACGGCTAGATATCATAGGGACAGTGTAAAAAGAGTGACAAACCTGTTTTCCGTTCGATAAAATAAAGAAATTATTGTTATGTGCAAATATGAATTGTGGACGGCGAGACGGATGACAGACGGATGAAAGGTGATCACAAAAGCTCACCATGTCTCCTACAGGTGAGCTATTAATGTTATCTATGGACAGTGTAAAAAGAGATTGCCATGAACTGACAATGCAGACCCTTCCACAAACCTGTTTTCCGGGTAGCGGGGGCGGGGGCGGCCCGCCGCTCGCCGCGCTCTGTCCGCTCAGGCTGCTCACGCCTGAGCTGTCCTCACCGGAGCTGGCAGACGTCAGCGAGAACATGTCGCTGCTCCCGCTGCAACAGCCACGGACACAGCAGGTAAGCTCGGGGTTCAGGTGTATCTAGTTTATTAAATCACAAATAAGCCAGCCCCAGTTATGGGGACTGGCCTCCTCTCATGAGGCAACACATGAATGATGGAGGGTGTGGTGCGTGTTCTGCTTATCATATGGGTTGGCAGATAGCCGACACTTAAAAGTTATAATAGAGTTGGCCTCGACAGTTGCCGGGTTCAGATTGTTCCACTCCAGAATTGTTCTTGTAACTGTCCCCTTCGACAGAGGAGAATGTCTATCACCCGCTGAATTCCTCACTAGCTTCCACTGATGATTACCACGGATAGCTCTTCCATTGTGAAGCTCAATGTCAATGCCTTGAGGTGGTAAGTCCAGGACTCTGTGCAGAATCTGGTAGAATAAACATAGACGTTGGTTCCGTCTCCGATCTGCCAAGCTTAGCCAGCCAAGGTCATGAAGTAGGTAGTGAATTAATGATAATTAGAATGTGACCCTCATTATGATGAGTTCCATAGGCAAGTGATTTTTTGCTTCCACTTCCCTTGCAAATTTTTTTTTACCCAAATACCTATTCATATTTATATGCATTTTGTATGATTTTGGACATTACAGGTCTCATTGTTGTTTAATACAGTAGAACATCTGCATTTGGAACATCTTTGGGGACCAGTGTTAGGTGGTCTCAATAGAAAGATAGTCTCTAAATAGAGGTTCAATTTGGTAGCTAAATGTTTGGGACCATGAAAAATCACGCAATTAATTTAGTGTCACACCGTACCATGGGCACAATGCATCGTAGAGGACAGAAACCAACTGAGAGTGAAAAGAATAGCCATTCTTCAATTCCCAGTTGCGCGGGACGTGTTGGGCAGTAGAATTAATCAAATACCAAAAAGTCCATTGACTACTTCCGGCCGTTCCGCGTCATTGTAGACTAATCCGACTTTCAATATTTTAAGGTCATTTTTAAGGATCACTTATCGTATGTCATTTATGGAAAATACCATCTTAATAGGACTTTGTGATTAAGGATTATGAATCTGCAATCACCAATCAGATTTTATTTAGCATAAAAATTGACCAAGTTATGGGCAAAAGCCGGTCTTGGTCAAATTTGCAGACAGCCCGTGATTGGAGCAAAGTTTAGAACTTCATTATTATTAAGAATGCACGCCACAAATAGATGTATCAACTCAATTTTCCAACATCTATCGTGTAACAGCCATCAATGTTGTGTAGAATACACATTTTGAATGATATACCAATAAATGCCATTTTAAATGGCCTTATAACATATATCTGAAGTACCCATGGACTTTTGTGTCTCAAAAGTAAATAATTTTAGACGAGTGCGCAACATTTCTGTGCAACTGGGAATTGAAGAATGCGTTCTTTTCCCATTTGTTGTTTATACTTTAAGCAAACAATGAATAAGGGGGAAAAGAAAGAATGGCCATTCATCAATTTCAGTTGATTTCTGCCCTCTACGATGCATGCGCCCATGGACCTTACCTAGACAGATCAAACATCCCGCAGAGGTTGTCGACCTTACCTAGACAGATCAGACATCCTGAAGAAGCTATTGGACCTTACCTGAACAGATCCGACATCCTAGAGAGAGTGTTGGACCTCACCCAGACAGATCTGACATCCTAGAGAAGGTGATGGACCTTACCTGGACAGATCGGACATCCTGGAGAGTGTGTTTGAGCGTGCGCGGAACAAGTCGAGCACCTCCATCTGGTGCTGGACGAAGCGCGTCTGCCAGTGGTTGACAGCCTGCATCGAGTGGCGCGTCATGTCCGCCCACGACGGCGCCGCATACTGCTGCCCCACCATCGCCATGTACGCGTCAACTGTCGACAGAGGATGGAAAATACAGTGCAACTGTACTTAATGTGGATGTCTGTGATTGTGAGAAGCTTTGCAGTGTACATGTAACAATATAGATAAGTAGTACCATAGGCAGGGGGTGTCCCCCCCCCCTTTTCTCAGCAAAATAGTTCATTTTCGTAAGGTTTTTGGCATGTCTGCCATCGATTGTGCGTATGAAACCCATGAAATCCCTTCAGAGCGCCCCCCCCCTTTTCCAAAACCTGGATCTGCTATTGAGTACAGTATACTACATGTATGGTAAACGTAATTAGTAACTTGGCTCCTTGTAGGTACAATGTACATGTTATTGATATGCGAACCATATCCGGTATACAGTTAGACATGTTTAACTGAGAATTAAAGGGAGGGAATAACAAAATTTGAGCTATCCAAACAGTTATCAGAGTGATAATATCCTTGAACGCGTTCTTTGTGTTGGTGGCAAGTACTAATATAGACCTTTCATCAAGTCATAACACTGTTTTATCTTAGTGACGAAACTAAATCAATTCTAAGTTGAGCAAATGTGCACTTCGTAGCAAAATGAAAAATGTCCTCTACTAATCCATCATTACACATTTTACACAAGTATTCACTATCAACAGCTTTAATAACACATTTACATAAAAATTAACGAAATCAAACAGGGCAACTCACTTTGTCTCCGTTTCTCTGGTAACGGTGGAGGGTTTTGCTGGTTTTCTTCCTCTTTTGCCTTTAATGAATTTGAGGGAAATTCTGTGGCGATTTGTGAGCTAGAGAAGCACTGTCGCGACATCGCCATGTGAACGGATTTTGATATCACCTCACGATTCACCTGCTGGGTGAAACAAATAGAACGTCCCAATAGGATCACCTCTATAATTGTTTTGCGGTCGCAAGCTTTCACATGCAGTGAATGTCCTCAACAACGGAACCCATTTTGCAGTCACAAATCATTCCTTTGTAGGGAATTTCCGCTGTTTACTCTATAATCTACTTACATTATTAATAGGTGACACATGAAAAAAATTTCCGTAGTTCAAATTTTGCATTGTTTACTCTTCTGTTATTGAGGATATTCATTGTAGAAACCAATGCAAACCTCCATAAAGAGACCACCTCCTTATTGAGACCACTTGAGGCCAGTACCAGTGGTGGTCTTAATAGAGAGGTTCTACTGTAACTATTTAATATAAACTATACAATGCAATACTCTGTTGTAGTTTCTTACTAGACTTGTACATATAACCACAGCCTGGAATACATGTGTACTAGGATAATTATCAACATCGATCAAAATAGTCTAGCTTTGAAAATGGCCATGAAATGTAAATCCAATAAATGCATTATGAATTGAAGACTGTAATATGGTAAGTCATAAATCACCTGACTGGAAGAGTTTTCAGCCTTAAAGCTAGAACTACTGGATGAGCTAGAAAAGGAGGTACTTGAGAAAGCCATAGCACTGTGAGATGTTCGAATGCCTGATTCTGGTATGGAACTCTACAAATAAAAAAGGTTAATATCAGAACATTGAGCTTGATATAAAACTTACTAATATTAAGATTTTAAGTATTGAGTATTAGCTTTGACACCTTTCTCTTTTTTCTATTGTATACAGAATGATCAAGGACGCTTTGAAAAGTTATTCAGGTAATTTTCAGTACATCACATAATTTGATTCAACTGTTTTGTAATATTGACAGTACGCTAGCTATTAAAACATACGCTGTTTTCACATCTGACTTACCTTAAATGGAATTTCCAATGCGTCATTCCTCATACTTGCTAGAACATTATCGTAGTTGGACATGATATTTGGACGCTCTTGACTTATGTGCTTATTCACAAACTGTGCACTAACACCCTGTGTAGGTGATTCCATATTAAGAGAATTCCCACTTCCTCTGCCTGGTGATAATCGGGCCATTCCGTTAGACTCCACAGACAGCCTGGGAACGCCTGTGGATTCCATGCTGCTTCGTTTCCGTGGCAGCGGAGGTGCCGCTCCATCAGTACAGTCACTGCCTGGCGCTGCCACCGATCCATCACTGTGCACACTCAATCGGTCAAGAACCGTGTTTTCCTCATGAACAGAACACGTCAGTTGGTTGATTTGTGCTGTCAGGTTCTTAATCTCCTTGGTCTGCTCAAAGTTGTCATAATGCGACATTCTGGCAGCGGTGTATGCTTGATACGACGCCGTCACCGACCCGGTCAAAGTCGATGAGTCACTCAACATGTCCTCAATCGAACTCATGCTTCCCATAGGCGACGAACTATGTGGACTGAGGTTATGTGGCGTCAAAGAATCACCTAACGTCGGAAAGTTTGGGAAACCAGTGCTACCAGTTGTGAGGCTGGGAAAATGCTTACTAACATCATTTATTGGTCCATTAGCATCAGTAAATGTAATGTTTGGGAATGGACCACCATCTCCAATGTTGTTGGTGATTCCTGCATTGTTTGACATTACCATGTGAGCATGCGCGTAGCTTTGCAGCTGAGACTTTCTCAAAGAGCTGTGTGGTGACTGGTTCACGGGTGTAGAATCCCCGCTGGCACCCGATGTCAGCACCTCATGCGAGCTCGTGGACATGTTGCGCGGCGTTGCATTGTCATACGTTGATTCTGTTGATGAACAGCGCTTTTTCTCGGGCAGAGGTGGCGGGACAGAGAACAGAGCACCGAACACGTCATCTGTTTGGTGCGACGAATCGCGAGACCTGGAAATGTCATTGAATGTGTTGTGTTGGAGAATTAAAAACAAACAAACAAATAAAATGATCAACAGAATGGTTAATCTTTACAAGATGTTTTGCAGTCTACAAATCTACATATACTAACTATAAGTCTATGTGAAATGGTTTAAAGATTTGATTATGATAACTATTACTGTGAAATGACTATGAGTTAATGTCACTGTCAAAGGCATGGGCCAGAAGAAACCTGTAATTCTTTAAAGTACGACAAGCACATTGTATTGGAAAGTAAGTGAATTTCTAATATATATCGAAATCCAAATGCTTTTTCTACTTTGTCCTGACCCAGATGACCAATTACGATCATTTATCGACATCTCCATGACTAATTTGTGGCAGAATTAAGCATTAAATCAATCAATAAACCTATTCATACTGTAGCATAAATATATTGGCTTATCAACAGAACATGTTGAAATCTTCACTGGCAGATCCAAGTTTAAAGAAAACGATATGGGCACCCGAATGATTTCCTGAGTTCTATATGAGCACATGCCAAAAACCCCATGAAAATGAAATTTGGGGGGCGAAAAAGGATTGGGGACAGATGTTTTGCACATGCCCCACCCTCCCGCGGATCACATTTTCGTCTATAAATTGCCCCTCGTGGCCTGGATCTGCCTGTGTCAATGACTCCTGGCCGCCACTGACAAGAGCGTGCTGAGCGTGACGCCGGCGGGGCAGCGGGGTTTGGGCGGCGGCGGGCCGTCCACAACATCGTCCTCATCCCCATCGCCGTCGTCAAAGCCGAAGCGCGTCTCCTGCAGGATCTTTTGTTCGCGCGGCGTGAGCGGGATGTCCGGCAGCGACGACCGCTTACAGCTGCAACACAGCGCCGCGATGGAGGTTACATGTTGTTGCTTTTATTACTACCATAATGTATATGTAAGTATTATAATTGGTGATACTGTTATCAGTACTTTAGGTGCTCTTAGATCATGTAGCCTTTATCGCACGGCATGAGTGGAATGTCTGGCAGCGACGACTGCTTACAGGTGCAACATAGCGCCGCGATGACGAAGGCTACATGTTTTTTTTAATGCTCCTGGGGCTAAATGGGGGGAGGGGGGGGGGGTTGATGGACTCTTGACCATGGCGTGGGTTCGATTCCCAGTCGGGTCTGATATCATATAACTTTGCAAAACACCTACCATAACATGGTAGGTGTTTTGCAAAGTTATCTCGAACAGGTTGCAAACTGCTCAGTGGTAGCTACACGTTAGATAGGTACAGGTCAGGCGAGTGAATACTAATGTGAGTGATAAGCACGTTTGCGCTACAGTAGCTATGTGCTGTATGCTCCCCGGGGAGTTGAGAAAGATTTAGTATGAAAAGGATGCCAATGACCTGGTGTAGATGTAAAGTCGCTAGAGTACAACAAACTATGAATTGCTAATGTAAACAAGCACATTTACATCTATGTTTGTATACGAAAATGTACATGCAAGCATTGGTGATACTGTTACTTTAGGTGCTCTTTGTGCATTTACCAGTAGTCTTTTTTTTTTGTTAAAAAGGCAGTACTAAAAAGTAATCTGGCTATGATGCCATGAACCTTTGAAATCAACCGGATTTACTAAAATCAGGTGGCAGTTCCATACTGGGTATCCTGGATGAAGAGTAACACATATACAGTGTAAGAACTATCATTGAACACACCTCAAATAGACAATTTTCAATCTACAAATCTCTTGGCTTTTAAATGGTTGAATTCACTATATATAACGTTTAACATTTGGCCTCCTCACCTGTCATTGTTAACTGCCGATGATGGAGACTTGATGGGAGACACGGAGCTTCTAGTGCTGCCACCTTGTGGTCGCTGCTGTAACTTCTCCACAGAGAGCTTCACCAGCTCCTAATACAAAATTTACTGGGATTTAATTACCATGGAAATGGTTATATGTGAACACTTTTGCGACAAGGGAATACACTATTATTCATTTTGAGCTTAATCCTACTAACTTTTCATAAATACAGAACTTCCACTTAAGATCACGTCTCTAATGAGACCATCTCTATAATAAGATCACTTTTCAAGGTCCCAAACCTTTATAAAGGAACCAAAATTAACCTCTGTATAGAGACCACCTCTATTGAGACCACCTAACACTAGTCCCAAAGGTGGTCCTAATAGAGGTTCTACTGTATGAAGCTATCTTGAAAAGATCGGGAAAGATTTTGGGTCTTAAAAGTTAGTAAGATATAATGCAACTGAATATTAGTTAGTATGTAGAAAGAAATCCAATCAATCTATTGAAAAAAAGTAAGGACACTGTTGGACGAAACCAAAAAGGACAGACGTCTGGAGGGACTGGTTCCACTTAACACAACACAGTCTAAGCAAACCCTGCATTAAAAAATATCAGGGAAACTAGGGCTGCACAGAGATAAATTAGATAGTGATGAAAATTATATCATAGAGAGAACACCTTGTCCAGGAGGTTAATTTAGAAAGGTGGTCTTTTGGGGATCAGAAATTATATTTGCATACAATTCATCAACTATTGCTTATTTGTGTTATAGTTATGATTTTATTACTCATGTTTGACTGTTTACATAAAGAACCAATAAATATCTATTCTATACTTTCATATCCTCTATGCATTTACACTAGGAAATGGCTGCACTGAATGAATTTATTTACGAATCATCAAATGTTTGTTAAAACAGTAAGAAAAAAGACATATTCTACTGATATGGCACCCTTCCTGCCAGTTTTATGCGTTAGTCCCCATTATGTAATATAGGTACATTTGCATTGGGATAAATGTATTTCTATATTTCACCACAAATACACAATGCTCACCCACACTGTTTATGCAGACAAGAATTTCTGATAACCCAAGACATTTCAGTTCGTCCTGTTTATCACACCACAAAGAAACAAATCAAGAGTTATCAAGAAGCACGGAAATAACAAGAACCACTTGGCAGTTATCTTTCAAAGAAGCTAAAATAAGCTCTTTACTTATATTGTGATTTAACAAAAGACACATTCTCAGAATATAGATGTTACATTATAAAAAAACTAATTCATCAACTATATATGTACATTAAAAACATAAACAAGGTTAATTTTATAACAATAGTAAGGTTTATTTACACGAAAACTAAATTTTCAATACCAAAAATTATAAATCATCTGATTTTCTTGGTATACAAATCCAACTGTGAGTTAGATGAACATATAATTATTTTACAAAACTTACATGTATGATAGAAATCTAATATATAAGCATGTACATGAAACCATTTATATTTAGAGCGATATCCCCATTAAATGGAGAAATGATGCTAGCAACCGCAGAGTAACACAAGTGGTCTCAATACCACTAATTGTCTTGTAGAGATCAGTAACAGCAGCTGCTCATCAAATTCCCACCGATTGATACAGTAGAACCTCTCTATCTCTATCTATTAAGACCACTTGTGGGACCGACTTAAAAGTGATCTACATGGAGAGGTGGTCTTTATTTATTATGGAGATTCCCATTGGAATCATTTTGAAGGATTGGGGCCGAGAAAAGTGGTCTTATTTATATAGAGGTGATCTCATTATAGAGGTGGTCTTAAACGGAGCATCTACTGTACTTATAATATCATCCATTTGAACATAGGTACAATGAGACCGGGTCATGTAGAAACCTTTACATAGTGAACAGCTGTTTTATGTGGATATTTTTAATTTCTTCAATTCCCTAAGTTGTCAGACCTCCTCCTTAGAAAAACGGATCCTACTCCATATAGAGATAAGGCCCATAAAAAAAAGTAAATTTGCTTTTTTTTCTCCAATTTACTAACAAGGGAGATTGTCATTCAACATCATATGGATAGATGAAATATATAAAAATTGATTTCTTTAACACTCACAGCCACAGCGTTTCCGAGAGCCCCAATGATGGCATCGCTGTCCTGTTTAGTGACCGTCCCCGTGTCCCCGGTTAGCATCACCTTGTCTGAAAGGCGTATCAGGTTGGCCAGAGACTGGTACACCTGGCTGTAGGCCGACACCAGCATGTTACTGAGAAATAGAAAAAACGTGAGTTAGAGCCACTAGTGTTGATTTAAACATACATGTACAGTGTATTTCATTTGAAAAATGATTCGGCGTGGCAAAATGTGAATTGAGCTGCTTCCAGTATCATATCCTTAGACGAACGAGTTAAGTAACTCTTTGATTAGTGTTAACCAAAGGCAACTGCATCAGTGGATTTGATTTGTTTAAACATTAAATCTCTTTACAAAGTTCACTTATGTAATTGCCTTTGATGCACTTCAGCCTCATGATTAAAAAAAATTCCAACAGCATTTCATCAAATTTATAACATTTTCAAGGAACATAAACAATTAGATGAAATCCTGTCATGTTAGAACAGAATCGACTCCCATTTTCATATCTTATATGCTTCTGTGGTGGAGTGGATAGGGAATTGGACTAGTGACCAGAAGGTTGTGGATTCGATTCCTGTTTGGGTATGGTGATGGGTGTTGAGCAAACTCATCCATAAACTGTTGCACACTGCTACGTAGTACCTACACATTAATCAGGTACAGGTCATTGGGTTGAAAGAGTGTATGAATGATTGTGTGATTGATCAGTATTGTATGTTAAAAGTTCTGCAGATGCAACTAAGTGAGAAATGAGTCATTGCCTATGGCAATGACTTGGTGTAAAATGTAAATGTAAAGCCGTGAGAACAAGACTTTGTATCACGACTATAAACTACCATACATGTGCCATCGTCAGTTTCAAGGCCTTTCCATTCACACGTTCATGCTAATTATCAAGTCATGGGGTAGACCTACGCATGGACGGGGAATTAGTAGCAAAGGGTAAAAAGCAAAACCAATACTTTATTTTTCTACATGGGCATATACAATCCTGCGTCTGATGTTTGACATCGTGACTGAACATTTTGGCAGTGAGGATTTTGATTGGTTGGATTTTGTGACCCACTTTAATGAATGTTAGGAGCATTGAATCACAGCTACATACTGTATATATGGCAGTGATATATGATGATGCCATCACATTTACATTTACATATCTCACCTCTCTTGGTTATCCTGGCAGTTGTTCAGAAGGGCTATGAGTTCCAAGACGGTCTCCAAGACGGCAGTAGCTGACCCCGGCAGCATGATGGGAATAGCTTTATCCACGACATCTTGGAGATAACCGAGGGTCTGTGTCACCTTTTTATTCTCTTGATTTAACCGGTCGACAGCCTGAAGCAGGTGAACAATTTGAAACATTAACATAACCTACTGCAGGATTAGGATTAGCCACTCATCTGCTTGTATTGATGAGTAAAACCATGTGGAGGATGAGTAAGAAGTTTTAGTAACTTGTCCTTTTGACAATTAACAATTTCTTTTTATTTTACATAAAAGTATAGAGCTTTTGCACAACGAGGACAAGTGCATTTTGAGAGGGACGGGTAAATTTTTTAGCATTACTGGTCCTGCTGACGAGTAGCGCTATTCCATTAATAAACTGTTTTCAAGACTGAAGTCTCCTTTTCAAGTAAAAACAAACTATCTATATTGATAATATACCCTTTCTAACATTGCATGAAAAGGTAAGTAACGGGTAATTCGATTTATCTTAAATATGGAAGAAGCCACCGATGCCTTTTTACTTTTTCTAATGAAAACCAATTGCACATAAATTTTAAGTTACTACTTAGAGAATAGGAAGATTTAGGAAAGACAATTAAATTTACGGTAGCAGTCTGCACAGCCTTCTTCTCTGATTTGGAACCCTCATTAAAGCTTCCAACTCGCTGGAATCCCTTCTTCTTACGGGTCGTTTTTGGACTACCCTTCTCCGGAGAGCCATTTCGTGATACAGACGGTGTGCGCCTGGGAAAATATAAAATAATGGAAGCTTTATAAAACTGTAACATTTCACTATTCTATCATCTATAGCAATATCAAGTATCAATTATGATATATATGTAAACATATGTAAGATTACACCTACATTGCCTACTTAACTCATAAAAAACAATGTTGCATTAATCACGTTATGATTTTTTATCATTAAAAGCAGTAGTCCATTTACATGTACACTGTACATACAGTAAGGCCAATATTCTTTACTGTGTATTAAATGTCCTCTTTTAAAACATTCAAAACAAGATACAATGTATAAACTCATCGATACAAAGTCTGGATTATGTTACAAGCTATCATGAATAATTTACATTTCACAATGTTTTTGTTTTCCATTTCAGAGAAATGAATATAAATATAGATACAAATCGCAAACCATGAGTGTTTTACCATCAGATCTTGAGTTGGATGTATAAACAATCGAATAAAATATCACATTGTTCATTTACTTAATATCATATGATTAATGTAAATTAATTCATTTTTAGACATTTTATATATATATATATTGTCTCACTCAAAAAAATAATAATATCAAGGCAAAAATGAATAGATGACCTCAATCATAATTTCCTAACAAAAGTATATTATATCGAATAAGAATATTTTAAAATTTACACATTTTGCAGATTATTGTTTTTTTGTTTTTTTTTAGTACTGACTATGTAATTAATTCACAGAAATAGTATAATAGATCTAGTAAAAAGTACAAATCGCAGTCAGCAATTTTGCATACCGTATTATCTTGGACTTGATGTCATCTTTAAAAGACTTGGCTTTCTGAATCATCTTGGATGTAGCCGTCTCATATTTGCCATCCCCTATACAATACAGATACAATAGTATATGATAATCAATGATATACTGGGGTAATTTTATAGCTGTAAACAGGATATCTTTGTCTATTAAAATCCAGGATAAATGAAAGACCTGGCTTTCTGAATCATCTTGGATGTTGCTGTCTCATATTTGCCATCCCCTATAACATGTACAATGGTACATGATAATCTTTGAATTGTTTCATTGTATGTATCCATAAGGGACGGTGCAATATTTAACAGGCAGCGGGACCGGTACATATCGAAAAATTTGTCTGAAAAAAAGTCTTGTCCCCTGCTGAAGTGATGAAAAAAAACCTGATGTCCCATGATCTCTATTCATATTAAAAGTCTGTGTCCCCTCCTATAAATATATTCGCGTGGTTAATTAGTACTGATTCGCTCACGTCGAGGTCGGATTTCAGCAGCTGAAAAAAAGTACATGATCCATGCCCAAAGAGAATGAAAATCATCCGGTCCCCCTACTTTGCACCCTGAAAAAAGTACCTGTCCCCCTACCAAATGCACCGGTCCGCCCTGCCTGGTAAATATTCCACCGTCCCTAAACAAAGTAAGTAAATTAAATCTGGTTGGACATATAAGTCATTTAGTCTTTTTTTTTTCAAAAGCATATAATGGTAATAACCTCTCAAATCTAATATCCATTCTATAGACCATACATGCGTGCGCAGAATTGCAACTGAAACTTTTTATGAAACTGATGATAAATCATACTCAAAAGCTGGGCCATATAGCGTTATCATATCCAGAATTAAGTCTGCGATATCTCATTATGCCCTACTACTTGTGCTTTCAGGAGAATCAGTGAACGAGTTATCATCATTGTTGAGAGCCAACACTCAACACTCGACCACTGTACAAGCATCAGTCCACTGAGCAAACTATATGTCTTCAAGCAGACTCTTCTAACACCAGTTCCATAATAGCTGTATTCGCAAATTCACAAACATATATGCATAAAAGTTACATTTCATCTATTTAAATACGTGTACATCTAAAACATCCCTAAGCTACCTTTATCAAACATATCCTTCAGCCACCTTGATTAAATTTGCTTGCAGTTGAATAGACTCAAATCTTGTATAATGGTGTTAAATACTGGGGACCTCCTGCTATAAAGTATTGTTCTATTTCAAAATGTCAAAATCTGATTTATATGCACTAACTGTCTTATGAGCACACTTTGCCTTCCTCCCACATTGTCCACATATGACCAGTTCCACAGTTTATCTTATACAGCCTTTTCAGTTCATGTCTTCTTAAAGTCTGTGAAATCTGGGCTCGAGAATCTGGGGTGCACTTACAGGGGTGGCTTGGAAAATTGGTAGTAATTTTAGGCAGTGGGTCTGAAAATCATACCATTAAGGTTTCATTTCTTCTTACCCACCCTATACCATAAAAAAACTATGCCATAACTAGATCAAAAGTGTTCAAAGAACACTGGATCGATAGAACGACGTTGACTTATGGGCAATTAAGATATATACTGAAATGATGTATACTTTACAATCAAGAAATTTATGAATTTGAGGAGAAAACATCAGAATGAATCAGAATCAATAATCCAGCAAAAAGATATTTATGTTGCTGTACAATAGTACTATTTGAATAACAGATAATAATCAATATCTGCAGTTTCAAACCCAATAATCAATATTTGATGCTTGGTGGGAATATTGATTTTTTTTCTTGCTGTTTTAAGTGTATTGAATATCAGTAATAGGGCGTTGACTTATCGTGAACTCAGCATTAAGATTTGACAAGTGGTGAAAACTGTTTGATACATGTTTACAATCAAGTGTTTATTCGACTTTGAACTGGGAGCTGAAGGGATCAGAATGAATCAGAATCAATAATCCACTGCAAAATGGCGGCGATATTTTCTAATATCGCAGACTGTTTAATAAAATATATTCATAACAAACAGGCTATAAGTCCCCCCCAATTAATAAGATTTATAGATATTGTTAAACCATTCGTTTAAGTCAATTATGTACTCTGCATGCTATTTTTTTTAATAGACATATTTCCCATTTTGTAGTATCGAATAGCCACAACTGTTTTTAACTTGTCAACTAAAATTGAACTCACGAGATGTTCCGAATACCCTATTAATGTCATAAATGGGCTTCTAGAAAGTTCAATTTAACTGGCAGTGCCCAAAATCGAATCACTTCGGTGTCGCCTCATACCTCATAGTCGTGTAAAGTTTGAACGAAATCGGTGCAACGCTTAAAGCTCTAGCTTGTCCGGAGACATACATACATTAGTTAGTTAGTTAGTTAGTTAGTTAGTTAGTTAGTTACAAACGAACGAAACACAATGCTTGCTTCAGCAGCTGAGCTGAAGCGTGCAATAATCAATATTTGCTGCTTGGTTGGAATATTGATTTTTTCTTGCTGGCTTAAGTCTATTGAATATCAATAAAGATGTAATAAATGGGCTTCTAGAAAGCACAATTTAATTGGCAGAGTGCCCAAAATCGAGTCACTTTGGTGTTGCCTCATATCTCAAAGTTGTGTAAAGTTCGAACGAAATAAAAGTAAAAATTAAAGCTCTAGCTTGTCCGGAGACATACATAGTTAGTTACAAATGAACGAAACACAAGGCTTGCTTCAGCGGCTGAGCTGAAGCGACACAGTTAAGAACTTTATGAATTCGAGGAGAAAACATCAAATTTACTGCATAAAACAATATCCAGCAAAAAAATATTACTCCTGTTTGTTGCAATAGTATTATTTGAATGACAGATAATAATCAATAACAGATTCAAACCCAATAAGTGATTTCGTAAATTGCGCGTGACGTCACAAGGTCAGAGGTCAATGGTAATAAAGATGTGTATTGCGCAAGATTTTTCTATATAATATATAGTAAAACTCGGAGACAAAAATGCTTGAATAACTTTGTTAATCATAATCTGTTATTTATGAATTTTAGGGACCACTTGTAGGAAAGGTATAAGAATGCACAGCTAAAAGAAGAGATTAATTTGGCATTAAACAGCAACTGAAAAGCTTCTCTAAATCCTGTGTAAAAATGTAAACAATGGGTTTCGGCCATGACATAGATTTTTCACCGAATTTAGAGGGTGTTTAATAACAGCTATGCAATCAGAATTAATCTTTTGACTTCAAATAAGGACTCCTACACTTGTTTCACAATAGGCGAATTAATATTAAATTCCCAACCTTGGGAATTAACTAAGTTATTAACTACTTTTTATCAGCATCTCCGTCAGAATTTCTCGATGGAAAGAAAAAAAATGCAGGTGTAAACATTTTCACACATCTACGACTTTCAAATAATGTTTGACAAACTTATAATTGTAGGAATTGACCACGAGATTGGAGTGTCAATCGCAAAATTGAGCATGCTGACGTCTGATTTACCCTCACAATTTTGCGATTAACACGACAATCGAGTGGTCAATCACCATTCTATCATGACTAAAATCCATTTTATTTTAAAATAAATCATATTATAACATTCTCATTGCGAGTCAATTTTACCAAAATAGAGCGCGCAGAGACCACTACTACGGCGCTAGTCTAAACTTTTGCTCTCCGCTACACGGGACATGCCTTGCGACGTCAGCGGCTGTATTGATATTGTGAGGAGTTTAGACTAGCGCCGTAGTAGTGGTCTCCGCGCGCTCTAGAGCGTTAATTACATAACAGTCAATCGTATAATTTAGCACGCTGATTGACCAATCAGCGTGGTTTATTGGCGGAGATTTTTGCACGGAATGATAGAATGTTGGATTTATTATGTCTTGGTGGCAAATCAATCGCATATTGGTCTTTTGTCATTCACAAATGATTTGAAAGGGGATAATTTCGATGGAACGTTTTATTTCCTAGGTTTCTGTGCTTACCTATTATTTTCCTTCATTTTACTACATGAAATCACCCGTCCATAACGCAAACTTATCACCAATATCAATAAAGATGTCATAAATGGGCTTCTAGAAAGCACAATTTAATTGGCAGAGTGCCCAAAATCGAATCACTTCGGTGTCGCCTCATACCTCATAGTCGTGTAAAGTTTGAACGAAATCGGTGCAACGGTTAAGGCTCTAGCTTGTCCGGAGACATACATAGTTACAAACGAACGAAACACAAGGCTTGCTTCAACAGCTGAGCTGAAGCGACGCAAAAATGGTAGCCCCAAAATAATTGCTTACTCAAATCAAAAATAAAACTATAGTATACCTACATGTATAGTCACCTATAAAGTGGTTCAAATCAATAATCAATACATTGTACGTAGTGACATATCATGGCTAGACGAACTATGCAGCTGATTACGTTAAGGGGAATGCATGGGATTTGAAGGTGGTGCATTGCAGTAATTGAACCCCAATTTGTGAATTTAGAGGACAGAAATTTACTTTAAATAACCACAAAATTAAAAAGGCTGTTATGTGATACTACGCGGGTAACTAACAGCAAATATTTAAGACTGCGAATTTAAAGGGTTTTACAGTACAATGTTTAAACAATTACTGTAAGGTGGGCATGACTACTAGCTAGGTCTGTGAGGGTTAGACAAATAACCGACGTCGGGTAGGTTTTGCACAAGTGCCGGTTACTAAATTGAACGTCGATGAACCGAATTGTCGTATGCGTTCAGCCATCACGTCTTATTTGCATTGGTCATGATAATAAAAAATCAAATATCTAATGACAGTTTGTGAATTATTTCAATCAGGAACACAACTAATATTTATAAAATATATTACATGGGATTGATAAAAATAATAACAACAATCAACCATAAATGACGCGCTAAAATCTACAAGGTTGTATGGAAGTGTTGGATTTGAGAAATTCCCATAACGTCAGACGTTTAGTGAGGGGGGTATAGCTATATAGCCTTGATGAAAATCCATTACCAACATGTTTTTTCCCAAATCACAAGTCACCAATACATTTTATTGTCTTTCACCAATAAATGAGTGCTAGGATTACTTAAAAGAAGAAGAAGAAGAATCAAGATTTGTAATTTAATAGGTTGCATCACATCTCACACATTTAAATAGCAAACGACTTCTGAATGATCCACACAAGCCAATACAAATTCAACGTGTTTCAACAAGAACTTTCATTATTTGTTGTAATTATTTGTGGGGGATAATCAGTTTCATGGTCTATAATATTAATTCCTTGGGTAATAGATACTACATTGGAGTACTCAACAAATTGTTCAACGAATAAAGTATATGTATGTGTAAGGTAAGGTGGTGCGTCAACACCATGTCAGTTAACCGAGGTCGGATCGCTTATACTGTGTAAAAACGTAACCGAACCGAACCGTAACCGTCACAGCCCTACTACTAGCCGAGTGTTTACCACCCCATACAAATTTTTCAACAATATGCCTCTCAAAACTCATCAGGGGGATACGATTTATTGTGACCCCATGAGGGTATGAAAAAACAAAAGCATATGGTATGATTTTCAGGTGTCCTGCCTATAAACGTTACTTGAAAATTTCAACAGCTCCATCTCCCACCAACCTCCCCCCCCACTACCCACCCCCACTTAAAATTACTACCAATTTTATGGGCCACCCCTATATTAGTGTACCAGACTTTGGCTACCCCCCACCCGGACTCCCAAATAAAAAAAAAAAAAAAAATATCAAAGAGGAGTTTTTCAGTCCCCCTCCCCCCCCCCCCCCCCCCCCCAACCGAAATTTGGTATTCTTAACATTATGATTCATTATGACATTTAAAAGTACAATATAGAATCCCGCTTAAATGATGAGTGAATGAGAAAAACTGCCCGCTAATATTCTATAGCAAATTTCATAATTTTTCTTTTAAAGAGACCACCTCTATAATAAGACCATTTTTGCCCGTCTCCTTTTTAACAATATCACTACAAAGTTACCTTTAAAAGAGACCACCTCTATTGAGATAGGTACTCTGGGTGGTCTCAAAAGTAGGTTCTACCGTAATTAATCCATTGGTAAACCAGGTTTAAATGACATAATCACTGTTAATAAATCACTGTAATCATTCTTAAAACATAATCTTTGAAAATAAACTGGAAGGATTAGACATAATATTAATCATCAGCACAATATACAGTGAAACGTTCCTATAAAGCCACTCAGGAGACTGTAATCCATTAGTCTCAATAAAAAGGTGATCTCTTTATGGAGGTTTGCAGTGACCTCATTATGAAGCTTGGGACCATGAAAAATGGTCTTATAGAGGTGGCCTCTTTATGGAGGTGGTCTTAATTGAAGGTTCTACTGTACATAGAAATACAAAAAAAACAATTAGAACATATTTTATGAGATAATATAGGTTTAAATATTTGAACACAAAATAGAGACCATATATTTGTATCCTGGAAAATATCCCATTGAGTGATATCACTTACAGTAAGGTTTTATCAACTTTTGACATTGGTTGTAAAAAAAGCAAGAGAGCGTTAAATTACCTTTGGTCGACATGTTATGAGAACACAATCGTAAACACGAATAATCCTATACATAGGTTTCCATGTTCAGGTTAGTGGTTTAGCCATAATTCTTTTTATTTTTCGATTACATAGTATTTCCTTGATCAGGGACAAAAACATAACTTCTGTTATGCGCATGCGCTCAAACGCTACTTACTTACTTCAGGAAATGAGTAAAAGTTCTCTTTAAAAGTCTTTTGACGCTATTTATAATGTTGCGACAGATATTGATATGCAATAAATGTTATGTGACGCCTCCAATAATTAATCTACAATCTCTTTGATAGAGAAAAATTGAAATTATGTGGTGTAATTTTACAAGTATGTATGAAATGTATTGTATAAAACTGGTCAGTGACAGTGTCAGTGGCTGACAGTGCCAGTGGCCACACACAGGGGCATTTCAACGATCTTGGTCTTTATATTTGTTATATACATATCATGTATACAACCACCCTCGATCACTGGTCCTGTGCCACACAGTAGCCACAAAAACTGTAGCATTGTATATATAGCCTTGCTATATATATAAATATATAGATCACAAATTAGCCAGTCTCAGATAAGAGACTGGCCTCCTCTAATGAGGCAACGCGTGAATGGAGAGAGGGTATGTTCTGCCTAAGGGTTGGCAGATAGCCGACTCTTGAAAGTGGTAATAGAGTCGGCATTGACAGTTCCCGGGTTAAGACTGTTCCACTCCGGGATTGTTCTTAAAACTGTTGATTTCCACAGTGGAGATTGCCTATCGCCGGCTGAAGGTCTTACTATCTTCCACTGGTGAGAGCCCCGAGTGGCTCTACCTTGATGTAGTTTAATGCCAACGCTCTCTGGTGGCAAATCCAGGCCTCCATGCAAAAGCTTATAAAATAGGCATAAACGCTGATTTCGCCGCCGGTCTGCTAGACTTTGCCAGCCAAGGTCACGCAGTAGGCCTGTGACTGATATGACACCGCGGGCTCCACGAGCCCAACGTGCTGCTCGCCTCTGCACAATCTCTAGGGAATCAATTTCCTCTTTAACTGATGGGTCCCAAATAGCCCCACAATATTCTAAAGATGACCTGACGATTGTGAAATATGCTCTCTCTCTCTCAGTCTGTAGGGAGAACCGCGGAGATTCCTACGTAGGAACCCCAGACGTTGGTTGGCACGGGAAACTGTATCCAAGATGTGAGGCCTCCACTGTGAAGACCGGGCTCCATAGTTGTTTGACAGTGTGACGCCCAGATACAATGTCCCCTCAGGGACAGAACCAATAATCTCACCGCCTAGGGTGTAGAAACGAACAGGTTTCTGGGTCTGTCTCACAAGGTGGAGGATGTAACACTTGGACACATTAAACTTGAGGCCCCAGACCTGACCCCGCTCAAAGAGTGAATCTAAGTCCTTTTGTAGAATGACCTTGTCCTCTATAGAGTGGATTGATCTATAGATCAAACAATCATCGGCGAACAAACGGCATGAAGTGGATGGGTTGAGAACAGATGGTAGGGGGGGGGGGCCGGGGGTCATTTATGTACAAAAGAAATAGTAGGGGGCCCATATGACTGTGCCCTGGGGTACTCCAGACATGACAGGATCCCCATCGGTGCGACTACGAGTATGAGATCTAACGCCATTGACTAAGACACTCTGGGTACGGCCAATAAGGAACTCAGAAATCCAGCGTGAGGTCTTGCCTTCGACACCATATAGTCGGAGCTTACGCATGAGTCTCTTGTGTGGCACTACGTCAAAGGCTTTCGAAATCGATATATCCAGGTGGTTTTGGATGTGGCTGCACAGGACATGCTCTAGCAACTTACACACCACACATGTCAAGCTCACTGGGCGGTAGTTTACAGCTTCACACTTGTCGCCTTTCTTAAAGACAGGTGAGATCCAGGCTGCCTTCCATACTGATGGCAGACTTCCTGTTTTTTTCATGAGTTACGGAATAAGGTTTTACTGTATGCAATTTAGAAATAGATGTCATGACTTTTGAAACTACCTTTTAATACTGAGAACGTTCATCAGCTATCCATGCACCTTTTAATGACATTCGCTGATTTTTGACGTTGAGTAAAACGTCTACATATCTCTATAAATTGCTCCTGTGAGCGGTCACTGCATGCACACGTATTATTGTAAAGGCTGGTAGTAAATTAACAGTACAACCTCTAAAATGAGACCATGCAGAGTATGGTCCTAAGAGGTCTCAGTAGAGAGCTGGGTTCTTGTATAGATTTGGAGTGGTCTCTTTATGAGGGTGTGTCACTGACAAAAGGACTTGGGTGGGTATTTTTTGAGTTGGCATCAACCCAGTGTGCCATTTAAGTTTTTTGGACGTCTCAAAAATGTCTGATATGAACGTTTTCACGTATGTTCTAATGACGTTTGGGAAACTGAAAAAGCGTTACAAATTCCACATGTGAGGAAAACGTTTTTTTGCAAACGTGTACGTTCAGCATACGTCATTCAAACGTTCTTAACACTGGAGGAAGGTGTATTGAAAAAGTGATATAGAGGTTCTGCAGACTTTGAGAAAACGTTCTCGTGAAGTTCACCAAACGTCTGCATGACCGTAAGCAAACGGAAGGATGATGTCCTAAGAACGTCATTTTTAGGTTTTTGTGTTTTGAAAACGTATGGAAAACAATATAAGGATGTTTGAATAATGTGGTGGGAAAAACTCAAAAATGGCATTATCAGGTCGTCATTTGTGCAGTGAGATATGCACCGGGGTAAAGCCGATGGGGTAACTCCGGGAGCCATAGTCTGCCAATTCAAATGTTTTTCTGTTGATTATTTAAATGTCTGGTACTAAATTTCAAGGAGTAATTGCCATGTATAAACACTAAGCATGTACAATTAGAATACTCATATTGAACACAAGTCAAACTCATCAAAGAGTTCACAAATCGGGTTTTAAAATTTCCACAGTGCAGGGCTTAACGTTAACTTTTAATAGTGGGTGCCCGTTCGGGCATGTGGGTGGTTGCTACTGGGTGCCCGAATGAAATATTTGGGTGCCCAATTGCCCCGAATGAAAAACCTGTGCTAGATGAGAAATAAGTTTTATGTCTTATAAAAAGCTTTTAGGCGCCTTGCCATAATTATATACTACTTTTAATAACTGTGTAACTGTTGAACATCAAATGCTTTTGTTTTTAAAGATCTGATTAACAATGTTTTCTAGCTGTTTTACGTTTTAATGTTATCTGCACTCTGCAGGTGAAAAATCAGATTTGAATAAACAGTCACACAAGACGAAAGTAATAGGGCAAATTGTCTTTAAAAACAAAAGCATTTGATGACTTTGCTTGTTCGAAGGCCAAAATCGAAAAGACATCTGTTTAGACATCATGATTACACAACAAGGTTACTCAATTCCAAAACAAACAGCAAAATATTCGTGACATAAGAATGACGATTCAAATATACACTCTATTAAATTATTCATATAAATATCATTTACAAGAACGATTTCATAAATTACTGTCAATAGACTATTTTCACTGTCTCAATCACGATGATAATTTAGCAGCGCCCATCATTCTGTAAAGGAAGTATTCAATAAACCATTTAGAACATGATAAAATCATAATGTGCTCTTGTCTCATAAGATTTTCACCAAGAGAAGTCATCTAAATGTACATAAGACTAATTTTAAAATAATATTATAAAGATATCCTTTATGTAATAATTTAGGGATTGCAAATAGTAGGATGTAAATATTATTTTATGTAAATTTTGGACTTAAAACAAGTCATTGACCTATCATACGAACGATGAAATAGTGCCAGAAATTTCTGGGTGCCCAGTCGGGCATGTGACCAGGGCTGACTACATGCCCGGCTGAGCACTGGCATGCTCATCAAATCGTTCACCCAATAACGTTTTAAAATTTCCACAGTGTGGCCCGTAACTCCCGATTTGTTCAGTCAAATTGTTGCCCGTAACTGCAATAAATGTGGCCTCTAACTCACATCATGACAATATACTTTTTGTATTAGTTTTTTTAACATTAACCACTGAACGATCACCAAAGCTAATACTTGCATCATCAACTGCTCTATACCAGTTCCTTATGGTTGAACACCAATTTGGAGCAGGTGTCTGTTTGAAAAAGCGTATCGGTTTGCTGGCTAGGGCATCTTATTTGAGTTGCTTAGGTACTCAAGGCCCTTTTGAGAGAATTGAAACTAGGGTATTATCTCCCAAAGTATCACACGTATTTAATTAAATGAAATTTTGTCAGTATACATGTACATAGCTCTTCTTATATCTGTGAAAGTTTCATAAAGATCTAACAAATATTTAATTTCCTATAGAACTCTTTTCATTGCCACATTTTATGTATGATACATTTGTAAGGCACTAAAGTCCGGATATTACTATAGGGCCGTATAGGAAAACTGCATGATACACAGCAAATAAATATATTAAGTCAAAAAAAAGTGCTATCATTTGTGTTCTTTATATTTCAGAATGACGAGAGCTAGTGAGCATTGCAGATACAAGCATATGTGGATAGCCGTAGAGTTCTCTGTAAAAGAACCAACTTTGATCAGTTAATACTATATTTTCTGAAACCGATCTGAAGATTTGAGAATGAGTACAAGTATGCAGTACACAATTACCTTCATTTTATGTTGTGTTATGCACTTTTCATCAACACAATTGGTGGTTAATGTAAAAGACAAAGGCAGTGATGTGCTACAAGAAAGCATCCAAGCCAACACAACAAAAGACACGATTACTTTAGAGTTTATGAAATTTGATGGGACCCTCATCACACAGTTTATAGATTTTAGAAATGTAAGATTTGATTAAATAGATTATGATTTGTTATTTATTATGAATAAATGTTAGAAAATATAAACAAGGCTCAATTTTAACAATAGTTTTGGTTATATTGTTATGATAGTTTCAATTTTGGATACATCAATCTGGTATCAAATAGGTATGTAAGTCAAATATTGATATTAGTACTCTGTACTGGGTTATTGTTAAACTCTATTATTGAAAACGAATGTTGTTTATGTTTTTATGTATATATATACATGTGTAATTGATTTCATAATGATGACCAAAATAATTCATTCAAGTTTATGATATATCTTTTTTATGTAGGAAATTCAAATTTTTCGTGGCGGTGATCTTGGGGAGCTTGAACAAGGACGATCTGGCTATCAAGTGACGTGTTTCGTCACGCGCTTTGCTAAGAGCGAGTTTATTTCATCAGATGCTATGTCCAAACTACGACAGGTTAGTTTCTTTAAGTATGTGAAATGACAGTTTCTCAATGAAAAAAATGTATACAAGTTCATTCAGGGGGGATGGGGGTGCACTTTCTTTTCACTTTAATAGTCCATTTTCATAGGGTTTTTGGCAGTGATCTGTGTCTTAGGATATAAATTGCAACACCATTTTTCAGTGATATAATATTAGGAATAAACTGCAACACCATTTTTGTAATATAATATGTAATTCCTAACGAATGTTCCCAGAAAAAGCCGGGTGCAATCCGAAATCCCGAAGAAGAGAAACTTCAGGAAATGATCCAGCTCGATCTGATGTTGGATCCCACTAATGCCCACGTGATCAGTCCACACATAGCGGAGGTAATATTTCAGGGAGTAGATTATTTTAAAAAAACTTCATTGGTAATTTCCTGAATCTTTCACATAACATGCCCTCATTTTTCCTTCTATTCTATTTATTGAATCAAAATGTGTAAAAAAGTTTTAAAAAAAATGGTTAAATGATATGAATAGATGCACGTGCCAATTGCCAGACGGCCGGTAATTAAGAAGGCGAAGGACGTTTTCAAATTCGAAGCTGTATGCTATAATTTTGCGAAACCCCACAGATTTAAAAACGCACTTGCCTGAAAATGAAATTGTCCGGCAATTGGCGCATATATCGTAAGTACAAAAGTAAATTTTTGGAATGTTTACACGTTTTGATACAGTAAATAGCATTCCGATAGTAGGAAAACTTTTAAGAAATTAGAAATACTCCTTTGTTTCATTTGGTGTCGTACTGTGATTTCTATTTAATACATTCATTTGCAACCCAGCCACTCTTCAGTCAGTGGTTCCCACTGTGATAATGATAATTTTGGAGTAGACAAACTTGAAAATCTTATACATATGAAATGTGTAATTCTTCTATATGGATGTTGGAGGAAAGTGATGTATGATAAATACAATACATTATTTTATAGATATAAATGTTAACTTTGCAGGTTTGTAAAGAAGCACGTGATGCAACATTTGTGCGGGACAACGATCTAAAGGTGCTTTCCAGAAGTAAGTCAGATCATAGCATCGTATTGAAGAAAATTGTGTTTTGTGCAGTGGACACTAAGTCATAAGTGTTATAAATGTAAATCACTAGAAGTTGAGGAATCTTTTATTCTGTAATGATTGAAAAAATACCATTGGTGTTTGAAAACAAAATTATCAAAAAACAGTTGTTGCACAGAATGTGAAATTCTAGCATCCTGGGTTCCTTCATTCATGATATAAACAAGAATTCAAAGTTAGCTATAGGAACCTGCAAACTCACATTTTGGCGAGACTTTCGTTCTTGTCACGAACAACTTCAGGCCGAATTGTGATTTGATTTAGATTTTGGATTGTTTGTTGCATGATGAGAAAATGATAACAGCACAAGAAATTATCGAAACCAGTGAAAAGCAAAATACATACTTTTAAGCAAAATTTTACAATATGATGTTTCATATATTTTTGAAAAATTGTTTCCTCTTCCATTGTAGCCGTTGACAAAGACTATACGATCTTGCTCGGCGGTGACCAAGAGATTCCAATGTACCGGATTCAGCGGTGCAGTGACCTTGAGGAGATGTGGCGACCTTGCACATGCCAGTACCAGCTGTGTATTGGCTGGTACCCGTGTGGACTCAAGTACTGCAAAGGTAGAGTGCATTATGGAAACTTCAGTAGCATTAACAGTTTTTAATAAAAAGTGGCCTGATTTTGATTTTAGTTCACATTAGACTAGTGCTACGTCAATACTAATGTGAACTAAAATCAAAATAAGTATGACACCAAGAGGTCTATTACACCAAATAAGACTAGGAAGAGTTATACTAGATTAAAATAAGTGGCTTGCAAGAGGGAATCGATCGAGTACTTTATGCATGTGCGCGTGAGGTTTATGTCCAGGGGTAATGTTGTAAATGCATCATGAAAGACATACAATTCTTTTGTAAATGATACAGTAGTACATCCCTATTAAAACCACCCAGAGGGTCGTCCTCAACTGGTCTCATCAGAGAGGTGGTCTATTTTTGGAGGTTCAAAACGATTTTGCTATAATGCTTGAGATCGTGAAAAAATGGTCTTATTATAGTGGTGGTCTCTTTATAGATGTGGTTTTATTAGAGGTGATCTCATTATAGAGGTGGTCTTAATCGGAGGTTCCACTGAAATAATTGTTGATGAAATGATATGCTATTCTAGGTGTACAGTTAATTATTTTCTTATTCCTCCAGGCAAAGACTCTACAGGGAAAGTTGTGAGTTATAGATGTGGCATTAAAACTTGTCGGAAGTGCCGCCTATTTGAATACTACGCCCGTCAGAAGCAGTTATGCATCTGGGACGTTAGCTGGGACAAACACGACAGCCAGGTGCGATTTGAACTATAACTCCACATTGATGTTTAGTTAGATGTGATGTATTGAAACACAGTCTTATTATAGTTAAATATGTGTATGATATTCATTTATATTGATAATTAAAAAAATGCTGTAATATGTGTAGACTGTGAAAATGACGTTACATTTAATTGAAGAATCATTTATTTGTGGAACTTGGAAACATTTATACACTGAATACATGGAATATGTTTAACATTGTTTGAGAATCTGAAGGTCATAAAGTGAATGCTTAAACTTACAATACTTAAATTAGAATGATGTTTCACATGTCCGTCATACGGTGCACATTTTACGATATGAATACAAGCATGTCATTGATCATTATTAGGTCAATCAGTAAAAACTTTGTATAAAGTTTTTCTGTACCCAATGTGTTTAGTATTTCAAAGTCACCTTATTTAACTCCATAGATATCCATTGGGTTAAATGATATTCAATTCTTTTTAATACTTGTTATGGCATTTTACCAACCAAAAATAATAGTTTTATTATAAATGATAGAACCAACATCTCTTAACATTTCATTCACATGTTAATTAGAAAAATAATAGATTAAATTTGTCAATATAGATTTTCAATTATTACAGGCAGAAGCTTCAAGCCCAAAACCACCGGAAGGAGCTGTTCCCCAGTTCAATGAAGTCGTGCAGAGCGATGATGACCAGGAAGTAGGGCAGGACTTGTGAATGAGGAGGGTTGATTTAGAATTTGAACTGCATGTCCTCTTGTATTTCTTAAATTATCTGCTGATTGTTAAAGTTTCACTTTTTGAACTTTGAATATTTGCCTAGCTTTATCTTTTATAAATCCTATTGATATATAGATGAAATCAAAATAGCACAGATGCTAATATGTTAAGAATGAAATGATGAGTGTCTCTTTAAAGATGTGTGTCATATGCGAATGATGTGAAGAATGTTTTTACTATCTTATATGAAGACTATTATTAGTAGTAGGAATATACATAGAGGTTAAATTAAGCTACTCTACTACCCACTATTTCAACACACTGACGTTGCGGCTTCCATCACGGAGCCTTTGACCGAAGTGACAAATCTGATGTGGTGGATTTGTCACTTCGGTCAAAGGCTCCGGGATGGAAGCCACAACGTCAGTGTGTTGTTGAAATAGTGAGTAAAAGAGTAGCTTAATTTAACCTCAATGTTTTTAATGTTGCTCCTGTGGAGTGCGTTCAAAATAGAATCAGCCTGTCAACTTTATTTGTTCTATGTATGACCAATAGTTTTACTAGGAAAAGTTTTAGAATTATATGATATAAACATTACATTTGTAATATACAAGTTCAACTATAGTTTCTAAACAAGGATAATAATCAGTTCATACACTAAGCTTTCGACAGCATCCGCCATCTTGTTCACAGTGACGACGAATGACGTCAACCACCGTGTATGAACTGATTATTATCCTTGTTTAGAAACTATAGTTAAACTTGTATATTTCATATCCAGGATAAATGAATTTCCATCAAAAGATTACATTTGTAGTCTTTTGATAAACACTGGATGATGTCAAGTCAAATAATAATGCTGTTGTCAAAACGTTTGTTATTTAGAGTCAATACAATTGTGATGTTTTGGTCCTTAATTCACACACGATTTGTACATGATCATGTTATATGAAAACTTATTTTGTTAAGACTCCCCTTGCTTGATGGTGCAAAATTGAAAAGCAGGATTGTATAATGATAACATGATTTTCAGTGCCAAAGAGATTACACGTACATGTTGAGATTACATCCATTGAGAAATGAACCAGTAGTTATAATTTGCTGGATGCTAAGTGTAAAAAGAAACATCATAATTACGTTCTGATGGAAATTCATTTATCCTGGATTTGATAGACAAACGTAACCATTATAGTTTTAGACAGGATAATACAAGCAATTTTTTACACTAAGCTTTCAACAGTCTCTTCTGTTTTGTTCACAGTGATGTCATTCGTCGTCATCTCTGTGTGTATCAGATTAAGTGCCAGGATTGTGAAGCATCGTACATAGGAGAGACTGAACGGGCTTTAAAAGCCAGGTTTATGGAACACAGGAGACCAAGTTCCGCAGGGTCTGAAGTGTCGCGTCACTTACATACTGACAGTAAAGGACAGTGTTTCACTTGAGGGGACTAACATTTTATGTGTGGAACCAAAATATTTTGGATGGGGTGTGAAAGAGGCCATTCATATTAGGCAGTTGAAGCCCTCATCGAATAGAGATGGCAGCAGTTACCAACTTCCTTTCATCTGGAACAACATGGTGACCCGAGAAAAGAGGGGTGGGGGGTGGGGGCACACAACTCGGTGATTTCCCGCAATCCCTGTGACGACGAATGACGTTATCACTGTGAACAGAAGAGACTGTTGAAAGCTTAGTGTAAAAATTGCTTGTATTATCCTGTTTAAAACTATAATGATATTGTTTGTCTATCATAATTATACATGTTTATGTTGCGTTGTTTGTTCTATAATATCTTTGGTAGCATGACCAAAATTGATATTTTGTTGATATTGTGTTGGAGAATATTAGTGTGTGGACGGTTCAAGAAAATTGAGACCGGTTAATCGGCTCTATGTAACCGAACCATAACCGATTAACTGTAGTACTGTAGATATAGATACGTAACATAGTTTTTAGTATGATACTGCGACTGGATATATTGATTGGACACCCTGTATCAATTAGCGTTTGAAAAAAAATCCCGGTTTATGCATTTCGTCTTTTTGAACAATCTGAACTGCCAAAAATGTTAAATCACGCAAAATTAATGAAATATATGGATATATATAGCTTGGGCATGAAAATAATCATCAAAATCAATAACCGGTTTGTCAATTAGATGTAGGGACCGGTTATGCTTAGAAAATCGACGTAGCCGGTTATCCGGTTAACCGTCCACATACTAGAGAATATTCAAGTGTTTTTACTTGAATTGGAAAACATGCCTATAAATTGTGAGGAACTCACCCAACCATAGGAGGGTAGACACTACACTTTGTTTTGTATATACAATATTTCATATTGTCCTAGTTGCTGGGGTGTGAGGAAGTATGACATAGTCAAAATAAAGCGGATGCATTATGTATTTTCTATTTGCAAGTTCATTTAATTGCTGTAGCAGTGGAATAAGTTTTATTAATGATGTTATTAAAGCTGATTGATGTATTGTATATTGTTGAGTAAGATATATATATATATAACAGGCTCACCGAAAGATTTCAAATATGAAGTAAATGATGAATGTATTTGTATGTTTATTTGCCTCTTTGATACTAAAGTTTGACAGTATGAACTCCTGTGTGTCTGCATTTTATTTTGTAACCAAAATGGTGCTATGTGTGTCAATGTACTGACTAGATGAATAAAATGATGAATAGAGCAAATGTTTATATTCTTTTATCACCTTTTGATTAATAATAATTATAAATATTTATGAATAACTGCAAGATTCTATATCCTGGGGGTTTTGGAAAGGCCTGTGAAGTCCACTTTTGGATGTGTCCTACCCACCTCAACTGACTCCATCTATGAGCTTTTACACAGTACACATGAAAAAATAAAGGAAAGTATAAAAATCATCTTAGAGAAGGGAATGTTCAAATTAATTTCTTGCAATAAATGCTTACATTAGGTAAAAACTAGGTCATACATCAGGTTATTGACACACTTGTCGATTAATGGTAATTTCTCACATACCTGCCTCTGCACCACATTTTGAGCATAATGGTAATCAATCGCATACATAAAAACTCACAGCCTTTTGAACCCAATGATCTGTGACTCATTAACATGTAGGTACCACTGAGAAATGTGCAACTGCTTTAAGGTATAATTTTGCTCAACACCCACTAACCTGACGCAACCTGGGAATCAAAACCCAAACATTTTGGTCAAAACTCCCCATCCACTCAGTCACAGCAGTACATACATGTACAAGCATGAAATAGCCATTGTGTTCTAAAAAAAGGACTAGCTAGCTCAGGTGCACAAGTTAACTGACATGCATGAAAAATGTACCCCTGTGTGATGTATCTACATAGCCTCAGTCTGTAGTAGTTACGATGGGTGCTCAACAATCACTGCTTGTGAGGTGAGCGTGAACTAGGGCCCATTTTGGTATTAAAGGATATTGAAGGGCTGCTGTGTGATTTGCACTTAATAAGCTCAGGTCATGATTTGTTAGCTTACAACTGTTCTTTATTAATTTCGAGCATACAAATGATAAATAGTGTACATTTAGAATGGATTTGAGAACACAAAACAGTTTTTTTTTTCTGTGGAATTTCTGAGTGGATAATTACACACAATTAATTCTGAGTGCAGACGTTGAAGGAGCAGTTCTCAATTTCCATGTAACACTCCGTCAATTGCGTTCTAATTTTGTGGAGGAAGGAAACACCACAAATAGAATTGGTGCTGGAAAGGTCATGAGCAATTTTAGTGTGCACGTACACGCCTATAGTGATATATACCCTATAATGATGTACACAAACTGTCATAGATAAGGCATCTTTAAGAGATATGCTAAAATAAAGGTTTGCAATGTAGAATTTTCTGTTATCTTCAACCACTATTTTTAGAACACTGCATACACGAATTTACATAGAATTTAGTTCACCCCTGTCAACTACATACTTCTTAAAAAATAAATTATTTTTATATTAAAAGTAGTTAATTGAGCTGCAGAATGAAACTAGATCAAAAGTGCTCAGAGCACAGCGTCACTAGTGCAACATTGACCCATGGGCAATAAAGACGTTTGCTTTGCAATCAAAGCAGAAAAAGTCTTACTTGATGCGTGACTCATCCTACATCTATGTTATTGGCATTGGATTGCAGACGCTTTCTAAATATGGTTACAGTAAATATCTATTGCCCATGAGTCGACATTAATATGGTAACGCTGTGCTCTATGAACACTTTTATTCCAATATAACCACCATGCCAATTCGATGATCATGTTTCGCACAGTATTGAAACAATAGTGGAAAAATGGAAAGAAAATAATTAAAATAGCCCTCCGAAAGGTAAACTCTAATTGGCAAAGTGCCAAAATTGAATACAGTTAATGTTCAGTAGGCATCTAAGCATTGGATAAAGTTTGAATGCTTTCTCACAAGCATCAACAAAACTATTGCAGAAAATGTTGAAAATGGACCCAAAATGGCTCTATGGAAAGCTACTTAAATTTAATGGGCAAAGTGCCCAAAATCAAATCACTTTGTTGTTGCGTCATACCAAATAGTTGTGTAAAGTTTGAACGCAATCGAGCGAATTAAGCGTAAAAGCTCTAGCTTGTCCGGAGACAAACATACATATATAGTTACAAATGAACGAAACACAAGGCTTTCGCTTCAGCTGCTGAAGCGACGCACTAAAGTAAGGAGAGTTGCAATTAGATTTTGATTAGCAGTGAGGTCACACGCGCGAGGATGCCGATGCCCTTTTAATGTGAAGTCAGAAGGGGCCAAAAGATTAAGTGTGAAGTGAGAAATGTTAACAAAATTCATTAAGTGCATGCTCAATGGGAAAAGAGCTACAATCTTAGTGTGAAGTGGGAAATTAGCTAAAATATAACTGTGATGTGGGAACAGTCCACCCCCCCCCCCCCCCAATCCTAACTACACCATTATGCACCAGCACCAGTAATATGGCCAACCATGTACCGCCACATCGGTGTGTTACAAAACACGGTGTTTACAAACAGCGACATAAATCACACCTGCCCAAGAGCTATGATAGGGTCCTACATACATAGGTCAAAAGTGATACGGCGACACAGTGATTATTGGAGCCACTTTTCCCTCTAGAAGTGACACAATATTGAAAATCCTCATCTATAGATAATCAGTCTATTGACACTAGTTGACACTGGACACATAACGTGATTACAAGCCGGTCAAAGTACTTTCCCCCATAGTTACATGTATGTCATACTTCTTCTAGCTGTATCTGACAGCTGCCCTCGTATTGTAGACCCAGGATGATTGTAGAAGGCCCGGCAAGCAAATGCTCTGATATCATCAATTTTTTTTTGTGAATTGCGACACACAGAATCATGTAATAATCACATACCACAGTATCATACTCAAAGTCACAAGATGAAAGTAAGAGTGGTGGAGCCGGTAGTCTGAGGGGCCCTTCCACGTGCACACCCCCCACCCAGGTACCACCAGCTACCCTCGTACCCACACCCCTATCAGCCTAATGTTTCACTAGTTCGACCAGATGTCTCATCAGCTGTATGTGACGCATGCTCCCTCTCTCCCCCAATCTCAGGAAATCCTTGTTATTCTTACCGTTAAATTCAATGTCATTAAGTTTCAGGGCCGTAGCTACATATGAGGCAGGGGAGGCAACTGCCTCCTCTGTTGGCAGATTTTTTTTTTGTAAAACCCTGAATGAGCTTAGGCAGATCCAGGGGGCTCAGGGGGCGCCTCCCCCCCTTTTCCCACCAAAATGCTTCATTTTCATAGGTTTTTTTTACACATATGTACATACAGAACCCACGAAATCCCTAGAGTGCGCTCCCTCTTTTTCAAAAACCTGGATATGCCATTGATGAGCGTTAACATATTCGTTTTTCATGCTCCAAATATCATATAAATATGTCACATAAATCAAACTTACTGCAATTGTGAAAAACATCTGTATCTGTATAGTGCTTTGCAGAGCTAGTATATGGGTAGGTATAAAGTGGATTGGGGGGTGCAGAGTTATTGTGCAAGGCATAAAGACTTCCACGGAGTGCTTCCACAGAAACAAAGTTGATAGTGTCTGTCTCAATATTGATCCCCTCGGATATTGTCTAAGGAAAGGAGTTCCTAAATAGCTACGTATTGGTTTGTAGATATCCAAATTTGTGTTCATGGGTTGATTGTGTACGACGGTCAGAGGGCATGAGAATGTTATCTGCAGGAATGACCAATTCCCTGCTTACTATTTGGTACAGTGTGGGATGATAGTGTGTTCCAATGTAGACCGTCAACACGCGACGGTGAGGGAAGATCAAGGCACACGAGGCGGGCAACCGCCCCGACGAGAGACGCGGAGCACCTCAAACATGACCATGAAGTGGAAGGGGTTGACCGGGGAGTGGAGGAAGTGTATAACACGACCCCACTGCCGCCGTTCACCCTTACCACGCCGGCTGTTTTAGAGGATCAGTCTGCTCTAGTTGACCCGACACCCCCGGGCGAAGGAGATCGGCTAATACCAGATGTGTCAGTCTCCAAGGGAAGTTCGCGCGAGGAGTTGGAAACAGTGCGAGGTGGCGACGATTCGCCACCTGCCGACACCCAGTACTTAGACTTGTCTAACATGGACTGGGAGAATGAAGAGCAAGAGGAACTACTTGATGAGTCGGGTGGGGAAGAGCAGTTGTCTGGGTAACGAAGGCGCTCGCGAGCGCGACACCCGTTAGACACGACCTCCGACGACGTCAAGCGGAGTAAAGTGAGCGGCTATAACGCGACAGGTGGTCACAGAGGGGCCCGCGACAAGATTAAGGGGCCTGTGGTCATTACAGAGGGTGCGACCGCCCAAACAAACCAGGTCGGCGGCGAGAGGAACAGCGAGGAGGACTCAAGTCAAGGGAATTCTCCACGAGGTGAGCAACAGATGAAACGGCGTGACGGGAAGCTCAAGCAACCACCCGCGCAGAAGACTGTCTCCCCAGCTGCCGAGGCGAGATGGCAGTTTTTGTGTCAGCTCGACGCGGGCGGGGACTTGTTGGGAGAGCAGGTGGAACACGGGTACAGAGCACCCTTGGCAACAGTTCTCCCGGGAGAATGGCCGGGAATGCCTTGGGTGTGGACTGTAGAGCAAGCAAGACAGCACCCTCACATATTCGGTGACAATGGAGACCGCGCAGAGAGGTTTATCAGACCTGCATTGTTGCAACAAGGCGGGGCTGTGCGACCGACTCGTGACGGGTGGCATCAAGGAAGCGTCGAAGATCAGAAAAGAATGGTCTGAACTTCTCCAGGACATAATAGAGGAGCGAGTAGGACGCCAGGTAGAATTAGCCAGACGCACGTGCCGGAATTTGGAGGGCTGGGAAAGGAAGCATATCCCTGGATATGCATTGCGGGAAGTCTCGCTGGATGAATTCGTGGAGGAAAGCGAGTCTGAACTTGAGGATCGAGCGAGGCGGAAGCGTCGCTCAAAGCTCAAGTCATCACCAAAGAAGGAGCGACGACGCTCAGCGTCGCGCAGTCCTAGCTCGCGGGATGTCGGGACCCCTAAACCCAACTCACCAAGCAAAGCGGTCCGGAAGACCGAACCTAAAGATGACAGACGGCAATCAAAGCCCTCAACGGACATCATTGCCCTCCGCAAGCGTATTGCAGAGGCTGAGGCAGAGCTAGACGAGGAGAAAGCATTAAGGGCACGGCTAGCGGACATCCATCGTCAAACAGCAACATTGCGCCGCGAGAATGCTAAAGCCCAAGTCACCAGTTAGCGGCCGTCGTGGGGCACGACCTACGAGAGTTCGCGCGACCGCGGCGACGAAGCATAAAGCGATGGGACGCGACCTGCCTCGCGAGTTGGAATCCTCGTTCAATCACCGAGCGCAGAGTCAAGGACAGCAGTGAAAACAGAAGAGCTGGGCTCTGGTGAGGGGCCGGCCAGCCTGCTTGTCCGTCGCTACTTACAGTCACCGTTTGTAGATGCAGTAGACAAGTACCGTCTTACTAAGAAACAGCGCGAAGAACGAAAAGCAGCTGTGAAGAAGAAAGCCGACTTGCGACGCGAAGCGAAACGCAAGGGGCCAGCCGTGAGCAGCAGCTCGGAAGACGAGGACTGCGATGGTAGAATACCCACAACAGTACGCTTTCGGGATCGCATCAAGACGTTCTCGAAGTTCAACAAGCTGGACCCCACACAGACGTGGCCCGACTTCCTACAACAGCTGGTCGAACTACTGCAAAACTACTGCGTGCCCTCAGGAGAATGGGCAGCGTGGCACGTAGACAGGCTCACGGGAAAAGCACAGAGTGCGCTATTGAATCTCACCATTGAGCAGCGCGGTGACTGGGGA
Source organism: Streblospio benedicti (assembly GCA_019095985.1). Taxonomy (NCBI): domain Eukaryota; kingdom Metazoa; phylum Annelida; class Polychaeta; order Spionida; family Spionidae; genus Streblospio; species Streblospio benedicti. The sequence continues at coordinate 20,331,630 of CM032660.1, read as the reverse complement.
ACTCTCGTCTCAGCACTCAACTCGTACTTCCATATGGAATTCGAGATGAGGGCTGCTGAGGAGGAGTTACTGACCCGCAAGCAAGGAAACAAGGAGTCAGTCCGGGATTTCATCTCACAGCTGATGTTCCTTGCCAGGAAAGCATAAGGACAGGATACCGCAAGAAGGGAGGCAGCAGTACTGAAGCGACTGGAGCTGGGGCTGAATTCGGCTTCCTTACAGAGGACATATGATGACCTCTGCTCTTGCTTGGAGTAACACTGTCGCTGCTGCAGACAGAGCTGGTTCGACGAAAGAGTCGTGATGATCCGGGACGGTATCAGACTTATGTGGCGCAGGAGCGAGGAGCAGAGAATGCAAAAAAGCCACAATATCCTTTGGCAAAGAGTATTGCAAAGGAATTGCTGGCACAACAGGCAGCGGAGAACTCTCAGCGGGAGGTCAATGTCGCCAAAGAAACCCCGAAAGGAGAAGGAGCCTGCAGGACCATCGGGAATGCCTCCCGCGGACGAGGCCCCGGAAGGGGAGGCTCAGCAGGGTCAGGAGGAGCTGGTCGAGGACGTGGGGCCGGGGGAGAAGCACCTGAGGACGCCTGCTGGAAATGTGGGCTCTCGGGGCACATCAGAACTCGGTGTCCCAAAGCGTCGGAGAAAGAAATAGAAGCATGGAGGACCAGACACCAACTAAGGCTCGCGGAACGTGAGGCACAGCGACAGATAGCGACAGGGGGAGGTAGTGCCATAAAGACCCCATCAGCAGCGAAGGCCGACTTGGTCGCTCCTGCACAAATGAGTCGCGAAGATACAGCAAATGGGTCGGGAAACGAGGCCGAGGGGTAATTGAGCCGCAAATTCTCCCTCCTAACTTGGTACCGTGTGGCAGACGGGGGTTAGAGCTTGTCACAGACGATGTGTTGCAGCAACCAGGCATTGGAGAGGGCCCGGGTATGGGGCCAGTGGGCCACCGCTCGCGGTCAAGTGGTGCCCTGGGCTTGCTCAGGGGCCGTGACAGTAGACAGGAGCTGTCGGAGCGGACAAGTTTTGGCCAGCCGGTTGGAAGTCTATCTGCCTCGACACAGCAAACCAGGGCGCTCATGTCCACAGGAAGCAGTGGAGTTGCGGGTTTTATTCCTGTAAGGGAGTTGTCCAAACCGTACGGGGTGTCGCCCGATGGTTGACTTTCTGCTGCCAGGCCTGAGGGACCTCGCGACAGGAGACAAGACAAGTCAGGGCTGGTACGGGGACCGAACCTTAGCGTCAGTTCGCCCTCCGTACATCGGCGCGAGGAGCGAGTTGGCACTAACAGGAGGTTGGAGACGCCGGTGCAAGCAGAATGGGAACAAGGAAGTACTTGTAAAGATGGAATTCTAGCAACACAGGACGGGAGGCTTGGTAGCCCGGGCAACCAACAGCCAAGCACAGGAGTAAAACCCAGCCGGGGTGGGGCAGAAGACTCACAGCCTGGAAGGGAGGGGAATGGCATCTCATCAGCGTCTGGCTACTGCCCGCCACTCTCGATCCACAGATCGTCACAGCTGAAAGTGCACAGGACCGCATGGACAAAAGCCAAAACAGCTGCACGCCTCCCCCAAGGGTCACTGGAGATCCAATTCGGAGCGACGACGGGGAGGTAGAGTACCAATGTCAGGAGGTGGATGCCGAATTTGTGGAGTTACACAGAATGCTGGGACTGTCGGGGGCCGCTCTCGTGTGTAGAGTCACTATTGAAGTGGCCGGAGTACCACTAGTGGCCTGTATTGACGCGGGTGCGACCTTCAATCTGATGTCGGATAGAGAGTACGAGCAAGTGAACGAGCATCTCCCTGGTTTGCTACCAGCTCAAGTCTCTCTCAAGTCTCTCTCAGGAGCAGGAGGCGAGTCGCTGGATGTAAAAGGGGCGGTGTCGCTGGAACTCAAGCTGGGGGAGGGGCTCTATGACAAACTCACTCACGTGGGGAGGTTAGAGGGTCTTGACCTCCTACTGGGCATGGACTGGCTCTCATCGTATGGGATTACCAGCGATTGTGCAGCTAAGAACATTCGGATAGGGACCAAAGATGTGACATTTGACAGGGTGATGACAGTATCTAGTGGGGACTTAGTACGGATGTGCAAGACCGTGAGGATTAAGCCGCGAGGCATCCAGTGAGTTTTGTGCCGGATCCATGATCTCAGCAGGGTGGGCCAAGAGGTGCTGGTGCAGGGAACCACCCAGTTGGGTGGCGAACTTTACGTGGTACCGTCGTTAGAGGTCATCCGGGAGAATGGCTCACTCCCTCTCACTCTGGAGAACCAAAGCACCCTATTTGGGGAAGTTCGAGAGGAGCTATAATCCTTAGGGCAAAGAGGTCGGGTGGGGGAAGAAGTCAACCGGTCTTCGGGAGGGGGTGGGAATCCCCCTGACTTGCGTATATGGCACATACCCGCTCACGTGGCGAGTGTGAACGCTGTAGGCGCCACGCATGGAAAGAGTGGACCAGCAGGCAGCTGATTCCACAAGGGGAGGATGTTCATTCATCCTGACGCAATAACGATTGCAAGGTGTACTTCGCAGAAGAGAGAAGTTCGGCTGAGCTACCGGCTGGTGCCACTCCAACCAAGACTGGGAACGAAGTTCCAGAATATCTACAGCGTATGTTTCCAGCTGAGGGACGGCCAGCACGCATCTCCGGGCGGTATTCGAGCGTTTAAGAAGATCCAATCTCCAGTCGAAGCCCAAGAAGTGCCAGCTTTTCGCTACCAGTGTCGAGTATCTTCGTGAAGAACTATAGCGAGTTGGCCAAGCCACTGACGGAGTTGACAAAGAAAGGTGTATCGTTTCAATGGACGAGAGATCATGCGTTTGCGTTCACTGAGATTAAGAGTTGTATAGCATGTCTACCACTGCTATATTATCCGATCCCCAACACAGATTTTCACCTGAAGGTAGAGGCGAGTCTGTTTGCCATTGGTGGGACGTTGGAGCAGGAGCAAGATGGGAAGTTTGTACCGTTAGGATTCGCATCAAAGATGTTGTGCAAGAGCCGTCAGGCATATTGTGCGACCAAAAGGGAGTTCTACGCCGTTGTATTTTTCATGCGCTACTTCAGGGACATCACGAGGGGAACCATGGTCGTCATCTGGACCAATCATGCTGCCCTGACGTGGGTGCAAGACTATCACCAGTCCGACAACATGTACATGCGTTGGTTAGTCGAGATGGGTGGTACAAGCCTTGGAAAATTTGCCATGTGCCAGGGAAACTACACGAGGTGGCTGACAGCTTGTAGCGCAAATGCAAAGAGCACGCAGATCAGCAGGATGCCTTCAGCAAGCGACCACATTGCAAGCTGGGGAAATGCCCCGACTGTGAGTTTCACAAAAAGAAGATGGATAAGTGTAGGGACGAGAACGCTGATGACTCAGATGAGGCACTCACAAAGCCAAGCCCCCTGAACGTGACGCTGTGCAACGTGTCTGCGTTGCCAGAGCCACGGTGGGAGTTTGCTACACGCGATGTGGACTCTGATGATGAGGATGGAGCGGAGCCAGAGCTTGTGGATGGGATAGACTTTAATGCGTACTTGACCAGACGACTCCACGACCTGCCCAACAGGACACAGCTGGATCTTTGTGAGGTGGAGGACATCGAGGCAGACTCGTCTGTTCCGATTCTCTTCACACAGGACAAGACTGTAGTTCGCAGATCACATCGGTTAGCAGAAAAGCGGCAGGATGCTAAGCCCGTTTCAAGACCGCTCATGCGAGGGACCGGAACTCAGGTGCGGAGTTGCAGTCCCCGACACTGTCTGACCTCGACAGTGATCCGGGTACAACGACAGAGGGCATGCAGGTAGACCTCGCTACCGTGGATGCTCTGTTGGCCGAGTCGCCACCATGTGGGGGAAACTCCAAGTCCAGGCCGACCACTCCCTAGGGAGTGGTACGTACTGGGGACCAGGAAACCGTCCGAGTGCTACCCCTCTTTGCCTTGCGGTGAAGAGGTGTAGGACCGTAAAACTGTGCATAGCAGGGGCAACCCTGTAATCTCAGTTCGCTGCCGGGACGTGGGTCCCAAGTTTCTCGTGTACCGTGTCGGGTCGACGGACCTCAATGACGGGCATGGGAAGTCAAGGATCGGCAGAGCTCTTCAGAGTGCGGTCGGAGCAAGCCCAGCAACGCTGGGACATCAAGGCAAGCAAGGATCATCCTCACGGGTAGGGGAGTCGGCACCCACATTCCGTAGCAGTTGGGCTTGTCAGTCCAAGGATGGTCTGACCTACAGTGGCCCCCCCCCCCTGAATCAGTTACGTGCTAATTGACTCTACATGGTCATCCCATACTCGTAGCCGTGACTTCCCGCCCTTATCCCTGTTGTTAATTCGTTGGTATTCACCGTTTTTGAGTCGTTTTTATTGTTTTATAGTCGTCTCCCCAGAAAGTTGTATTTCCCAGAGCAAAGCAGTGAGTTAGTGGTGCAACTACAACGCACTTCAGCTCAAGCTAGTTGTGCAACCATAACGCGCAACATCCGTAAGTTTTTAAAAAGTAACTGCTGCACGTTGGGGGAGGGCTTACCTGTTTTTATTTCAGATTCCAGGCGCGACGCAAGTTCCATGGAGTTGGCTTTTCCACTGGACCTCCTACCGACCAGCGTCAACTCGCGGATTTGCCGTACAGTGGTCGCGTCTGGCAGTGTCTGGGTGCGCAAGGCACACGCTCTGTGAAGATCAACCCGTCGATGTCCTGTGATTCTGGTCTCTCACTCGTGGATACTACCAGGTTACTGTGTTTTTACTTGTTTTACTGTGTAAGTGTCCATGGGGATGTCTCCTTCCCGTACAAGCGGAACGGGGCACCCACATGGATACTGGGAGAGTGTGTAGTAAAACTCGTAAAGTAGGCCTCCAGTGCGTGACTCATTGTAGCATGGTCGCAGACTATAAAAGCCCCTTGTAATAAGTTGCACTGGAGTGGGTTAGTTTTCCTAGGCTACACACATCTTGACAGGCTTTGTTGTTGGTTTAAACATATTTTATTTCAAAAATGAAAAAGGATTCAGCATGGCAAAATGCGACTTGAGCCGTCTCCAGACATATACACAAAGACTTTCACACAAGAACATGAAACAGAGTGGTAAATCACACAAGATAATATAAACACAAAATGAAATAATTGTATCTTAGTACAATAATTAATCTTAAAGGATAATTAGTAGTTATTACATATGAATGTAGATATACATTAATACATCAAAAGTAGGATAATAAAATATTCTATATAAATATAAACAGACAGATAATTGTTATAATTGAAAATTATGACAAATGAATGTTAATCAAATCAAATATAATAAAGTAGGTAGCTATAAGTTGCACTGGACTAGAAATAAGCTCCCATGTTACATAAACCTTGTAAGGTTGTTTTGTTTACCATGACCACTTAGGATTAGGGACTCAGTACACTACCACCAATACTGAGAAGCCATTAGGGCTTCAGCTTCTGACTAGCCATAGGCTGCTTCGGACAGCAATAGGTAAGGCCGACAACCTATTCTCATGTGGAGGATAGCCCCCCATTCAACCATCTTGGAGGACTGGCCGGTGGCTAGTCTACCTGACCCTTGTCTGCTCACTCTCTGCGTGGACCGTGTGACCCGCGTAGCGTGCATAAGCAGGAGCTTTCACGCGTGTCAGCACTGGTGCAAAGTCCTCCCGCGGGAGGCCTTTCGTGAGACCAGGGTCTGTACACCACCCACACAGCAAGTGGCGCTTTGAGCCCGGGTGTGGGGTGTTCACAAACGTCTCAGGAACACAACGAGGAGGAGTAAGGCTCAGGGGAGTCACAGCCGGTAGGCTGCGCTCACGCGCGGGCAAGTGAGGTGTGCCATTCGACCTGTCCTGTCGGCCGTCTGAACACGGCAGGGCGTGTAGGAACTACTTTGTTCACAATACCACTACTGTCATCCTGTCCACTTAAACTTGTTATATCTGTAAACATTTGTTTCACAACCAGAAATCTAATTATACCATGGTTCACTGGGTATCAATCAAACTTGCATAAGTATAATAGTACCTTCTCGATTTACTCGCCTTGCCCTATTATGTCCTTAATTTAGGTGAAGCTCTACAATAAAGTAATCAATCATGGTCAATTTTTTTTTAAAGCTTTACAGGAAAGAGTATATACAGACGTGCAAAAGATGTTATAGAAGGAGGAAGTAAAGAATACTACTTCGACAAATACATAGGATGTCATCGTCGGTTTCACGGCTTGATCACTAACACTGCCTTGGTATGGGCCCAGTTATAGCTTTTACTGTAGAAAAATTATTTTCGGTTAGACTTACGTCAAAGACAAAATCATACTTATATAGCGAGATCGTACGTTTGGCGATCAACCAGACTCTGTAATGGCGGCGCTGATTTCATATTGAGAGTCTAGTTGAACGAGGCTAGACTTTTACTTGATCATAACGTTTGACGTAAATACGTCATGCAGGTGCGCTGATTTCCTATCGTCTGATTTTCTTGATCAAACTTTATAAAGTCTTTATAAAGGTTATAACTTATATTTAGTAGTTTTATCATATGAAAACTACCATTCAAGGCAAGGATCTTTAGAAGATGGACAGCGATTCCTCTTTTGATCTTGATGAAACTGATGTTGACGGTATGCATTATGTAAAAATCATTATTATAACTTTTTAATATTCTAGATCTGACAATACCAATTTGACGATGGCAGTGATAAAACCTTTTCTGATGAGATGAGGAATGTATATTTACTGGTAATTGGCTGGGGTTTAAAATATTAACCTAGATTTTGTACGGGGGGGGGGGGGGGGGGGGGGGGGGGGGTTAAAGATGATAAATTGAATAATATGTGTTCTTACTAGGGAAACCTTCTAAAACTCAGTGCCAAGGCAAATATTTCACTGGTAATAGTTATACGCTGATGGAATATATGATTTTATTATCTATGGGGTGCATTAGCTAGGCAAGTGGGATGAGTGTGCTTAGTGTGGTGATCAAGATATTGAACTGAATTAGCCCTATCAAGTGCTGATAATAGCTACTTAGGTCATGATGTGCTGATTTTTTCCAGTGTTTTAGACACTGGTTAAGACCCCATTATTTGCGTCAGACCGTCCGTCTGTCACTCATTCCTTCCGTCACTCCGACCGTCACTCCATCCGTCTGGTTCGTTACCCCTCGACAGGTCGCATCCTTTGAGCTAGGATGCTCAAATTTATTATTAGGTCCATTTTACTAGTATTCAATGCACTACACCCAGTGAAACTAGTGGCACATCACTTAGTCAGTAGTTCTTTAGCCCCAGTGAAACATCACTAAAGTGCGTCATTAACATAATGGTCTGTGACCCCACCTGAGGTGGGAAAGCCCCTTGTCCGTCGTAAAAATAAACCAAGGGAAATTCTCTCCTACAAAAAAGCCGACTGGGCCAGCTTGAGAGATCATGCGAGGAAAGCCTGTGAGGAGATCCTCCAAGAGACAACAGAAGAGACCCCTGTTGACTCCATTTTGCTTAGATTCTCAACTGTCCTCAGGGAGGCCATAGAGAAATATGTTCCATCCAAACTGACAAGACCTAGAGAGAGTATTCCTTGGCTATCATTAGATACTAAAAGGCTGATCAGGAAGCAGCATAGACTGTTCAATAAGCAAAAGGGAAGCGCTAAGGCAAGTCGAGTAGCTCAACACTATAGATCTCTGAAGTCCTTTACCCAACGCAATGTCCGTACTTACTACATGAGATACATGAAAGAGATTCTATCAGGTCAAGACGAATACTCACCGACTGCTAAGAGGTTTTGGAGGTTCATTAAGCATCAATGCACTGAAGCCCAAGGTATAGCTCCTTTAAAATGTGATGGAAAGCTGGAGGATGATCCTGTGAAGAAAGCTAACATCTTGAACTGCCAGTTTCAGTCAGCTTTCTCTACTCGCACGCCGCTATCTCTGAAGACCTTTAGTCTCAAAGAATCTGGTTTTGGGCGAAATGAGAAGTCGTGTAGTAGACCATCTATGCCAGTGATCAATATCACCCTGGAAGGTGTCAAAAAACTACTCATGAAATATAACCCTCATAAAGCAGCAGGACCTGACGAGATCAGCCCAACTGTGCTACGAGAGCTGGCTGACGAAATTGCACCTGTCATCGCTAGGATCTTTCGAGCAGCTCTTCAGCAGGGTAATCTCCAGATGTATGGAGAGAGACTAAAGTCACTTCAGTTTACAAGAAAGGTGAGAAACACAGAGCAATCAACTACAGGCCTGTCCCTCACTTGCATACTATGTAAACAATTAGAACACATAATTGCTAGTAACATCATGGCCTATCTAAGTGAACATAACTTGTTATATGACAAGCAACATGGTTTTCGCTCTAAACTGTCTTGCGAGACGCAGCTGTTGGGAGTTCACAGAGGATACACTAAGGTTTTTGAGTGACAGGAAACAGTGTGACACCATCATAATGGACTTCAGTAAGGCCTTTGACAAGGTCCCTCATGATCAACTATTGTTTAAGATAGATCGTATTGGCATTGATAAACAGACTAGTAATTGGATAAAATCATTCTTGTTAGATAGGAAACAGAAAGTTGTTGTCGATGGTGAGGAGTCCAACTCTGTAGCAGTGAGTAGTGGTGTCCCCCAAGGATCCGTGCTTGGACCTATCCTTTTTCTGATTTTTATAAATGACCTCCCGGACTACACAAAAAACTCCAAGGTACGTCTGTTTGCCGACCACACCATTGTGTATTTGTCTGTTAGTGCTTTGAGTGATTGCCAAAAATTACAAGATAATTTAAGTCGACTAGAAGACTGGGAGAGGGAATGGCAAATGGAATTTCATCCTGCAAAATGTAACATTTTGAGGATAACCAGGAAGAAATCCAAGACCATGTTCTAGAAGAAGTTAAATCTGCTAAGTATCTCGGAATTACAATCGCTGACGACATGACATGGTCAGAGCACATAAATAAGACTGTAGCAAAGGCAAACAGTAAGCTTGGTTTTCTTAGACGTAACATCAAGGTTAAGGATGCAGACATGAGAGCGAAAGCCTATAAGACCATAGTAAGACCAACTATGGAATATTGTTCGTCTGTATGGGATCCGCATGTTAACCAACAAGCTAGCAGTCTGGAAATGGTTCAGCGAAGAGCAGCCAGGTGGGCGACCAGTCGGTACCACAATACCTCTTCAGTAAATGACATGCTTCATGAGTTGAGGTGGCGCCCTGTGAGTCAACGCAGAGTAGACAGTCGGCTCAGTATGGCGTACAAAATTGTAAATGGTCTAGTTGCTGTCCCCTTGGGTTGCTACCTAAATATACAAAGAAATAACCTTCACCTCCAGAATATCATTGCCAGAACTAACTACTATCGTTTTTCCTACTTCCCTCGTACTGTTTGTGATTGGAATCATTTACCAAGAGAGATTCTCCAATCAAAGTCTATGGCAATATTCAGAAACAATATTGTCACACTAACACATACTATTCCTTATTAATCAACCAAAACTGTTTTATCCTGCACAAAATGCACCTTTGGTTTTTAAATTTAACTATCCTATCTCAGCCTTCTACTTTCACCCTCTTCTGCACTAACGTCTTGATCTTTTACTATTTTTCTCTCTATCTCTTCTCTTTTACCGCACACAGCCTAAAATCATCTTGTTAGATGGCTGGCTGTCAAAACTTGAAACTTGAAACTTGAAAACTTGAAACTTGTCAAAATGATGATGTCATAGAATCTGCTCTGACCAATCGCTTGTTGTAAGTGACCCAGTTTCAGTTTTAGAAGTAAAGATGTCTGCATTTACTAATATTTTAGTTAATTTTGCTTTAAATATGGATACAGCAGTATGATACATAGTATAATAACTGCAGAAACTTCAAGACTTTGTTGGTTTATACTTTTCAACATGCTTTCAGTGACAAAATATGTGCCAGGATACGAAAACAGTTTATTAAATACTGATTGAGTACTTGGTGTGATGCCCTAATAGTACTGGTCCAGCTAGTTAGCTGAGGCATGAACCAAAAACATATGTATTTGTGCATTGACATGATTTGTCTGAACGTGGATATATGACACCAATTTAGCTGTTCTACTTTACCAAGTTAGCAGCATGGATACTGATTGCCAGTTTATTGCAGTTTAGGTACATACACAGAGATGCCAAGTCGGAGGAGCTTGAAAGGGGGAGACATTATTTTTTGAGGTAGCGGCATTTGGCGCGGGGCGAAGCGCGCCGTAGGCGCGCAATGCTAGAGGGGTCTAGGGGAATGCCCCCCCCCCCAGAAAATTTTGCAATTTTGGGGGGGGGGTTGTGGGGGATTTAAAACTTGGGTGTTGTCACCTTTTAGTGGTCAGGCAAAAATGACATCACTTACCAGGGGGCAGGGGGTGCTGCAAGGATGTCGAATCGAAACCAGGGGTGGGGGTGGGGGGGTGGTGCTGCAAAGATGTTGAAAGGTGACAAGGGGGGGAGGGGGTAAAAAAAGGCGAAAAATGAGGTGACGTCATTTGTGAACGATCCCTTACTTTATATATTTTGGCTGTGGTATTGATAAATCAATGTCACAGTGCTGGGGTGATGCACTATAGCCAGCATGGAAAGCTCAATATTATAAGGCAGCACATAAGTCTAGCCAGGTGCTGTTAGCTGCAGCAAGATGAATAATGACTTTTTAATGTTACCCTTCTACAAGAATTTCTTTCAGTATAAAAAGGACCCTGTTCCATATTTTGGTCCATTCCTGACCATTATTTGGTCGATTTTAAACACTGGTTTGTCCCCTTTGTGGGGACGCTATTACATAGTACAGTTATATTGAAAAATATATCCATCCTAAAATGTTATACCTTTGTTCCAGTTGCCTCTTGAGCGCAGAGGGTAAACAGTTTTCTCAATGATATTACATGCAAAATTAATAAATACAACTTTTTAATCCACAGAACCATCTGATGATGAGGCTGCTGCTGATGATCATAAAAAACCCTCTAAGACTCCGATTAAGAGCACAAGTAGGTTATCATTATCTTACTATTAACCATAGATTTATCATATTGCATAAGTCACCGTCCCTAACTGAACATTAGTAGTAACAAAAATAGCATTTTTGATGGAAATTGAATGAAATATAAATATAAAACTATTGTTCATACAAAGAAATTTATTGGACCTCTAGTGCAGGGTGCCCTCTGGTGCATGGTTGATTCCCCCCACTGCCCACCCTTCTCCACAGAGGGATGATGATATATAGCATAAATATGTGTGCAAGTTTGATGGAAATTGAATGACAAATAAAGAAACTGGTTTATACCAAAAGGATTTTGAAGGACCATAGGAAAAACAAATTTAATATGTAAGGGGTCAGAATGAAAATGATATTTTCTGTCTCCCGCTTCAGACTAACATGTTTGAAACCTTTAAAAGTTATTTATAAGGTTGATTTATATTTATACCAGTTATTACAATCATCAACTAATCACCGCTTTAAAGCAGAAGTTTTATCAATGTTCAATTAACGTACACTCACACAGACTTCTAATTCTAACCGACGGACAAGTAACAATAAGCATGAAATCTGTTACTACACCAGCGCAGCAGCCGGGTGTACAGAAACTATCGCCAGTCTATGCGAGTCTTTTTTACACTGTGGATAATCCAGTGTCATCATGTCTTGTGATTTGAGTAAGCCCGTAATAGATGAGGATGATAGAAACATGTGATGGACAAAACATCATTAAATTTGTCATTGCATACCTTAGGCTCTGAAAAAGTGTATAGCTGACAAGCAAGACTAGTGATCGTGTGGCGTCTTTAGGATAGTCACATCAGAGCAGAGCGGATAAACAATTGACATTGCACATTGGCCTTTTGAAAAATATCTGCATGATAGGCCTTAGCCAGGCCTATGTAATCTAATGTTCATCTAATAATACCTCCTAACTGACTGTATATTGCTTGTAACTGTGATTTACCCCAGGAGGCGGCAATGGCAAGGATGTATGTTGTGAACATGGCGTGCCAATGAGTGTTGGGTCGCCCACCTGTGTATATCATACATACGACAGTGACACTCGTGCCAGGTGATAAGATAAGGTGGTGCATTACTGATACTGTGATCCCACACCACAGCATGTTACCTTATTAATTACATGTTATAGTAATTGTAAGGTTCGTGATTGAATTGCAACAGAACCGTTCATCAGTGGTTCATCAGTGGCCACGCAGTGGTCACTGACTGGGTCTCCTTGTGTGTGTGTTAATTACAATTATGGCCATGCCAATTGCGGAATGAGCGGCCGATAGCCGAGCTTTTATTGTCTAGTCATGTTAGAAATACATGTCCATGTCGATACCATCATGTATGACAGAGCACAAACCGTGTGTTCATATGAACATACATGTAATAGTGAATATTGTGGCAAGCTGCTGATGTCACTGTTTTACTGATGATGGTTTAAAGAGATCGATGTGGTTATTCTTCCAACAATCACACTACAGAAATGGTGACCGAACATCCTGCTCTTAGTGAACACGTGACCTTCTTAAAAGAGGAAAATATCATAGTAGTTGGCATATTAGACAATTGGTCAGTTTTCTTAATACAAGCAATGCATATGATATAGAGGAGGCCACTATATGACTGTTTTGTCTTATTCTTCATGCCCTACGCAGATGGACGATTGTCGTGCTGGGATTGAGCAGTACTCATTGGTTGGCTGACTTCAATTCACAGTAATCACTTTTCTCATGAATCTAGTTCTTTGCTCTTCAAAAGATAGCTCTTTGCCCCCAAAAACATAATCTCAACTCTGCAGGCTAGATGTGTACAGTACCAGCCTACTCTATTTCGGACTTGTTATGCAAATCACATGTTATAGAGACGTTATAGCCCTAGATATATGTGTAACAGTTGATGTGCACTTTGCAAGAGTGAGTCCCATAGACCAACGATGGAACTGTAGACGGTCAGTGAATAAATTTGAATACGGTGATGATTTTGTTTGTCTTTTCCAGTTTAAAATGAAGCTACTTGTACTAAAATGTACATACACTAAATGTACATGCATAAACTAGCCTGAAAAAAATAGCATTTGCTAATGATTTTCATTAATGTCACAGACGTTAAATCAAATATACCCCAAAGTTAATGGCAACCCCACGAGGATAGGGCACTGGTGTATATGGCATGTCTATAGTTAAATAAATCCACTAATTCAGTCAAATTGCATCAGAGAAAACTAATGCAAAGCTAATCATGGCCAAATGTATGTATTTCATGTCCATGCGACTCTATGTAAATATACCGTGCTTGAGCGCCTTTGATCAAGGTCTCTGTAGATTTTACCTGTAATTATACCATCATGAAAAGTACACATCCTGCTAGGGTGTCATTTGATAAAGGCCTACAGTAAGAGGGCAGGGTGGTATTAGGATTCATACGCATTTTTCTGCATGTTTCGCTTCCAATAAATAGCTAGATGTCACCCACCTTAGGAGATAGATGAATGCCAATGCTATTATTAGCAAGAATGTCCATAGATTACTAACTGTTTTGAAACAAAAATACTGGGAGGAAGAACATTGCACTATGTGACAAATGTGTCCATTATCTAGGGAGAAGTGTGCACGTAACTGAGGCGGGATCATCTATAAACATGACAGGCGGGGCGCCATAATGAACGCACCTGTCATAAGTGTGGACAGTGTCGTCTGTGATGGAGCATCTTATAGATCAGAGTTAACTTGTTTTATGCATCATTCTTTTGATAGAAATTGTTTAGTCCTTTTTTGCAGTGGCAGATCCAGGTTTTTGGAAAGGGGGGAGGCGCGCTTAATGAAAAAAAGGGGGAGAGGGGCGCACTTAAGGGATTTCATGAAAAGCTCTATGAAAATGAAGTATTTTGGTGGGAAAAGGGGGGGGGGGTGCCCCCTGCTTCCCCTGGATCTGCCTGTGTTTTTCTGGTGGTAGGTGGATGGGTTGGATGGGGGTAGACACTCAGCAGCAGCAGCAAGCATAGTTATTGGGTGATGACGATGGCATTGTACACTATCATTAATGGCCTTGGTTGCCAAATGAGACACACACCCGTTTCCCCACCCCAGCATAATTACGATCATCGGATATTGTTGTACAGTGTATAATCTGTTTGGGAATTAATATTTGTAAATGTTAGGCTATGGTTACCACTGGTAGTTTCACAATTTTTTCTGATGAATTTGGGACAAATACAACAAAAAATACCATCACAAACTGTATGGCTGCGCTCTTTCAAATAACTTTCCTAATTCACTTAAAAGCCCTGATAAAAAAAAAGTATTTACTCACAGACCCATGGACCTGCTCAAAATCACCTCACCTTACTCATTTCGCACCTCCTTGACTCACAATACATACCTTGACCTAGATGTCACCTCCATTTATCTGTCCCATAACCTGGTTAATCCCTGGATAACTGCATTATCGGTGCCAGCCAACACTGCTGCGACAGTTGCCCGGGACAGGGACGTTGGGGGTGGGGTGTGCTGCGGTCGGGTGGTTTATTTGAACTTATATGAAATTGTACAGGAGCACCTTTTCTTGCACCTATTTGGTGGCGACGTGTATAAGGAAGTAGTATGTGGTAAAAGAAAAGTTTAGTTGAAAATGGTGAGATGCGAGTTAAATAACTACTCTGAGAAATTTGGACATCCCTTCATGTGATTTGGGTCGATACACCGACTCCTTAATAATACCTCAACCCTCCACTCAGAAACAAACGCATGTTTAGAAAATATGAATGGAATATATCCAACTTTTGATATATTAAATCTATCAACTTGTGAAAAACTAATGTCTATATTAACCATGCAATTTAATGGTTGACAAATATGTGTCAAAACAAATTGGATCTAAGGGAACGATCATAAATAATGAAACCGGTGGGGGGGGGGAGGGGGGGGGGGTTGTCCGGGATTGTCCATTTTTTGGGGCTCGAAGAAAAAGTTAACCGACCCCACCATCAACATTTCAAAAAGTTGCATGACCCTCACCCCACCCCCCACCCTCTAAAGAAAAAGTCCGTTTTATAGTCATTGCATTGCTAAAAGAAAATGTTTGAAAAAATATACCGTACGTACCATGATAAAAAAGTTCAGCGACCCTCCCCCGCAAAAGGAATCAGAAAAGTTGGACGACCCCCCTCCCTTTTTGGACGACTCCCCCCCCCTCCCCCGGTATCATTATTTATGATTGTTCCCTAATGATCTATATTTAATGTCATTGTCTTTGGCTATACTGACACTGTTTGTTGCCACTAAAATCCTTTTATCCTACCTGTATCTTTAGTCTATGATTATGATTGTATGGGATAACAAGAGTATTAGCATGTAATATAGGAAATTATAATATACGATGCTGTAGTACACATTGATACAACCCGGCTCCCACAATGGCGTAACTCGTATTCAAGGGTCATGAATTGCTATTGTGAATACCTCGTGTGGCGCAATCAGCCGTGAGATTGACCAAGGCCAGGGTAATGGAAGTTGCCCATGTGTGTGGTCATCTCGTTATGCTCCACTAATCACCATTATATGTGATTAATTCATCAGCATTTCAAACCACCTAGCGGGGTTGGAATTTATTATATTCATAACAATTGTGCACTTGGTGATAAGTTTTTGAAATTTGGCACCATGATAGATATGGGCATAAGGATTACTATTAATTATTATTAGTCCTAGTTGTTATTGATATATCTATTACAGTTATTTACAGGTGTAGTCCAGTCGGCTGCCCTATATACTCCATTAGGCAACCTAGAAATTGTTATTCCTATGGAGTTTTTTTGTAGATTCTTGTAGTATATGGCTCTATGAATAAAATTAGCTTGGTTGTAAACTTTACAACCTTGGGGAAAATTTTTAAAATGGCCGCCAAGATGGCCGCCACTCTCAAATGCCCTAATGTCATAAAAACCAAACCAATCATCATAGAATATTGTTTAATACATGATTTTTGACTAAATAATACATGCTGAGTTCATTTATGGCATCCTATATGAGTTTTGACAAAATTCAAGATGGCCGCCAAGATGGCCGCCACTGTCAGATGTGTAATTCCACATAAAAATCAAACAATTCATCATATAAGGGAGGGGGGGGGGGGGAGGGGGGTTGTCCGGGATTGTCCATTTTTTGGGGCTCGAAGAAAAAGTTAACCGACCCCACCATCAACATTTCAAAAAGTTGCATGACCCTCACACCACCCCCCACCCGTTAAAGAAAAAGTCTGTTTTATAGTCATTGCATTGCTAAAATGTTTGAAAAAATATACCGTACGTACCGTGATAAAAAAGTTCAGCGACCCTCCCCCGCAAAAGGAATCAGAAAAGTTGGACGACCCCCTCCCTTTTTGGACGACTCCCCCCCCCCCCTCCCCCGGTATCATTATTTATGATTGTTCCCTAATGATCTATATTTCATGTCATTGTCTTTGGCTATACTGACACTGTTTGTTGCCACTAAAATCCTTTTATCCTACCTGTATCTTTAGTCTACGATTATGATTGTATGGGATAACAAGAGTATTATCATGTAATATAGGAAATTATAATATACGATGCTGTAGTACACATTGATACAACCCGGCTCCCACAATGGCGTAACTCGTAATCAAGGGTCATGAATTGCTATTGTGAATACCTCGTGTGGCGCAATCAGCCGTGAGATTGACCAAGGCCAGGGTAATGGAAGTTGCCCATGTGTGTGGTCATCTCGTTATGCTCCACTAATCACCATTATATGTGATTAATTCATCAGCATTTCAAACCACCTAGCGGGATTGGAATTTATTATATTCATAACAATTGTGCACTTGGTGATAAGTTTTTGAAATTTGGCACCATGATAGATATGGGCATAAGGATTACTATTAATTATTATTAGTCCTAGTTGTTATTGATATATCTATTACAGTCATTTACAGGTATAGGAAATTCTATGTATATATAAAACATCACACCTCCTTCAGCCACTTGGAATCGAAGTATGCGTATGCCTCCCCTTCTTTAATCTGTTAAAAGACACTTCTCCAAATCTTTTTCACCTTAAAAAATATACACATTTGAAAAATTAGTTTAAAATTATGCTATTTCAATTGTAAATACAAACGTTAATAGGATTTGGCGTAAGCGGTGGCAATTTAGCCAGTTAAATTTTAACCCTCAAAATTAGCAGACAGTTGCCTGCCTAGCATTATGTGGAGTTAATGTTGATAATTAATTAATCGTCTTGAACTCGGATTAAATTCCTTATCCCAGTCTTGAATGAACAGTGTCAAATGATCATAATGTATTAGACATCTTGCATCAGGGATTAAAAAAGTTTTACACTTTAGCACTTTTGGTGTTCAACCAATCAGTGGCCAGGAAAAGTACCAGCATATTCATGAAGTGTGTCTAATTGAGTTATAATAAGGGTCAACATAAAATGAGGCTCCTCCCATTCCTTATTAAGCATGTTGTTAAACAGTGGCATGTGTTTTTCAGAGTATGGCTGTAAACATGATATGCGATATTCATGAGTTATGAATTGACATTCATGGTAGTCTGATACAGTAAAATATCTTTTAAAAATGATAGTATGATAATTTTACATAAAGTAAAACATATAAATAGCATTTTTTATTATTTCAAATTGTATTAAAATGACAGCCATCTTTCATATTACATTTCGTAATGAATGATTCAACTCCCAAGATGTGTGTAGTACACACTGTACTTTATGAGGTCCCAAATAATCCTTCATTAATATAATGGATTTTGACAGCTTTTGGTGACTCAATATCATGAGTTCAAGTCCTGTTGGATGCCTTGGGGTATGGATTTAGGAACCTTGCTAATGAAGTATCTTGGGTAATCCTTAAAAGTTTGATTCACAATTAGAGTTGGTATTTACTTAGGTCAGTATTTAATGGCTGTTAGAAGGGCTGCATTTTAATTATCACTGACAACCTGCTTTACTATACGAACAAACAAAAAAAGCTAATTATAAAATATACCAAATAGCATTTTATGCATTAACCCATGATTATTATACAAATTGTAATAGACATCTTGCACAAGGGATTAAAAAAGTTGTACACTTTGGCACTTTTGGTGTTCAACCAATCAGTGGCCAGGAAAAGTACCAGCATATTCATGAAGTGTGTTAATTGAGTTATAATAAGGGTCAACATTAAAATGAAGCTCCTCCAACTCCTTATTAGGCATGTTGTTAAACAGTGGCACGTGGTGTTCAGACTGGCTGTAAACATATGATATGCGGTATTCATGAGTTATGAATTGACATTCATGGTAGTCTGATACAGTAAAATATCTTTAAATGATAGTATGATAATATTACATAAAGTAAAACATATAAATAGTAAAATTGAAGCATGGGCATGTATACCTAGATACCCAAGACAATATGAAAAATCATAATCTCACTGTAAGATTAAGGTGACAGATAACAGAGCTAAATGGGCAAGGGATTTTGATGGCATATGTTTTTGTCAAAGAAAGATGAGAGTATGGCTGTTTAAAGAAGACTCAAGTTTCATGTTCCATAAAATCGTTCCAATCGTACAGATTATAGTATGTGTTGTAAGGAAATTATTATATAATATTTTAAAAGATCACAATTCAAGTTTATTATAACACGCTCTTTAATTTCAGTCACTAGGTTATTTCTTTGGTTGCACTGTAAATATTGAATTCTGAAACACTTGAGAAAAGAGATTATAATAGGATTACAGCCAGAAAAGACTATCTACCATTAGCTTAGTAATTCCAGTTACATCCTTCTGGTTGCAACAGCTCTGAAAATCCTAGTTTAGCAAAATTGTGGATGTAAAGCCAAAAGGGCGTAACTATTTCATAGTTTAAACTGATGTATCTCCCCTTTTTCCTTTAACATGATATGGAAAATGCTACTTATTACTTATTCATGATTAGGACATTTCATGTTTGTTGATTGGTCAGAGCCCCAAAAGTGCTAATCATGCATAGTAATGAGTGAGAAACTACTACTTATTAATAATTCATGATTGTCACATTTCATGTTCTTTGAATGGTCAAAACCAAAAGTGACAAACCAACATTATTCAGTAGTTTGTTACTTTGGTACACGTATGGAGCATTGATTGGCTGAACAGGAGTTTGACCTTTCCTATCTATTGATATGCAAGAAAAAGTGTACAACTTTGTCATTATGACTTGTGCAAGATGTCTAATAACGAGGTGAACTGTACTTTGACCAAAAAGTCTTTTAATCCTCTCAGGCAAATATAGAGTAGCTATTACAGAAAACCTACAGTTTTGTACAAGCTAAGCAATTAATCTCTTTGACTGATAACCACTGTCTTGGAGGAATAAAAATGGTATTAGACAATTTTTATTGTGCTCCTCTTTTACTTACATGATAATCTAATAGGTAATTATCCACTTTAATAACAGGTTCATTACTTATGTCGCACTGTATCTGAAACCACTTGAGAAAAAGTGCAAAAATGGATTAGAAAAGTCTACTAATTAATATTTATTCAGTAGTTTGTTACTTTGGTACAAGTATGGAGCGTTGATTGGCTGAGCATCAGTTTGACCTTTCCTATCTATTGATATGCAAGAAAAGGTGTACAACTTTGTCATTATGACTTGTGCAAGATGTCTATTAAGACATGCATAAATATTGAGATTGGTCATGATAGTTACAATACTAGATCATCTCTAATTAAATTTCAGTTTCTTGACCATTGCTTACAATCCCAAATGTTACATCTCAGTTTTGCACATGCCCAGTCGGAACTCCGAACTCACTTATCATCATAGCACAACAGACGCCATCCAGTTGTGGAAGTGAATAAAAAATGGCTGCAAGTAAGATTTGTGACTTCATCAATGTCATGACTTAATTAATATATAAATATATATATATATATATCTTTGAATGACTGTTATCTATTATTTACGACTAATACTTTTACAAACAAGCAATTAAGAACAACCTTGTAAATATATCCTTTCCTCCCACAGTTCTACAATCATTCAGAAATAACATTTACTTCCAACAAATACAAGCACTTCACTCTGATGCCCATAAATATCACTTTTTCACTAGAACAATAAGAATTTGGAACCTCATACCTTCTCATATAGTAACAATAGGTAATTTAGACTCCTTAAAAAATTAAACAAAACTTTGGATCAACCCACTGAAATGGACGAAATTGAAAGAAACCTGGACACTTGTTTAAAATACAAAAAGCCTTGTTTTTAACTCACAGCACATATCTTTTATCTTGTACATAATATTTTATCCTTGCACAATATGGCACACAACCAATGCACGGCCGGTACGCCTTTGGGCATTTTGGGTTTCAAGATTGAAGATTGAAGAACATACAACTTCACATAACTTAGTAGTATTACAGTAGTCACTGCAGGCTCGAGTGCAGACTACTAGATCTAAATTATGTTTCCCTAAATTAGTGAGAGCATTGCCATTAATTAGACATCATCATTGCAGGCAGGTTTCGTCAGTTTGTGTTGCTGCTATGGAAGAACTGGCTGCTACAAAAGCGAAAGCCGGTGCTGACATTTTTTGAAGTTGCCGTACCCACATTCTTTGCCTTCATGTTGCTTTCCATAAAATCGTCAAAATCGTCGAAGAATCCACCAGTTGAGGTTGAACCCAAAACGTGGGAGGCATTCAGTGTCGACACCTTCCCTGATGCCATCAGCACCATGGACTCTGTGGTATAATTCATTATAAAACTATCCAAAGGCCCATGGGGATTGAGACCATTCTATTATATATTTTATATTCTATAATTTAGATCTGGGCTTTTACACAAATATTTATTTGCGTTGGAATTTAAACTATCCAGATTCATATGGGGTTTGGCCTTTGCAAGAATGTGAAGCTCTAGGTTTTGTACATTACATGTATTTTATTCAAAGGTGTAGGTATAATTCATTATGATAATCCATAATCATAATTTACCAATTGAGATTTTTTAAATAAAAACATACATTACTTTTTAGCTCACCTGTGAGCTTTTGTCATCACTTGGCGTCCGTCCGGCGTCCGTCCGTGTAAACAATTCTTTAGAAATCTTCTCCTCAAAAGCTACTTTATGGATTTGTAGGAAATTATGTATAATGGTTCATTATGGTATTGTGCAAAAAGTGACTGCTTCATATTAAGATTTATCGAAAACTATGATTGCTACTACAATTAGACACAAAGCTCTCCTCAGTCATAATGTAAACAGTATGATATGGGACATTTCTCTCAGTAATCATCTATTCATCACCAGTTTGCATTATGCTAGACCAGAGTTAAGAAGGCACAACTTGTTACATTGGCAGATCCAGGTTTTTTTAAGAAAGAGGGGGGCACAACAATTATCTGTTACACTGGCAGATCCAGTTTTTTTTATATAATATAGAGGGGGCACAGCAGTTAAATTGTTACATTGGCAGATCCAGGTTTTTAATAATAGAAGGGGGCACAGCATTTAACTTGTTACAGAGGCAGATCCAGGTTTTTTTACACTGGCAGATCCAGTTTTTTTGTAATATAGAGGGGGCACAGCAGTTAACTTGTTACACTGGCAGATCCAGGTTTTTTTTAATAATAGAAGGGGGCACAGCATTTAACTTGTTACAGAGGCAGATCCAGGTTTTTTACACTGGCAGATCCAGTTTTTTTGTAATATAGGGGGGGGCACAGCAGTTAACTTGTTACACTGGCAGATCCAGGTTTTTTAATAATAGAAGGGGGCACAGCATTTAACTTGTTACAGAGGCAGATCCAGGTTTTTTACACTGGCAGATCCATTTTTTTGTAATATAGAGGGGGCACAGCAGTTAACTTGTTACACTGGCAGATCCAGGTTTTTTAATAATAGAAGGGGGCACAGCATTTAACTTGTTACAGAGGCAGATCCAGGTTTTTTACACTGGCAGATCCATTTTTTTGTAATATAGAGGGGGCACAGCAGTTAACTTGTTACACTGGCAGATCCAGGTTTTTTTAATAATAGAAGGGGCACAGCATTTAACTTGTTACAGAGGCAGATCCAGGTTTTTTTACACTGGCAGATCCAGTTTTTTGTAATATAGAGGGGGCACAGCAGTTAACTTGTTACACTGGCAGATCCAGGTTTTTTAATAATAGAAGGGGGCACAGCATTTAACTTGTTACAGAGGCAGATCCAGGTTTTTACATTTTTTTTTTTTGGCAGATCCAGTTTTTTTGATAATATAGAAGGGGGCACAGCAGTTAACAGATCCAGGTTTTTTACACTGGCAGATCCAGGTTTTTTAATATAATAGCACAAGGGGCACAGCAGGTTTTTTTAACTTGTTACAGAGGCAGATACAGGTTTTTTACACTGGCAGATCCAGTTTTTTTGTAATATAGAGGGGGCACAGCAGTTAACTTGTTACACTGGCAGATCCAGGTTTTTTAATAATAGATGGGGGCACAGCATTTAACTTGTTACAGAGGCAGATCCAGGTTATTTACACTGGCAGATCCATTCTTTTTGTAATATAGAGGGGGCACAGCAGTTAACTTGTTACACTGGCAGATCCAGGTTTTTTAATAATAGAAGGGGGCACAGCATTTAACTTGTTACAGAGGCAGATCCAGGTTTTTTACACTGGCAGATCCATTTTTTGTAATATAGAGGAGCACAGCAGTTAACTTGTTACACTGGCAGATCCAGGTTTTGTTTATAATAGAAGGGGGCATAGCATTTAACTTGTTACAGAGGCAGATCCAGGTTTTTTACACTGGCAGATCCAGTTTTTTGTAATATAGAGGGGACAAAGCAGTTAACTTGTTACACGGCAGATCCAGGTTTTTTAATAATAGAAGGGGGCACAGCATTTAACTTGTTACAGAGGCAGATCCAGGTTTTTTACACTGGCAGATCCAGTTTTTTGTAATATAGAGGGGGCACAGCAGTTAACTTGTTACACTGGCAGATCCAGGTTTTTTAATAATAGAAGGGGGCACAGCATTTAACTTGTTACACTGGCAGATCCTGAGATGGTGGCACATAGCAGTTAACTTGTTTGTTAAAATAGATGAAGCTATTCATACATCGATTCTAGCTTTCCTATTAAGTCTCATTCTGTCCCAGTAGCAGTTGGCTTACAGCCCGAATCATCCTAATGTGAGAGATGTTATGGAGAAGTTGGCGGCCAAGCTGAAAGTCTCTCTGCAAGGTGAGTACAGAACTTTCAACAATACTCTACGTTTGTGAGAGCTGCACTCAGTCTGCAGTGAAAGGGTAGAATTTGGATACTTGTTGGTGTAAAAATCATCATGGCCATGATGAAACGGGAAATGATCATGTTCAGGCACAATGTATCACTGTTCAGTGATTATAGAGAGCTTTTAAACCAATGGTTTACAGGATTATGATTCTTTATTTTCCTTTTTATGATAATTTATTACAATGACAAAAGTATATATTATCTAGCTATTTTTCTACAGCTGCAAATCAGAGTCTGGCCTTCTCATCAGAGGCGGCCTTGCTAGAGTACCTGGCTCAGGAGGTCAAAGAGAACTACCAATTGCTCGGGGGTATCGTGTTTGATGGCACAGACTTCAGCTCTCAAAAGGGCACCCTGCCCAAGCACTGGAAGTACAAGCTCAGGTGAGTACATGGCATCCATTTATTTTCATTTTGTTTGGTAAATCGTACCAAGGACAGGTATGTTTTTCAGGATACTCACCCTATGGACAAGTATGATTTTTCTTGTATTGGCCCTAGAAATTATTCCATTTGAAAGTACATAATGCTGCTAATCTCCCATGTTGACCTAATGTTCCTTTATGCAGAATTCGTAATGCATGGGATTGGCAGACTGACATGGTGTTCATTAAGGAACGATTATACATGGGCCCCAGAAATATTGATGATGCAGATGGTGGAACACCAGGTACTGTGAAAAGAGTGTCTTTAAAGGATTTAGCTTGATGTTCATTAAAATTCTTTATATTGGATACTCATCTGCACAAGTTGTATAACATTATATACATGTTTTGCTTCATCATTCTTTATTCACAACACTATATTTTTTTACAAACATTAACAGTTTCACCAAACAACTGTTTGCATCTTCAGAATGCTCTTCCCGCGCAATGTCAAGAGGTCAAATATTCCGATCCTGACCGAGGATAGAATCATATAAGGATATATATAGATTCTATAATAGTCAAGTACCTGAGACAGGCTGGTGTAATTTCCTGTACAGAAAACGGGACAGTGCATTACTCCAGAGTATTTTTGCTTTCGGCTACGCACTGAGCTTTTTTGTTGTTGGTGAAAACACCCCCGGGATCGGAATATTTTACCTCCTGACATTGCGCGGGAAGTATGAAGATGCCAACAGTTTGGTGAAACCGTTAATGTTTGTAAAAAGATATAGTGTTGTGAATAAAGAATGATGAACCAAAATATTTTATACCAACACAATGAACACATTCAAGATTATATACATGGTTAAACTATGCTTTTGTGCGTTGTTTTAAGCTTACTTTGATAGTAGGCTATCGGAAGGTTTGAAAGGCTATCAAAGGAAGCTTAAAACAACGCACAAAAGCATAGTTTAACCATGTATATAATCTTGAATGTGTTCATTGTGTTGGTATAAAATAGGTGGGAGCTATACACCAAACTACTGCTTATATTACTCATATAAAGAGCGCCCGTGTAATCACCCATTCATTTGAGAATTTCCTCTGGTGATTTTGAATGTCGTAATATCAGTAGAAATTTTAATTGAAGTGATGTTTTATCCAGGATACACACGAAAATTAACATAAACCATTCATATTTCATAATAATATATTTTTAGTAACAATATTACGGACCAAAAACGTATTCAAACTTTGATTTTTTCATCGTCGTGAACTTTGTCAGGCATCACTCGATCACCCGACAAAAACATCATCCGTTTTGACAGAAATACTAGATATCTGACGTCCACACTTAGTGGGTAGTTTGCCAAACGCTTTCTTTGTGATGCAGTATCCAAGATACAATAAGATGGGGCATGGTTGACGAATAATATGATAATTCTTCTTCAAAATGTCTGTCTTGTCAACTCAACTGAATCCGTGTGAACAAATTGAGGCCGCATGATGAAAAATGGTGGCGCCCCTAGCGGCGGAAAACTAAATGAGCACCACTAGCGGCGAAAACTGAAACCAATTTGAATTTGTGTCAATCAATGTCACGTGACTTGATTAGCCAATAAGAGATCGTTCCTTCTGCGGCCTGGTAAGTTCAAATTCAAATATGTAAACATTAGGCCATGTGATTTGCATTAAATTTGCCCACGGGAAATTATTTTTATGGACGGACTACGGATATCTGTCTGATTTTTTGCCAAGTCACCTTAGTCAAGATTATTCATTTTTCGGGGGTTTTGGACAA
Organism: Streblospio benedicti; assembly: GCA_019095985.1. Lineage (NCBI taxonomy): Eukaryota > Metazoa > Annelida > Polychaeta > Spionida > Spionidae > Streblospio > Streblospio benedicti. Next base: position 20,306,125 of record CM032660.1, on the reverse strand, counting down.
TTTGCAATGTTTTAAGCCCCTGTACTTCTCACATTGAGGTGAGATGGCAAAAAGAGGTGACATGGCTGTTCTCTACTGATACCAAAGGTGAGAAGAACCTGTGGTAGGGCCGGACGAACAGATGGACGGAGTGACCCAACTCCTAGACCTGTTCCACCGTTGGCGACGCAGGTAAAAATCCCTACATAAAGGATACTTGAAAATAGCATTCGAAACTTATACCGCTCGAACGTTGTCAGCGTGAAGGTCTGGCAAATTCAGACTTGTGGCAACAATGAAAAGAAGTGCGAACTGGGGTTGAATAGTGCTGTAGTCTTGAATACAGATTCCAAAGAATTTCCAAGACTTAAAATATTTGATGTCCCTATTTTACCAGGTTACTACGGACAAGGTTTCCTGACCGTGCAGAGATACCTGGACCAGAGTATTATAGAGATAATCAACTCCAGCGCCAAGACTGATGCAGTCACTGTGGAGCTTCAAAGGTTTCCTTACCCAGCCTACACTGAGGATTCGTAAGTATTTTGTACCTTCATCGGTTAACTTAGACTTGCTTATCTAGCGCTGTGATCAATCAAATCAATGGAATATGCAATCAAATGTAGGAATTGACCACGAGATTGGAGTGTCAATCACAAAATTGAGCATGCTGACGTCTGATTTGCCCGAACAAAGTGAGGGTAAATCAGACATCAGCATGCTCAATTTTGCGATTGACACGACAATCGAGTGGTCAATCACCATTCTGTCATGACTAAAATCCATTTTATTTTAAAATTAATCATATAACATTCTCATTGCAAGTCAATTTTGCCAAAAAAGAGCGCGCGGAGACCACTACTACGGCGCTAGTCTAAACTGCTGCTCTCCACTACACAGGACACGCCTTGCGACGTCAGCGGCTGTATTGATAATGTGACGAGTTTAGACTAGCGCCGTAGTAGTGGTCTCCGCGCGCTCTGGAGCGTTCATTCCATCGCATAATTTAGCACGCTGATTGACCAATCAGCGTGGGTTATTGGCGGTGATTTTTGCACGGAATGATCGAATGTATGATTCACCGTATAACAATTCATAGTAACAAAAGATAATCCTTTTTTAATTAGAGATAGGGATGGTTCACAAATGACGTCATTGCTGAGGGAGTGGGTCGGAGGAATATTACAAAAACTTGAAAAATTGAAAATTAAGATCAGTAGAAATCTTGAAAAGTTGCTGACTTTGATGAACAGGACAGGGTCAATAAAAGCTGAAACATGATTGATTATGAGTGTTGGAAATACTTCTAAAATGAGTTATGAGATTTTTTACCGCACCATTCAAATGGGAAGTAGTAGGACAGGGGGAGTACATAAAAATGACGCGTCATAGTTGGGGGGTGGTCGGCAGGGTGTGTGTGCGAAGAATAATGATGCATGATGACAAAGGGGTTAGGGGGGTCAGAAATGCCTGAAAATGCAATATGACGTCATTTGTTTAACGATCCCATATTGTCTTTGTTTTTGAACATGATCTAAAAGTGTTTATGTATACTAATGTTCATGAGTTTTAGTCCATGGTAATTAATTGTCACAATACAAATGCATTATAATATCGCATGTTTCCCATCCTTAGTAAGGGAGATCTACATTGTGCACATTAGTTACATCAGTAGTCATATCATAAGAGGGCGTGTCAGCATTAATACAATATTTTGGGTTGTGGCTTCTGTTTTTTTTATGACTATTCATTCTCACTACAGTGACAAAAATTGGGGAGTAGCTCAAACTGGCCAGACGGGCCAGTGTTTAGAAATCTTCACTGGCCCTTCCGATACCTTACTGGCCCTGCGAGTGGTGAAGGCGCTAAACACCACTAAGGGGGTCTGGGGGCATGCCCCTGCCCCAGATTTTTTTTAATCTAAGCGGTCTCCAGAGGCCATATTAAAGGGCTTTAGACAAAGCCAAAAGGAAGCCACATTAAGTTAAATTATACTTATTTGAATTTATTTACAAGCGTAATCAGAAGAAAAAAATCATGTCATGATAAAATGTGACTCCAGTCAACTATTGAAAATGTTTGCCGGAAAAAACTGCGGAATAAAAATCAAGTGCTAAATGAATACGCTAGAAATACACAGCGCAGATGAATTTTCAGATAAAATACCGAGAATATGATCAAAATAAGACTTATTTTTATGTTCGCCATCCGGGCCAATGTTTAGGAAAAGTTATTGGCCCTTCTAAGGTTGTACTGGCCTTGGGCCGATGGACCAGTGCCAATTTTTGTCACTGCTCACTAGACCCGTCACTTGATGGGCCTGGGAGAAACTAATATTTGGAATCGGATGTTCACAACAATCTTACTAATTGTGGCTTGATAATCAACAATAATTATGATTG